>CAUYUJ010021132.1:67126-68340 GCA_963575745.1 Prorocentrum cordatum | reverse complement strand
GGGGGAGGAGGAGGAGGAGCAGGAGGAGGAGGAGCAGGAGGAGGAGGAGGAGGAGGCCCGCCCGCCCTCGCGGGCGCCCCGCGCCGCCCCCGCGTGGGGCGCCTCGCGCCCGCGGCGCCTCGCGCGCGCTCGGCGGCCTCGGCGGCCTCGTCGGCCGCCCGCGGCGCGGGAGGTGTGGAGGGCGGCGGCTCGAAGCAGGCCCGCCGCAGCATGTGGGGGCGTACGGTCCTCAGAGGAGGGCCAGACGAGGCAGGGCTGGAGACAACGGTGGAGGCAACGGTGGAGGCAACGGTGGAGGTCGAGGCAGGCCCGCCGCAGCTGGGGGTGGGGGCCGCGCTTCCTGCCTCGGGGGGCATGCAGTCGGCAGAGGAGGGCCAGAGTAGACAGCGGTAGAGGCCGATTTCTGATTTGACGCGCCTGCTGAGTCTCTTCTTCTCCCGAGGCTCGAGGTCTCGGGGCCGGCCAGGAGGACGGCCGTGGGCCCCTGGTGCGCGCAGCTGCTGAGGGGGCCGGGGAAGAACATAGCTGCCGACGGCGAGGAAGGCGAGGAAGAGGACGACGAGGACGACGAGGACGAAGATCAGAGGCGGGCGAGTCGAGACAACGATAGCTGGCCTTCGCCGTCGCGGGGCCCCCCTCGTCGCCACGGCTGGAAGCAGCTCGGAAAGCTGCTTCGTTTGGACCCGGCTCTGAGCTGTCTCAGCGCGCGCACCTTCCTCCGAGGCCAGGAGCGTCTGCTCTACGTGTCGCGCCGCATGCTTCTGGCCCACCACGCTCCGGCGCGACACGCCAGGCACGCCCTGGCCCACAAGAGTCAGCGTTCCGAGCTTTCCTGGCCGCAGCATGGGTGCAGGTGTGCGGTCAGGAGCGTTGGCTGAGCGTGTCGCTCCGCTGGTTCTGGCCACCACGCTTCGGCGCGACACGCGAATTCTCCACGTCCCTGGTCCCGAGCGTCAACGTCCCGAGCCTTTCCCAGCCTCCCGCCCCGCGGAGCGGGGCGACACGCCGTCCGCTTGCACGGCGTAGCGTGTCGCTGGGGCCGCCGCCGCGACAGGCTGAGCAAAAGCTCCCGACCGCTTGTGGGCGAGGAGGACGAGAAGGTCTGGCGGCCCTCTGCGCCCCCGCCGTGCTGTGGTGGCATCAGCCCAGCTGTGCTGACCTGTGCCAACGAGGTCGTCGTCATCGTCGTCGCCGCTGCCGCCGCCGCCGCCGCC
>CAUYUJ010021132.1:27126-62126 GCA_963575745.1 Prorocentrum cordatum | reverse complement strand
GCGACGGCGCCGCGGAAGGTGCCGAGGACCTGCGCGCCGTCGACGGAGCCACCGCTCGGCGCCTTCGGCGTGGTACCGCTGGCGGCGCTGCGGGCCGCGGGCGGGCGCGGCGGCGCTCGGCGTCGTCGAAGCGACCCCCGACCCTCGGGGCGCAGCTCTGCTCCTCCTCCTCTTCCTCCTCCTCCTCCTCCTCCTCGTCCTCCTCCTCCTCGTCCTCCTCTTCCTCCTCCCCCTCCTCTTCCTCCTCCTCCTCCTCCTCCTTCTCCTCCTCCTCCTCCTCCCTCTCCTCCTCCTCCTCCTCCTCCTCCTCCTCCTCCTTCTCCTCGTCCTCCTCCTTCCTCCTCGCCCTTCTCCCGAGAAGCTCAAAGGACAAAGCAAGTGGCATATGTTTTGGGCGCCGCGGCCACGCGCGCAGCGGCGCGGCGGCGCAGAGGTCGGGCGGAGATTGAGTGCGCGCGGGGTGGCCCCGATCACGCGACGTGGAGGTGCTGGGTCCACCCACAGGGGGGGGGGAGGAGGAGGAGGAGGAGGAGGAGGAGGAGGAGGAGGAGGAGGAGGAGGAGGAGGAGGAGGAGGAGGAGGAGGAGGAGGCGGAGGCGAGGCGGAGGCGGAGGCGGAGGCGGGGGGGGGGGCGCGGCGCCGCTCGGCATTGTCTAACCGATCGAACCAGGCTTCGGATCCGCCGTGCCTGTGCTGATCTCCTGGCTCCCGATGTGCTTATCGAGGATGCACCCCGAAAGGTGCGAAAACGCACGGCGGACAACAATCCCGCCTCGGAAGAGTGAGGCGGGTATTTCCGCAAACCTATGGCGGAATCGGCGACGGCAAAGTAGGGCGGACACGTAATCAAGGAGCTTGAACAAGCAGAGCGGAAATTATTCGCGCTTCGCGTATTCCCACCAGCAAGGCCTGTCTCGCGTTTGACTCTTGACGCCGCGCGGCTGCCCGCTTGCGGTTGCGAACAAAAAGTATCCCCACCAGCCAATTCAGAAACGTTGCCCATGAGGGGTGACTGGGAAACGGACGAAGCGTGCAACCAGGATGGACAGAGAGATCTTTGGGAGCACGGGGGTTGGCCTTGGAAGGCCTCTTCAGGCCGTCCCTGAGGGGAGGAGGAGGGGGAAGAGGAGGAGGAGGAGGATGTAAAGGATGTAAAGGATGTAAAGGATGATGATGATGATGATGATGATGATGATGATGATGATGATGATGATGATGATGATGATGATGATGATGATGATGATGATGATGATGATGATGATGATGATGATGATGATGATGATGATGATGATGATGATGATGATGATGATGATGATGATGATGATGATGATGATGATGATGATGATGATGATGATGATGATGATGATGATGATGATGATGATGATGATGATGTGATGATGATGATGAGGATGAGGATGATGATGATGATGCTGATGCTGATGCTGATGCTGCTGCTGATGATGATGATGATGATGATGATGATGAGGAGGAGGAGGAGGAGGAGGAGGAGGAGGAGGGAGGAGGAGCAGGACGAGGAAGAGGAGGAAAAGGATGAGGATGCGGATGAGGAGGAAGAAGAGGAGGAGAAGGAGAAGGAGGAGGCGGATGAGGAAGAGGAGGAGGAGGAGGAGGAGGAGGAGGAGGAGGAGGAGCAGCAGGAGGAGGAGGAGGCAAACCGCCTCTTGGGGCCCTCGCGGGACGCTCTCGGGGTGCTCTTGGGCGCTCTTGGGGCCGTCTTGGGGCCCTCTTGGGGCCCTCTTGGGGGTTCCCTCGGAGCCCCAGAGGGCCTCTTTGGGCCATCTTGGAGGCCATCGATCAAAAGGGAGGTCCCCTATCTAGCCCCTCTCCCCCCCAAGAGCCCTCGAAAAAGGCCTCTTGGGGCGCTCTTGGGGCGCTCTTGGGGCGCTCTTGGGCGCTCTTAGGCGCTCTTGGTGTCGTACTGGGCCAGCCTTTGAAGTCCGTCTTGGGACTCCCTTGGGCCATCTGGGGGCCATCTCGAGGCCTCACAAGCGCATCGGAAGCGAACAGGCGAGAAGGCATGATTCATTGATTTTCCATCGGTTTTTGAGCGGGGTGGTCATTGGTGGGCTCTGGGAGCACTCGGAGCCGTCTTGCGGTCCCCTTGGGCATTTTTGGAGGCATGTTGGAAGCTATCTTGAACAATATGCGGCTATCTCAAGCCACCTTGGAAGCCATCTTGGAACATCGGGCGCCCTCTTGGATCCATCTTGGGCCATCTTGGGCGCCCTGACACCATGCGAAATCCCCCCGAGGGGGAGGGTAACTACCCCTCCCCGAAGGGAAAAGTGCTTTGGAAGAGGAAAGAGAGACATCGCTAGACCACCTTAGCCCAAATGGCTGTTGGGATTTCCGCGGCGGCGATCAGCATCGTCGACGGTCAGGAACGTTCGGATAGCGTGTCGCTCCGCAGGGTCTGGCCCACAACGCTCCGGCGCGACACGCTACCCACTTCGCGGTCCCGAGGCGTCCACGTCCCAGGCTTTTCCGAGCCTCCCGCGCCCGCGGAGACATGATCCACTCGCACGGCACAGCGTGTTGCCGGGGGCCGCCGTCGCGACGCGCGATCCAAAAGTTCCCGGCCGTAACCGACCCCTTAGGGTACACCTTATGCGATGCTTAAGAAAACCTAAGTTTTCGGCCAGAGTCTCGATTATTCTTACTGTTTCAATGTAAATCCTAAACTTTGAATAGAAATTTTGTTTTTTATTCAAATCCTGAGACTATGAGTTTCTGAACCCATGATTTCTTAACCATTTCGCAGGGTGTACAACTCTTGGGAGGTTAGCTTCAGAATCTCGAGGAACAAACGACGGCATAAAAGTGCGCTTTCGGAGGTCCGCGCGGATTTCTTGGATCGGCGCTGGGCACCCTCCCTGGCGCGCGCGGAGCCCGCCCAAGGTGGCGCCAGAGGTGCCGCCAAGGGGGCTCCAGCGCCGATCCAAGACATCCGCACGGACCTCAGAGAGTTTATGCTTATGCAGTTTTCTTGTTCCGGCGCTGGCATATCCCTGGTCGAAAATTGGCTTCATCTCTGGCTTCCTCTTGCTTCCTCCATTTTGATCCCGCTTCATCCGATGTAATCCCGCCTGATCGGGCCTAGTCCTGGGCACAGCCTGGCCTAATCTAGCTCAGTGGCCCTAAAATCGGGCTGAATGGTCCCTAATCGTTCTGACGAAGACCTCCTCCTCCTCCTCCTCCTCCTCGTCCTCGTCCTCGTCCTCCTCCTCCTCCTCCTCCTCCCTCCCAGGAGTTGCCTTTCTATGGGCGGCGTGATCGGAACCCTGTCGCCGCCGATTCACGTTTTAGGCAACTCGATGGGCGGCGGGGGTACAGTGAGCGGCGTGAATAAGGAGCACTTACTTTTCAAAAGGGGCTCGGTTGTTCCTTGGGTGCGTTGTTTCTCGTTCCTGATGCGTTATGTATCATGTATCGTTCCTTATGCGTTATTCCCTGGAAAGAAGGTGCTTCGTTCCTTATTTATCGTTTCTTAGGTCAAGCCGATCACTGTAGGGTTCGGAATTCGCCGAAGCGTGGCGAACTCCGAACCCCGCCCCCGCCCCCCGTCGAGTCGGGAGGAGCATCGATGGTTGGCGGGGGCAGGGTTCGGAAGTGGGCCCCTGTCCCGCGCGCCTCCTCATCGTCGCCCTGGGGATGATGGCGGGGGGGATACGGATGAGGGAGAAGGGCGAGGGAGCAGGAGGGGAGAGGAGAGTGGTGCTTGGAGGGGGATTACGACGGGGCGGATCCCCCCCCCCTCTCCGCGGCGCCTCATCGTCGCCCTAGGGATGATGACGTGGGGGATAAGTATGAGGGGGCAGGAGGGGAGAGGAGAGTGGTGCCTGGAGGGGGATGATGACGGGGCGGATCCCCCCCGTCGACGATTGAGGCGGCAGGTCTTTGGGGCGTTCCCCAGGCCTCACCGGGCCTTCCCTGGGCCCACGGTCTGCGAGAAAGCGGCCTGGCATAGAAAGCTGGACGACGACGACGACGACGGCGACGCCGACGGCGGCGACGACGACGACGACGACGACGGCGACGACGACGACGACGACGACGACGACGACGGCGACGACGACGACGACGACGGCGGCGGCGACGACGACGGTGAGGGCGGCGACGACGACGACGACGACGACGACGACGACGACGGCGACGACGACGGCGACGGCGACAACAACGACGACGACGACGGCGACGACGACTACGGCGGTTGCGACGACGACGACGACGACAGCGACGACGGCGACGGCGGCGACGACGACGATGGCGATGACGACGACGACGACGACGACGACGTTGACGACGACGACGACGACGACGACGACGACGACGACGACGGCGGCGACGACGACGACGACGACGGCGACTACGGCGACGACGGCGGCGACGACGACGGCGACGGCGACGACGACGACGATGGTGAGGGCGGCGACGGCGACGGCGGCGACGACGACGACGACCGCGACGACGACGACGACGACGACGACCGCGACGTCCCCGGGGAGGTGGTCCCGGCCTCCGGGGCTTCGCGTCGTGCGGAAACGTCGCGACGCCGGAGTTTGGGCCCATCCCCGCATCGGGCCTCTGCCGAGGTTCACCCCCGAGGCGGGGACGGGCCCGGCGAAGCTCGGAGCGAGCAGCGAGCATCGCATGTCCCCACCCAGGGGTGTACCCTGAGATCAAACGTTCCGAAGGGATGGCGACATCGCGAAGAATCACGACCCGCGCCCTGGACCCAACCTGCCTGCGGCATTTTTCTGGCCGGATCGATACGTGATGGTCCCGGGGCCCGCAACCGGGTGAAAACGCGTGGTGCGAGAAAGAACTGCAACGCCCGGCTGTCGGGGGCGGCCAGTGGGGCCGAGGCCATGCCAGTGGCGACGGGGATCGGCGAAACGATGCCCAGGCGCGCCGGCGCGGGCGGTGGCCAGGAGCGGGAGGCCCAAGACCGAGATGTGCCAGCCGTTCCTGCAGAGGTCGAGGGGGAGAGAAAGCGGCAGGAGCACGAACTCTCGGCGGTCCGCGCACACGTCTTGGGCTGGCGCTGGAAGCCCTCTCCCCGGCGCGCGGCGCGCGCCAGGGGCGGCGCCGGAGGCGCCGCCATGGGGGTCCAGCGCCGACCCGAGAAATCCGTGCGGACCTCCGACCACTCCAAGATTTACTTCTACTGTGTTCAAAGTCGGGCACGTCCCCCTGCAGGAGGAATATTCAACAACAGTGAAAACATCGTCTGGGCACGATGTCTTAGTGTTCTACTATGTTTGAATATTTTGTTTTGAATGTTGTCTTGTGTTTTTATTTGTCGCCCAAAAGCCGCCTGCAGGAGGACATGCCCGACCTAATGCTGCGTGTGTGCGTCGCCCCAGTCGCCCCAACCTCCCCCCCCAGGGAGGACGGAAACTAACGCAACGTTTGCGAATCATAATTTGATCGCCCCCTGGGCGTCCTCTTGATGGCCTCGCTGGGCGTCCTGCGGGCATTCTGAGCCGTCTCGAGGCCATCTGCGCCCCTCTTGGAGCGCTCTTGTCCTGTCTCGCAGGGGGGTAGCAGGGCTTTGCAAGCCCAGCAGGGGGTAATTAGCAGGGCTTCGCACAGCATGGGAGAGCTTGAGATTTTGAGCAACGCGCAGCCGCACGCGCGCCCTCGCTCCTCATCCATGGGGCGACTCGGTCCAATTAGTCCGAAGAGTTTCGGCCTTCTTGTCCAATTCGTCTCAATTCGTAGCACTATGGCCGCGACCTACCTTACACCACAAGTGCGAATCCTCTTCAGAACGTCTGAATCCTCAAACTGTGAATCCTCACCCGAGGCCGTGTGAGGATTGAGGCGGGCTGTACGCACGAACGGATTCATCTAGCCGCTGAGGCTTCCTTGTCATTTATCATTCCCCCGAGGGTTCACTGTCACTTCATCTGGTCGCTGAGGCTTCCTAGCAGGGCTTGGCAGAGCACATCCGAGCGTAGCAGTGCTTAGCAAAGCTTGGCAGGGCTCAGCAGGGATTAGCAGAGCGTTGCGGAGCCTATCAGTGCATAGCAGGGCTGAGCAGGGCTTGGCAGTGGTTCGCAAGGCTAGGCAGAGAATAGCAGGGCAACTCGAGAAGGGAATGCTTTTGTCTCAGAAGCCCTGGGGGGAACGCAGGCGGATCATGGTGCAAGGCCGCGCAACCTCGGCGCGCGCCAGCTCGGCACAGGCTCATATAAGACAAGTAGAGCGCAAGCGGCGGGGTCGTGAGGCAGCCCCCATCATGTGTCCAGCCTGCCGCCATTGACCACGCGCACGAGGTCGTGCATGCGCTGTGGCATCTGCTTGCGCAAGCCGCCGACGTCATGCTGGGCGTTGACCCACGTGGCCGCCGCCTTGAATCGCCTCTCGAAGTCCTCCTCGGTTTCAGACCATGGCTCTTTCGGCAAGGTGAGCTGCAACCTCTCCCTCATCCACGACACAGCAGTCTCGTGTGGCCAAAGGTCCCCAGAGTGCCCTGGCTGGACACTTGCGTCTTCGCCGTGGAAAGCCTTGAGCTTGTGCTCGCGCAAAGCCTGCTTGAACTCATGCGTGATGTTCCCGCCCTGATAGAAGCCACCGCCAAGGTCAGCGAACACTATGCCTGGCTGATCGGCACGGAACCGCGCGTTGATGGACGACCTGAGCTTGCGACCGAAGCCGGACACGCCACTGACATGGTCGCCAGCAAAACCAGGGCCCAACAACTCGAGGTGCAATTTGCCCCGCGCGAGGACAGGCATTCAATGTGCCCGCGTGCGCTCCTTCTCAGCGAGCACCAAGTCTTTCTTGCTGCCGCGCATGTTCACAGACTCGTGCTTCAAGCGTCGCTGGGCATCCAGCCTGCGCCCCCCTTCTGCGCGAGGGCTTGGCCGCTGGCTTTCCGAACAGTGGTGGGCAAAACGTCGTTGCAGATGTCCGCCTGGACAACGTGCCGTCAATGCCAGTTGGGCGCGTGCTTCAGCGACAACATGTGACTGCCAAAGGCCAATTTTAGGCCTAATATGTTTCCCTTGAAACTCGGACGCCGTTCACAATGGAACGGCGCAGCTTCCAGCAGGGCCCCAACGCAGGTCCGATGCGGCTGAGCAACTGGCCCCGACATGACCCGAGGAGGCCTCCGACTGGAGGTTCGTCGCCGTCGCCGCCATCGCCGCCGTCGCCGCGTCTTTGCTCTGCGAAATTTCGCGGAACCTGCCTCGACCCCCTCAATGAGCGCCACATGTCAACCCTAGAACTTTGCGCTGGGTTTCCGTTCTGCCTGATTCAGGGAGGACGGAAACGAACGCAAAGTCTGCGAATCACAATTTTATCGCCCCTGGGCGTCCTCTTGATTCTGAGCCGTCTCGAGGCCATATGCGCCCCTCTTGGAGCGCTCTTGTCCTGTCTCGCAGGGGGGTAGCAGGGCTTTGCAAGCCCAGCAGGGGGTAGCAGGGCTTCGCGCAGCATGGGGGAGCTTGAGAATTTGAGCAACGCGCAGCCGCGCGCGCGCCCTCGCCCCTCATCCACGGGGCGACTCGGCCCAATTAGTCCGAAGACTTTCGGCCCTCTGGTCCAATTAGTCCCAATTAGTAGCACTATGGTCGCGACCTACCTAGCACCGCAATTATGAATCCTCTTCGCAATGTCTGAATCCTCAAACTGTGAATGCGCGCCCGAGGCCGTGTGAGGATTGAGGCGGGCTGTGCGCGCGAACGCATTCATCTGGCCGCTGAGGCTTCGCTGTCACTTATCATTCCCCCGAGTGTCACTGTCGCTTCATCTGGTCGCTGAGGCTTCCTAGCAGGGCTTAGCAGAGCACATCCGAGCGTAGCAGTGCTTAGCACAGCTTGGCAGGGCTCAGCAGAGACTAGCAGAGCGTCGCGGAGCCTATCAGTGCATAGCAGGGCTGAGCAAGGCTTCGCAGTGGCTCGCAAGGCTAGGCAGAGAATAGCAGGGCAACTCGAGAGGGAATGCTTTTGTCTCAGAAAGCCTGGGGGGACGCAAGCGGATCATGGTGCAAGGCCGCGCAACCTCGGCGCGCGCCAGTTCGGCACAGGCTCATATAATACAAATGGAGCGCAAGCGGCGGGGTCGCGAGGCAGCCCCCATCATGTGCCCAGCCTGCCGCCATTGACCACGTGCACGAGGTCGCGCATGCGCTGTGGCATCTGCCTGCACAAGCCGCCGACGTCATGCTGGGCGTTGACCCACGTGGCCGCCGCCTTGAGTCGCCTCTCGAAGTCCTCTTCGGTTTCAGCCCATGGCTCTGTCGGCAAGGTGAGCCGCAACCTCTCCCTCACCCACGACACAGCAGTCTCGTGTGGCCACAGGTCCCCAGAGTGCCCTGGCTGGACGCTTGCGTCGTCGCCGTGGAAGGCCTTGAGCTTGTGCTCGCGCAAAGCCTGCTTGAACTCATGCGTGACGTTCCCGCCCCGATACAAGCCACCGCCAAGATCAACTAACGCGATGCCTGGCTGATCGGCACGGAACCGCGCGTTGATGGACGACCTGAGCTTGCGAACGAAGCCGGGCATGCCACTGACATGGTCGCCAGCAAAATCAGGACCCAACAACTCGAGTTGCAATTTGCCCCGCGCGGGGACAGGCATCCAATATACCCGCGTGCACTCCTTTCCGGCGAGCACCAAGTCCTTCTTGCTGCCGCGCATGTTCACAGACTCGTGCTTCGCGTCGCTGGACATCCATCCTGCGCCCCCCCTTCTGCGCGAGGGCTTGGCCGTTGGCTTTCCGAATAGTGGTGGGCAAAACGTCGTTGCAGGTGTCCGCCCAGACAACGTGCCGTAACTGCCAGTTGGGCGTGTGCTCCAGCGACAACATGTGCTTGCCAAAGGCCACGCGCTTCGGGGCGTCCTACGGCAGCGCGGCCACCTTTGCCAGGCGCTTTTGGGGAGACCACGGCGCGTTAGGATCGAGGTCGTAGCAGCGACTCTCCAGGATGTCGTACACGACTTGCTTGCCGAGTGGGCACCCCGTGACTGGGTTGACAGATGCATTCGGGCACTTGGCGATAGGCTCCACCCCGCGCTCTTTCATGGCCATCGCGCTGGAGGCGATGACCGCCTTGTTCGTCTCACCCAGAGCTGGCGGGCGACCGCCCAGGTCCCCGTGCACTTTGCCTGGGAACCAGTCTCCGTCCTCGTCCATCTTGCCGACCAGCTTGCTGATTGAACTTGCATGTGGGTGGTGGCGCCCAGGGCCCTGCACGTAGACGCGGTCTGCGATCCACTGCATCTCCCCATGCACTCGGTCCCCGTGCAGCTCCTCCCACGCCTCCTTCAGCCCATGAGCTTTGGCCTGCTGCCACGGGGACATGCAGCCATCCTTGCGAGCCCTCTGCCACGACTGGGACAACTTCCGCTGCTCATCGTCGAGGGGCGCGGACGTGTTGGGCCGACGCGGAGCTGCAGCTGGGCGGTGGTGGAAGGCGGCGAAGGCCAGTTTGAAATAAGCTTGAACCGACATGGCCGCAGGCGGTGCATGTCTGGATGTATGTATGTCTGGATGTATGTATGTCTGTGCGCCTGTGGCCCTGTCTGTCGGTCGGTCGGTCTGCCTGCCTCTCTGTCGAGCTGTCGGTCTGCCTGCCTGTCTGCCTGCCCATGCAACTGCGTGTCTGCCTGCTGGCCTGTCGCCCCGTCGGTCTGTCGGTCGGTCGGTCGCCCCGTCTGTCGGTCTGTCGGCCTGTCGGCCTGTCGGTGGCGTGCCCGCCTGTCGGCCTGTCGGCCTGTCGCTCGCACCGAGTCACTCGGACCCCCCCTCGGCTGGCACCCGCCGAGGGCGCGCGACGACCCCCCCCCCCCCCCCCAAAGTACCTTCAACAACTCGGGAGGCCCCACTGGGACACGCCGCCTGTCCTTGCCTCTGAGGCCGTGGCGTCGGTGATCCCGAGTTGCTGAAGGCCCCGGGAGGGGTCTTCGCGTGCTCTCGGCAGATGCCTACTGGAAAGAAGAACGCAACGTTAAACATTCGAACAGGTCAGAAAGCGCGCGGGCGCGCTTTCTTTGGGGCAGCGACGCCAGGAAGAGCGAGGAGGCAAGGATTTCGCGAGTGGGGCGGCAACTCAAATCCTAAGAGGAACCTGGGCCTGTCTGTACTGCCGCCGCCGCCGCCGTTGGCCGTCGTCGACGTCGTCGTCGTTGCCATCACCGACGCCGCCGTCGCCATCGCCGCCGTCGCCGTCCAAGCACGCAAGTCCGCTCGTCCAGCCGCAGGGGTCAAACGTGGCCCTTGTGAGCAGCAGTTTGATAGGTGTAGTAGATGGTTGTCTCGATTTCCCGATGCTGGACCCCGTTGCAACCCTCTGCGGGCTCTCCGCCCCTCGGGCAGTGGCAGGACAATAGGCTTGCGCTGCGTCAGACACACAAGTCGGCCCGCCCAGCCGCAGGGGTCAAACGTGGCTCTTGTGAGCAGCAGTTTGATAGGTGTAGTAGATGTCTCCATTTCCTGATGCTGCCCCTCATCGCAACCCTCCGCGGGCCCTCCGCTCCTCATGCAATGGCAGGGCAATAGGCTTGCGCTACGCCAAGCACACGCGTCGGCTCGTCCAGCCGCAGGGGTCAATCGTGGCTCTTGTGAGCAGCAGTTTGATAAGTGTAGTAGATGTTTGTCTCCATTTCCTGATGCTGCGCTCTCCGCTCCTCAAGCAATGGCAGGACAATAGGCTTGCGCTACGTCAGACACACAAGTCGGCTCGTCCAGCCGCAGGGGTCAAACGTGGCTCTTGTGAGCAGCAGTTTGATCGGTGTAGTAGATTTGTGTCTCGGACGACGGACGACAACGACGACGGACGACGACGACGACGGACTGCGGATCACGGACGACGACGACGACGACGACGACGACGACGACGACGACGGCGGACGACGGACGACGGACGACGGACGACGATGGCGACGACGACCGACGACGACGACGCCCGCGCCCGCAATGATAGCCACGATTGCCGCGTCGGCCGCCTGCTTTTTGTTCCGCTCGGAGCCGACAGGCGCCGCCGCCCCCTGCAACGGTTCACGCGCAGTCCCACAGCCTGCCGCGGCTGTTCTGGGCGTCCAGGAGCTGCTCTCGAACTTGGGTCACGGGCGGGCCTGCCAACTTGTAAACTAGCTCCAGGTTCGCCGAGCTCTTCTCCGTAAAATTGGCGCTACCAGCGTAGACCGTCCGCCTGTTGACGCAGAGAGCTTTCATGCGCAGCCGACCATGCGGCGGGGGCCCGCGACAGAGGTAAACTTCCGCCCCAGCGTCTCTGAGCTCCCGCAACGTCGCCCGTTCTCGGGGGGCATCTCCCTTCTCGAAAGACTCCTTGTCCACCAGGACTGTAGCCGCGAAAAGGGCGCGACCCCGAAGGCGACGCACGAGGACAGATGTCAAGGCCATGTGGTCGTAAGTGAGAGTGGCCAACGCCACCTCGCTGGCCGTGCCCACGTCTTCACGCATCTGTTGCCACCATGCGCCAATGGTCAGAACAACCATGCTCAACGCACTCGGGGCGCCAATCGGCCCAGGCAAAGCCGCCACCTCGCGGCCGCCAGTGTCACTGGGTGGGCGCGCTCGGGGTGGCTCCCGCGCCACAGTCTTCGCCTCCACTGCGCCCCTTGACCGTTTGCGGCCATCGGTGATGGACTCGTCCCTGGCGCATTGGCAGCGCGCCTTGCACCGCCACTTTCCACAGTCGTCGCACGTTTTTGATAATATCACTGGCTGCCCAGGCGGCTTTCGCCGCGGCGCCAGGGTGCAGGCACCGCGCACGGGCTGGCAGTCCCTGCCACTGCTGCGCCCGCCCCTCCTCCCCATGATGGGGCGGAGGCCTAGGGGCTAGGAGGGTGTGCACAAGGCGGTCTTGAACCAAAGCGGCAACGTGCCCTCCATCACCCCCAAGACCGCTGGGCCAATTTTAGGCCTAAGATGTTTCCCTTGAAACTCGAACGCCGTTCACAATGGAACGGCATAGCTTCCAGCATGGCCCCAATGCAGGCCCAAGACGGCTGAGAAACTGGCCCCGACATGACCCAAGGAGGCCCCCGAATGGAGGTTCGTCGCCATCGCCGCCATCGCCGCGTCTTTGCTCTGCGAAATCACGCGGAACCTGCCTCGACCCCCTCAATGAGCGCCACATGTCAACCCTAGAATTTTGCGCTGGGTTTCCGTCCTGCCTGCCGGGGGCGACGCGCGCGCTAGGGCAGCTTACAGTATAGATGCGCGGTGGCGGGCGGTTTCCGGCCATACTGCCTGGGTGACGATGTGCTGCACGTTGCTTATACTGTACTTTCGGTTCGGGCCGTGATGTGCGACACCCCCTCTTGGACGCCCCCCTCTTGGACGCCCCCGAACGAGAAGCATGGGCCCCATGCCAGCGGGTATGGGCCTGGCCTCGCAGAACTGGGCGGGCTCACCGAGGGGCCCTGGTGCCAGATCAGCCGTAGTTTGGACGATTTAGTAGGGCGACGAGATATATCTATCTATCGATATTTCGATCTATCTGACAACCTATATTCCCCAATCAGTGCTTGCACTGAAGGGCTCCTAGTGGAAGTTGAAGGATATGGCGGAAGTTTCCCGCCGATTTTGGTGGCAGGCTGCGTTCCCCGGTTCCCGGTTCTGGGTTCCCGGGGTCCCGGTTATTGGTTCCGGGCCGATTTCGGTGGGTTAACTGGGTTCCCGGGCTCCCGGGTTCCCGGTCGATCTCTCCAGCGAAAACCATCCACTGATTGGGGTTTTTCTCTGGTGTAATACTATAATTTCGGTTCAGGCTTGTGCACCCAAGGGGGGCACACAGTACTCGGTCACCCATCAGAAATGTTAAGAGCAAGACGTCTTTCTCATGGACTGCAGATTTCGCTGTTTTGAAAGTCCAGGGTCTCGACTGGAGCCTGGGCGTTTTCTTGCAGCTAGTTTTGTGTACGTGCAGTTCTCGTAGACCTGGGCCTGGACTCTACTGCTGAGGAAAACGTTAAGGGTGAAGTCCATGTTCTTGCTGAGAGTTTTCTTTTCTTGCTTCGAAGCCGGGGTGTCTTCCATCTTGCGTCCTGTTTGTGCAGCTTCTGCTTTCCTCGAAGAGGGGGCGCTGCGCCTTCGGGGCCTCCTGCGATTTCGCCCACAGCGAGGCGGAGAGGGAGGCCGGCCTGGCGGAGCAGCTCCAGAGCCTGCAGAGGCGCCTGGCTAGCTACAAGACGGTCCTCTGCGAGCGCTTCATGAGGGGCGGCTGCAGAGACGGGGACACAGCCCCACCTCCTCTCGCCGCGGAAGGAAGCTCGACGGGCGGTTGTTGGCAGTGCTCGGCCTCAAGGGGGCCCTCCCCGGGCCCCAGAGGGCCATCGAAAAGCAGCGCGGGATGAAGAGCCGGTCCCGGGGAAGCGGTCCAGGCCTTTGTGGGTGCCCACGTGGGGAGACGAGCCGCAGCGTCGCAGTTTTCTAGGTCGGAGGTGGCGGAGCAGCAGATGTTTGGCCAGCGTGGGCCCCGAGCGCTGGGCACGTGTGCTCTCGAGGTGCGCCCTGTGTGGCGCAATCTGTGGGGTGCAGATGGTGTGGTGCACTATTGTGGTGCAGCCTGTGTGGTGCAACCTGTGCGGTGCAGCCCAGGCCTGTGCGGTGCAAGTCATGTCTGACCACATGGCGTGTGGCCACCTCCACTGTTCCCTGTGAGCCTCGATGCTGGAGCAAGCACCCCCATCCCACCCACACGCAAGCATATTCTGGCGCAGTACTGTGAGGACCCTTCTCATGCTGATCCATGACTCGGGTGGACGAGTGCCTATGATGATAATGATGGTGGCGGCGCTCTCGACGGAGGCGACGACCGTTACGACAACGGTGGCGATGATGATGCTGATGACGACTTTGGGGATGGTGTGACGGTGGCAATAATGACGTCGACGATGACGATGACGATCGTGCTTAGGGTGACGACAGCGACGATGATGACGATGCTGATTATGCTGACGACGGTGGGTATGACGACGACGGGGATGATAATGTTGATGGTCATGACGATGATGATGTTGATTGTGATGCTGATGATGATGATGATGATGATGATGATGATGATGATGATGATGATGATGATGATGATGATGATACTCGTGATGGTGGTGATGATGATGGTGATGATGATGCTGATGCTGCTGCTGCTGCTGATGAAGATGAAGACGGTGGCGATACTTGATCCTGACGTTGATACCGGCGGTGCCGATGAGGACGATGAGGACGCGCGCACGCAGAAGTTTTGGGATGTCTGCCAGATCTTGCTTCCTCGAGCACTCATGAGAAAGACCACCAGGGCTTCGTTCGTTTTGACCACCCCGGTGTGGGACTGCTTCGGGGACCAACGGTTCTGCCCTGCCCGCGACGCGCGCGCCGGCGGAGGCGCGCGCGTGTGGCCGACATGTTAACTGTGCGACGGCGTTGGCGGCGGCGCGATGCTGGGGAAGGTTTTCGGCAGGCGCGCGCCCGTGCTGCCCGCATGGCCTCGCTCGGCAGAGCGGGCCAACGCCCGTGGCCGTTTTTTTGTTTTTTTTTGTTTTGCCAATTAGTGCTTTGCGCGGCCCGCCTAGCTCTTAACCGGCAGAGGCTCGCTCTCGACCCGCAGACCAAAAAGTGGCCTGTGGTTTTCTCATGGCAGTCCTATGCTTTTTCTCACGGGTTCTGCCTCAAGGCACCTGTTATGTTAGATCGACGCGCGTGCCCCGCATTTTTTGTTCGTTGGCAGGGGCGAGGGGGGGAATGCAACACGGCGACGGCTGGCATGATGTGATATTGTTGCAGATTCAACACGAGGCGTGGTGCATGGTTGAGCTTGGGAAGCACCCGTACACGGAGGCGGGCGAGCAAGCGTGGCGTCGGCATTGAGGTAGAAGCTAGTTCTCGCGCGAGGAAGGAGTCAATGTGGTGCAGTCCAGGCGGTGCACGCTATGTGGTGCACTCTGTGTGGTGCTGGTCCAGGCGGTGCACGCTATACGTGGTGCACTCTGCGTGGTGCAATCTATGTGGGGCAGTTGATTTTTACAAATGATTTGACACATCCCACGCTCTTGCAAACATCCCACCCACCCACCCGCAACTTGGTTTGCAAAACCTCTTAAGACCGACTACGACGACACCGACGACAACGACTACGACGACACCGACGACGTCTCCGACGACTTCGACGACGACAACGACGCCGACGCCGACGACGACGAAGACGACGACGACGCCAACGAAGACGACGACGAGGGAGGAGGAAGGACGACGACGGCGACAACGACGACAACGACGACAACGACGAGGGAGGAGGGAGGACGGCGACGACGCGAACGACGAAGAAGGAGGAAGGACGGCGACGCCGACGACGACAACGACGAGGGAGGAGGGAAGACGACGACGACAACGACGACGACGACGACGACGGCGACGAAATAGGAGGGACGACGACGAGATGCCGACGACGGACGACGACCACGGCGACAACGACGACGGAAACGACCACGACGCCAAAGAGGACGACGACGACGAACACGAGGAAAGACAGAGGACGACGTAGGCGACGACGACGACGACGACGCGGGAGAAGGGAGGACGGCGACGACGACGACGCAAGAGCGCGCGCGCACGCTTTTGTTGAAAATCCGTGTTGCGAAACCTTGTGTTTTTGTAGGTTTTTTGGACACACGATTTTGAAATCCTTCCGAAACCGATGGGTTTTGAAGGTTTTCGGCATACGCGCGCGACGACGCGTGCGTCTGCACTTCGTCCCGTTTTTTTGCAGAGGATTCTCACGACGGCACACGCGCAAGGGCGTTCGACAGATTTCGACATGCGCGCGCGCGAAGCCTGTTTAATAGCATTTTGTGAAAATCTTGAAAAACCAATCGTTTTCTTAAGATTTCGCTAGAGCTCGCGCGGAAGCTTTTTCAGCAAATCAGTGTTGCGAAACCCTGTGTTTTTGTATGTTTTTTTGGGAAACTCGATTGCGAAATCCTTCCGGCACAGAAAGTTTTTGAAGGGTTTCGGCATGCGCGCGCGCGCGACGACGCGAGCGTGTGCACTTCGTCCCTTTTTTTGCAAGGGATTCGTGAAAAAGTGTCATGTTATAACAGAAAATGTCACCGCATAGTGTTTTTTACAAGGGACCCTCAGGGGGGGGAACCCGGCCCCCCGGGGATAGCGTAAATTTATATTCAGGATGGACATGTGGTCATAATCATATATGATTTACATACCCGAAAGTAGGACCGTTAAAGCCGGGGGGGGGGTAGAGTCTGTTCTTTTTTTAGAAGGGAGAATCCAGGCGGTGCACGCTATGTGGTGCACTCTGTGTGGTGCTAGTCATGCGTGCATCCTGTAGCGCCAGCCGGCGCACTTGTGCTGCGACGAGGCGGCGACGGGCAACCAGCGGGCGAACGTTAAGAAACGCCGGCCATCGCACAGGGCGGCGACCAGGCGGTGACGGGTGGCCATTGGGCGAACGCCCAGAAGCGCCAGTCAGCTACACTCAGCCCGACAAAGAACCCCATGCCGATGAGGAGGATGAGGATGAGGATGATGATGATGAGGAGGAGGCGGAGGCGGAGGACGAGGAGGAGGTTGAGGCGGAGGAGGAGGAGGAGGAGCAGGAGGAGAAGGAGGAGGGGGAGGAGGAGGAGGAGGAGGAGGCGGCGGAGGAGGAGGAGGAGGAGGAGGCCGAGGATGAGGCGGAGCAGGAGGAGGAGGATGAGGCGGAGCAGGAGGAGAAGGCAGAGGAGCAGGAGGAGGAGGAGGAGGAGGAGGAGGAGGAATAGGAGGGATGAGGAGGAGGAGGAGGAGGAGGAGGAGGAGGAGGAGGAGGAGGAGGAGGAAGAGGAGGAAACAGAGGAGGAGGTGGAGGAGGAGGAGGAGGAGGAGGAGGAGCAGGAGGAGGAGGAGGAGGAGCAGGCCCTCGATCGCCCTCGAGGCCTTCCCCTGGCCTCCTCTTCGCTTGCACGCAAGAGGCACCCAAGGGGCCTTCCCCTGACCTCCTCTTCGCTTGCACGCAAGCCCGGGGTTCCGCCCCAGGCCGCGACCTCCGCTGGGGGGGTCGCGCCCTGCGCTGGGCCGCGCCCTGCGCGAGGCGCATGTGGACTCCTTCTGGCCGCCACGAAGAAAAGGCCGCGGCCATACGCAAAGGATTCCCTGGGCCGCCGCCCTGAGGCCCCGACCCCTACAGCATCGAAAGATTCAATGCGGAGTCGTGTCGTCGTGTTCGGCCCCTGGGGGCCTCCGCTGGGCCCTGGCACGGTTCAGAAAGGACTCGGACCTCGGGTGGGGGTCGGGGCCTCCAGGGCTCCCTCGTTCGAAAAGGTTTCGCCCGGCGGAGGACCCAACCGCATGCAGCTGCGAGTGCCGTCGTTATGAGTATCGCCTCCGGTGGAGCCCCCCTACGGGGCCACGCAGCGCGTAAGTGGTGGGACCGCGTGCCATCCCAGGACAACCCGCTTGCCAAGGCTTCCAGAGAGGTGGTCTCAGCGACCGCTGCGGCCAGAACCGGGAGATTGTCGAGCCTGCCCTGCCCGCGATGTGGTGCAGGGGGCGGGCTCGGGCAGCGCCGCGGGGGTGAGGCCTGGACGCGGCCGCGTGAGGAGGAGGAGGAGGAGGAGGAGGAGGAGGTGGAGGAGGAGGAGGAGATGAAGGAGGAGGAGGAGGAGAGGAGGAGGAGGGAGGAGGAGGAGGAGGAGGAGGAGGAAGAGGGAGGAGGAGGAGGAGGAGGAGGCCACGAACGCAAGCAGCAGAGCGTGAGGTGTGTGCCTGAATGGGCGGCGCGGGCGCACGCGGCCTCGGACGTCCGCGCGGCGGCTCCCCCGCGGCGCGCCGGCCCCCCACGCCCGTCGTCGGTGCACGAGGCTCGTGCCCGGGTGCCCCTCCTCGAGGGAAGGAGATCGGCGGCGAGCCCAGGGGGGAAGTTCGGGGGCTTCGTGCTCGAGGTTTGAGGTTTTTTCGGGCCTCGTCGTGGGTTCTCGGCGGGTTTTGCGCCGGGGTGCGTGCCAGCGGCTGCGCCTCGCCGAGGGCTTTCCGGGGGTGCCGGGATCGTCCCGAACGGCCGCCGGAGAGCCGAGTTGTGACCGAAAAACCACCAGGTGTCCGAGAAGGGGTGGGCCTTCCCAGAAGGTTCGGAAGTTCTTAGGCCTTCTGAGAGGTTTTCCAAGCCGTCACCGAAGACATCGAAAACTTCCCAGAAGGACGGAGGGCTTCTGAAAAACCCTGCCGCCGTCTGGGAAGGCCTTCTCCTTCTCATTTCCCCCCTCGCTTGCCGCCGAGAAGCACGGGGATTATGACCAATATGACGCGGGATCTTGTCGGTGCTGATCTTGGTCATGGTCCATGGCGGCCGTCGCCGACTCGCGAGGGTGATGCACGAATTGACGCTGACCATAATCGGCACAGCGTTTCCGCGTTTAGTTTTGGTCATGGTCTCCGCTCTCTTCCCCTCCATCTTTGGACCCTCTTAGGATCAGAAGCAACGTGGGGGGGGGGTGGTGGACCATCGATCCCCAGTCGCCCCCATTGATCGCCCGCAGGGGCCCGACGACCCAGCCCACCCTGGAGAGGCCTCGCTCTCGAGGACCCGTCGCCGATCTATCGGCGATGTATCATCGATTGCGTGTCGATCTCTCCCCCCCTTCTCGGACCGGTGCCCCCCTGCCTTTCCCCCTCTCGTCACCGCGGCGGCAGGGGCGACGCCCAGCGCTCGAAATTCTGTGACGGCACCGGAGCCGACGCTTTTCTGCCGGTGCTGACGCCAGCACGGGCCTGCTGCATCCCCCGCGGCCTCGCCTCCCAGACCCCCCCCTCGAGTCATGAACAGCTCACGCCGGGAGGTCCGTCGCTCGCTTCGGAATCTCGAGGGCCTTTTCTATATCGGGCCTCGGGGCCGCCAGGAAAGGACTCGGGAGGACAGGCCGGCCCCCAAAGGAGTGGGGTCGAGACCTCTGGGGGCCGACGTCCTGAGCAAGAGGCTGGGCGTCGGCCCTGGCCTCCTGGGACGGCCGAGGGCAGCGGGGCCGGTGGTCCGAGTGCTGCCTCCCCGCCCAGGGCGCCGCGCTGCCCTCGCCTTTCGGGCCATGGCTCGGCTCTCCAGCGGCCGCTCGGGGCGATCCGGGCACCCCCGGGGCGCTCTCGGCGAGGCGCAGCCGCTGGAAGACAGCCCGATCCGCCGAAAACCAACGAAAACGCCAGACCACATCGAGCCTCGAACCCAACACTTCCCCGCTCCCTCCTTCTCCTCCTCCTCCTCCTCCTCCTCCTCCTCCTCCTCCTCTTCCTCCTCCTCCTCTTCCTTCTGCCGCCTCCTTTTGCCGCCTCCTCTTACTTCTCCTCCTCCTCCTCCTGCTCCTGCTCCTCCTCCTCCTCCTCCTCCTCCTCCTCCTCCTCCTCCTCCTCCTCCTCCTCCTTCGCCTCCTCCTCTTCTTCCTCCTCCCCCTTTCCGCAGGCATTTTGTCGCAAAGGCTTATGGGGTTCCGCCGCCGCGCCCCCCCCCCTCTGGGCCTCCCCAGGCGCGCGCGCACGCGCGCGAAATCGCGGCCGACACGCGCATGCATGGGCTGTCCCCTGGAGGCCTTTGGCGTCGTGGGTTTCATTAGCGCCAGCAGCGTCACCTCAGTCGCGGTGCTGTGGCTGAACCAGGATTTGGGCACAGTTTCGTGAGAAGCATCGACTGGGGCGCGTGAGGCAAGGGACCGCGCGGTGTCCCCGTCGTGAGCAGTCTCGTGGGCAAGATCGCGCTGAACGTGCTTCTGTTCTCTCAGTGGGCGCTGCCGCACTCGTGCATTGCCTGGAGCGAGACCAAGAACAGGTTCGTCTTGTCCGTCGGCAACGCGTACCGTTCCCTGTGCGTGTTCGTCCTTGGCGGAGTTCGGATCATATGGTTATGATGTGTTGGCAGCCTTTTCTCACAGAGTGACCGCCGATCTATGGTTTCAGCCTGTACCAGGTGCTTTCCAGCATCGTGACGATCTGCGGTCTTGTGCACCTTGCGTTCATGGGATGCTCGCAAGACTCTTTAGCCGAACATGCAGGTCTGTACATGGCATGCGGCTGCGATCGCAGCGGTGCTGAGGCCATTGCGCCGCCGGGGATGCCCCACGCCCATGCCACAGAAGAAGGAGGATTTGCTCGGCGGCCCCGTTCTGCACGGCCCGATCGCGCCGCTCACTGACCGCGCGGCCAGCCTGAAGGAGCAGGCGTGCGGTTCCTGAGCCGCTCGGCGCCAGACGCGCACAGGAGGCGCCTACGGGCTGCGCCCAGCATCGCTGGGGCAACATCCGCGCCTGTGGGGGGTGCACGGAGGACAGAGAAAGACGACGCCATGATTCGGTTTAGAGGTGCAGGTGCGGGACGCGTTCTCTGCGCTGGTCGGCCCCGCCGGCTCCCCATGTCCCGCTCTCTTGCCCCTCCCCTTCTCCCTGTTAGTGTTGCCCGCAAGGCGAAAACACATGAGCTCGGTGACTCTCGTATGACTTGCGAGCGGCAGCGCCAGCGGCAACAAATGAGCTCGGTGCCTCTCGCATTGTTTGTTCTACTGCGAGTTGTCCTCGGTGCGCTGTTCTGTCCCGTCGCTTGTTGCGGAGCGCAGCCGCTGTGCCGATCGGGCGTTCGCCCGTGTCGTTGAATGACGATTCGAACGGCTTCGAACCAAAGCTTCACCTCGCGTGCTGAATGACGTGGTTTGCTTGGTCGAGAAAGTTTCTCTCGCGAGCGTGACGCACCGTACTTTCACATGAATTGTGGAATTGCGCTCAGGAGGACCGTTTCACGCCGTGTCGTGGCGCGGTCCGCTCTTTCTCTTCCCTCCAAAATTGTGCTGGAAAAAATCCCCCTCCTCCCCCTCAGGCCTCCTCCCCCTCCTCCCCCTCCTCCCCCTCCTTCTTCTCCTGCTCTCCCTCCTCCTCCTCCTCCTCCTCCTCCTCCTCCTCCTCCTCTTCCTCCTCCTCCTCCTCCTCCTGTCGCCGCCCCCCCGCCCAGGACACCTGCACCTTCGCCCACGGGGAGGAGGAGCTGCAGGGCTTCTGCGGCGTCTCCGCCCCGCAGACGCCGCCGCTGGGCGCCGACGCGGGCGCCCTCGCGCCCGCGACGCCGCCGCTGGCGGCGCCGCCCGCCACGCCGCCGCTGTGCGGCGCGGGCGAGATGGCACCCGCTACGCCTCCGCTGGGCGGCGCGGCCGCAATGGTCACGGGAGGGAAATCCTCCGGAGCTCAGTGCCCTGTCGGAGCCTTGGGATGTCTTGAGCGATCTCGGGGCCCAGACGTCGGGCGTATCGAAAAAATCGAGACAGAGGTTTTCATAGTTTTTGGCCTCTCGGGGCCCTCGCCGGCCCTCGGGACCGTCAAAAAACGACTCGGGATGAAAAACCGGTCCCAGGGAAGTGGTCGGGAGGTCGGGGGCCCGCGTCTCGAAAAAAGTCGAGACGTCGGATGTCTGGGGGGCCATCTTGAGCTCTCCGGTGCCCTCTTGGAGCCACCGGGGGCCAGAACGGACCCTCCGACACCTCACCGGGGGGCAGGGGGTCCAGACTTACGGGGGGGGGGAGGCGGGAGGGGGAGGGGGATCCTCCCCGCCCCGAAGGGGAAGATAGGGGCACTCGTCAGCCTGTGGACCATTTCGCCAGGGTCGCGGTACGATTGCCTCAGGCGAGGCACCTTTCTTGCTTGACGGCCGCCCCAGGATTCCCCAGGGGCGTGGCCGTAGGACCAGGAGAGCTCGAGGGTATCGACAAAGCCACGGCAGCGACAACATCCGACAGGGATAACTCGGAAATCTCTGAGATTTGGGCGACGCCCTCTGTCCGCAACGGGCGTCGTCGCCCAGCCTCGGGGCTCGAGACCATCCCAGACCGCTCCGGCTCGAGTAGCGCCGCAGCAGGACGGGGTCAAGGGCTCCAGTCGTGCTTGGTCGCGATGCTGCAATCCTTGCGCAGTGTCGGATCTGAGGGACGGCGCCAACACCGCTGCCCCTCTTTCGTCGCCACGGCCAGATCCGCCTCGGAGTGGTCGGAACGCACCCCGGGAGAGTCTCCGTGGCCACGGCCGGATTCGCCTCCAAGTCTTGGTCAGACGCACCCGGGGAGAGTCCTCGTCGCAACGGCCGGACGGGTTCGCCTCGAGGTCCCAGTCAGAGCGCACCCCGGGAGAGGTCTGGGGAGCGGCGGCATCGGTTCCTTCCCTGAAGGCCGATCTTGCGAAAAAGTTGCAGCATCGCGAGAAATCGCGGCTGGAGCCCTACCCCGTCCGTCTGCGGCGTTGTTCGAGCGGGATCGGGTGCCCTGGGCCCGGAACTGGGCGAAACCGGACGGCGCAAAGAATGCAACGCCCGTTTCCCGGTTAACTATCGGAAGGGAAAAAACACACAGACACAAGTATTCGTCGATCCCCCAGAAGAAATATGGGAAAATATGGGAAGTGGGGCGGAAGACACAAACGCAGAAAATACGGGAACATATGGGGGATCCTGTTATCTGTGTCTACTTATTTGTGTGTGTGTGTGTGTCCCAGGACCCCTTCAAGTTAATTTCGATGCGTGGACCCCTGGAGGTCTGGACAACTTCCCTATAGGGCCAGTTGCTCAACCCGAGCAATCGTCTTACGGTCCCGAGGCCCGCTACGGGCCCCCAGAGGCCGAAGTAAGCCGCAGACCATCCGCTCCAAATTTTTCCGAAGCCTCGGATGTGTGGGAGGGTTTCTGTCCCCCCAGATGGCGCCAGCCACGCCGCCGTGCCCCGGGGCGCTGGCGGCGGCTCCGCAGACGCCGCCGCTGGGGGCGTGAAGGACGGGGGTGCGCGGGCACCCCGCGGTGCCACCAGCGTCGGGCTCGCGGCGCGCGGGGGGGGGCGCGCGTCGGGATGCGGCGCGGCTTCCCCCTCCAGACGCCTCCCGACGTGGCGCGGCGTCGTCCCTCTCCTGACGCCTCCTCCTCCTCCTCCTCCTCCTCCTCCTCCTCCTCCTCCTCCTCCTCCTCCCTCTCCTCCTCCTCCTCCTCCTCCTCTTCGTCCTCCTCCTCCTCCTCCTCCTCCTCCTCCTCCTCCTCCTCCTCCCTCCTCCTCCTCCTCCTCCTCCTCCTCCTCCTCCCCCTCTCCTCCTCCTCCTCCTCCTCCTCCTCCCTCCTCCACCTCCTCCTCCTCCTCCTCCTCCTCCTCCTCCTCCTCCGTCCTCCTCCTCCTCCTCCTCCTCCTCCTCCGCCCCCTTGCTATGGAAGAGGTTCGCAAAGGTCGCCGCCAGAAGCCTCAGCGCTGAGCCCACAGGATCCGCCCAAGGCTCGTCCAAGGTCCCCGCAGGGGCAGTTCCAAAGCAATATTCACGCCCTCGGCGATGGCGGTAGTCTCGGATATCCGCCCGCCTGCCTCCTCGACCTTCTCCTTCGCTCCTGCCCATCTGGGTGCCCTCCGCCCTCTCGACCTCGCCGACGCCCCACTGCACGTTCGTCTTTTCCTCATCCCCACTGCACGTTCGTCTCCTCCTCCTCCTCCTCCTCCTCCTCCTCCTCCTCCTCCTCCTCCTCCTCCTCCTCCTCCTCCTCCTCTTCCTCTTCCTCCTCTTCTCCTCCTCTTTCCTATTCCTCCGTCTCCTTCGCCACCTCCTCCTTCCCCTCATTCATCCTCCTCCTCCGCCGCCTCCTCCTCCTCCTCCTCCTTCTCCTTCTCCCCACCCATCTCCTCCTCCATCTCTCATCCTCCTCCTCCTCCTCCTCGCCCCCTCCTCCTTCCGCCTCATTCTTCCCCTTCTCGCCTCCTCCTCCGCCTCCTCCTCCTACTCCTCCTATTCCTCATCCTCCGTTTCCTCCTTCGCCTCCTCGTTCCTCATCCTTCTTCCTCCTCCTCCTCCGCCTCCTCCTTCTCCTCCTCCTCCGCCGCCTCCTTTTCCGCATCCTCCTCTGCCTCCTTCTCCTCCTCCTCCTTCTCCTCCTTCTCCTCCTCCGCCTCTTCCTCCGCCTCCTCTTCTTCCTCCTCCCTCGCCTCCTCCTTGTCCTCCTCCTCCCTCCTCCGCCTCCTCTCGTCGCGGACGCCCCAGTGCCCGTTTGTTTCCGCTTCTCCCGTCGTCGTCCCGTCGGTGGCCACCTGCCTCGAATTGCCGCCGCTCGAGGTCGAGCGAAGGCAATTCGGGGCTCCCTCCACCGGAGGGGTAAGGGGGGGGGCGTTTATCATTTTGATTTGCGTGCGTGCACTGCAGGTCGTACATGGCGTTGCGGTTCGATGTGTGTAGGTGTCGAGTGTTATTTCGACCCGTGCGTGGCCCGACGCAGTCCTTGTCTTGCCTTGCCCTCTCTACTCCTTGCTCCTCCTCCTCCTCCTTCTGCTCCTCCTCCTCCTCCTCGTCGTCGTCGTCCTCCTCCTCCTCCGCCGCCTCCTCCTCCTCCTCCTCCTCCTCCTCCTCCTCCTCCTCTCCTCCTCCTCCTCCTCCTCCTCCTCCTCGCGGTCCTGCGCCGCCTCCAGCCCTGCCCACTACTTCCTCTCCGCGATCGCCAAGGAGGCGCCGTCCGCCTCGCGGCCTGCCTCCCTCTCTCCTCCCCCCTCCCTCCCCCCTCCTCCCCCCTCCTCCCCCCCCCTCCTCCCGCCTCCCCCTCCCTCCCCCCTCCCCCCTCCTCCCCCTCCCTCCCTCCCCCTCCCCCCCCTCCTCCTCCTCCCCACCCCCCCCCTCGCGTGTCGTGCGAGGTGGAGGCCGCCGCCCCACCGCCATCGGCTCCTCCACCTCCCTCCCCTCCCCTCCTCTCCGAGGAGCAGCTCGCCAGGATCGCGGCCAATAGGGCTATTGCGAGAGAGCGTCGGTTGCAACTTCTTGCCCCATGGAGAGGTAGAACTGAGTTCAGGTGTTGTGTTTTAGCTGTCGAGGTGGCCTGAGCACAGCTGTAACGCTTAAGCCAACGTGCACCACCACCTCCTCCCTCCCCCGTCGTCGCGGTCACATACCACGCGGCGGGAGCTTTCTTGGGGGCCGCTCTTGGCCTCCGGGGGCCCTCGCCGTGCCACGGGGGCGTCGAGAACGGCTCGGGAGGAGAAGCCGGTCCCCGGGAGGAGGTCCCGTCCGCTCTGGGGAAGGGGTTCCCGGCTGCTTCCGGCTTCGGGGAGGCCCTCGCCAGGCCCCGGGGGCGCCGCGCAACGATCATCGGGACGGGGAGGGCCGGTCCCGGGGGAGGGGTCCAGGCCGCCAGGGGGGGTCCACGCTGCAAGTCAAAGCGCGGTGTCGGAGTTCTGGGCAGAGCGGGTCGCGGAGGAGGAGGGGGACCGGCATGAAGGGAGCGGGTCTTGAAGGCATGGGCGCGCTGGGAGTTTTACGACGTTTACCGCACCCTGGGGCCCTCCACGGGGCTGGGAAGGACAAGAAACAGCCGAGGAGAAAAAGCCAGTCCTGGGGAGCGCCCAAGGGTCTGGGACCCGTTGCTCGGCGAGCCAGCCCTCCACGGCGAGTCATGGAGGAGGAAGAGGAGGAGGAGGAGGAGGAGGAGGAGGAGGAGGAGGAGGAGGAGGAGATAAGGAGGAGGAGATCAGGAGGAGGAGGAGGAGGATGAGGAGGAGGAGGAGGAGGAGATAAGGAGGAGAGGAGGAGGAGGAGGAGGAGGAGGAGGAGGAGGAGGAGATAAGGAGGGAGGAGGAGGAGATCAGGAGGAGGAGGAGGAGGAGGTGAACAATAATAAGAAGGTGGAGGAGGACGAGGAGTCCCGAGGAGGACGAGGACGACGCGAAGGAGGAGGAGGAGGAGGAGGAGGAGGAGGAAGAGAAGGAGAATGAGGAGAAGGACCAGTGTAGGCCAGTGTAAACCCAAGGCGCACCAACAATATATCAATGAACCCTCCCTCCAAGTTCCCCCTTCGCAGGTCTATACAATATAATCTGTTTCCAGTACGGGAAGTGCCCCATTTGAAGACAGTCGTCTCACACTACTCAATCGTGCCAAAACGCGTTTCTTGGGACATCAACGCCTCAATCTAACATGACTGCTGCGTCACAATCCTAAAACCATGCCGGAACACCCTTTCTGGGACTTCAACATCGCGACTCAAAGCAACCGTTGCGTCCTGGCAATCTTGAATCGTTCCAGAACGCAGCTCCTGGGACAGAGGCCGCGCGATTTCGTCAGGCAGCTGCGAACGCTTAAACGATGTGCGCCGGGCTACGGCGAGAGCAGCGTTTTTGAACAGAAACCGCACTCCATCCTCCATCGCCGAAGTTGTTGCACCCTTTTGAAGAAAAATGCATGCGGCGCTCAGGCGAGAGCAACAATTTGAAAACTGCCCGTCGCTCATCTTACTTTGTGGCGAACTTTCATGACGACTGTGTGTGGCGCTAAAACGAGAGCCGCATTTTAGAAACGACCCGCCCTCCATCCTTGAAGTTGCTGCGAACTTTTAAGACGAAGGTGCGCGGGGCTCAGGCGAGAGCAACATTTTGGAAAGGGATCGCCGTACATGTTTGAACTTGTGGCAAACTTCCAAGGCCAATGTGCGCGGCGCTGGGGCGAGAACCACATTTCGAAAGCGGCGGCTGTGATTGGCTCGCCGCGCGTTTTCTCCTATCTTGTCTTGTCCACCGCCTTCTCTCCCCCCTCGCTCCTCCTCGCGCCTCCTCCTCCTCCTCCTCCTCCTCCTGCTCCTCCTCCTCCTCCTCCTCCCGTTTTTTGGCCTCGCAGACTCAAATCTGATCTGAAATCTATCCGTCTTGCCTCCCACGCGTTGGGAGCGTGGACTCGGCTTTGCTAGCCCTCAGCTCTGAGGCTTGGCCCAAACAGCCTACGGAAGAACAGCTAATGATACAAAATCTGCCTTATTTCGTATCCTGCCTCTCCGTCCTTACGGAAAGATGATAATTATGATTATCCCGCCTACCATCCCCTACTGCCGCCTAGTGTGGTCTATGTGCGAGCCTCGCCAACAAACTATGCATGTTTGGCAGGCCCCTGTAATTCGTGATACGTACGTCGGGCACGCACCCCATGGCCCTGAGTATCACCGCGCCGTACCCGTCATGCCTGAGGAAATGACCTAGTGTATTTTGCAGGCTTTGCTGAAGCCCGGGGGAATACCGCAACTTCAGCCACAGCGTGCTCGAATTCGATCCCCGAGCGCCCCTGCCCGTGTCTTCGGCGGGGGGGCGGAGGACGCGATCCACATACTGAGCAGAAAAAGATTGGGATAATCGTTCTCTCAACTCGCACTGCGCTTCTTCGAAAAAACTTTGGTTCGAGCACAGAGTCCGCAGTGTCCCCAGCCTTGCCCGTGGCCACGCCCTGTGCACAGACGGGGGGTGGGCGCTACTGGGGGCAAGGGGAACAGCCAAGGTCGTGTGCTTAAAACGAGGTTTTGTCGCAACGGTACCCGCGACCCTCACTACTTCTAGTTCCAGCCATTCCACAGACTGGATGGAAAGAGATACAACCTTTAGGCGAAAATACCCTGACTTGGTCATGAGCTCGCTGCAGAACTGGCCTCCAAGCGAACTGTGTTTCCAGATCAAGA
The DNA here is from genome assembly GCA_963575745.1 of Prorocentrum cordatum. Classification (NCBI taxonomy): domain Eukaryota; class Dinophyceae; order Prorocentrales; family Prorocentraceae; genus Prorocentrum; species Prorocentrum cordatum. The sequence goes on along the minus strand of CAUYUJ010021132.1, from coordinate 34,679 downwards.
ATATGTCGTCTTTGAATATCAAGTACCGCTTAATGCTGAAACGCGTAAGATTTGCAACGGCCCATGTTTCCATTCGGCGAATCAATGCTAAGTCGGCCACGTCTCCCGAATGAGGGAGGCCCATGCCCGTACCGAGCACTACTTTGAAGCACCGGCCTGGCAACGTGGACGCCGTAATGAATTGATTATCAAGCAGTAAATACAATGCGCGCTCAATGAGCACACGCAGCCTCCCAGAGAAGAAGTGCAGGATGTCATTCACGAGCTCTTCCGTTGTCCCTGACATGAAAAACTCTTTCACATCCATTGTGCACAAGTGGTCTCTCGGATCCAGTCTTGTACGCATTAGTTTCCTGGCTGCGTCGGCGGAGTCCCGCACCACGTGAGGATACCGCTTGATGACCTCGCGAAGCCTTCTGCCGAGCCAATGCGACAGCCCTGCGAAGGCATACTTGCCTGCCGCGTGCACGTTCCGAAATGAAATCGGTTCTGGCGCCTTGTGTGTCTTGCATGTTTTGAAAAGGTGTGCTTTGTAAGTGTGCCTCGGAGCTTTGAGGGATCGGGTGATATCCGAAGCGATGGGGAAATCTTCATACTTCTCTATGTCCTGTGCAAGTTTCACATAAGACCGCGCCACGCTGTCAAAATTGATTGGGTCGGTTGAAACCTCCTGGTACTGAGGTCCGTTCAAAATCGTTTCATCGATCTGGGTGTTGTCACTTAGCCGGACAAGGGTGTAGCCTGTTTCCTTGTCGTTCTTTATGGGTACATAGTCTGAGCTTTCCAGCCACGCAAATGCCAAGCGAATCAACGGATAGACGTTTCCGCGCCTCTTATGCCGAAGTCGCTGAATGGCCGAAGCGCCCGCACTCATGAGATTGTGTTTCATTTGGCTCAACCAAAATTCAACCTCAGCTGGCAAGTTTGCTGGGCCTGTCGGTGTCCGCCAGCCCCGTAATCTGTATGCCAGCCTGTCGGGATGAGACTGGTTCCCCAAAGTGAATCTCCAGCGGAAGCGATTGACGAAATCATTTAAATCCTTTCGCACCTGATCTAATTTCGGGAGCTTCCCCGAATCAAAGACGTACTTGTTGTGAAACGTGCTAAGAAGCCAAACCACTGGCCATGGGATGTCGGTTGGTATGTACACACTTTTGTCTGAAGCGTCGAATGCAAGAACTGTGTTTTCTCGCCGGCGAAACGTCACCAACGATAGCCATTCTTCCACGGACGCTCCTGCCATGTGGTGTTCCAACTACCTGCCTTGCCAGCCTTCTTGCCTTTGCCGTTTGCACCTTTCTCGGTACGTATTGCTCCATATTTGTCTCCTTTGCTGCCTCCGTTCTTGCCTGCTCCCTTGGGATGCCAAGCATGCTTCTGGCCACCCTTGCCTTTCTTGTTTCCAGCTGACTTGCCTTTCCCATTCTTGCTCATTCCAGCTCCTTTGCCTTTCTCGCTGCCTTTCTCCTTGCCCTTTCCTTTTCCTGGGTGGTCCTTGCCCTTGCCTTTGCTCTTCCCCTTGTCTTTCTGCCCCCGAGCCCCCTCGGGGGCCCATCCATTTTTTGAAGCTGCATCTACTACTTGCGCGATTGTCACTTTTCCTTTATTGTCGGAGTTCTCCACATCCATGCCGCCAAGTCCCCTCTCTTCAAGTTTCTTCTCTAACTTGTTGGAAATCATGGCGTCAAACATGTCTTCTGGCTTGCTTCTGAAAACTTCCTCCTCCTTCTTTCGGTTCTCCTTCTGCTGCTTCTCCAACTCCTTTTTCCTCTGCTCCTCCTTCTTCGCCTCTTTATCGACCATCTGGTGCCACATGGAGTCGAGCTTCGTTTCTACGAACTTCGGGTCGAAGGGTTTGGAGCGAGTGGAGTCGAGGCCGAGGGACGCTCCTCTGTCGTCCGTCACGCTCTGCATGATCTTCGTGCCCTCCTGGACGAACGTATCCTTACTGCCAGCCACTTTGAGCACCTCTCGAAGCTCTTCTTTGGCTTCGAGTTGCACTTGTTTGAAAAACAATGCAGTTTCATGGTGGATTATTCTCATCGCCTCCCTTCTCGAACTGCCACGTGGCAGCACAATGGCAAGAGACGAATCCTGATCCACACATCCCTTTAATACATTGTCCAACTCTGTCTCAGTTTCACTGGTCTTGAAAGCCCGACATCCTGGGGGGTATCGCCGATTTACTTTGTCATTCAGCACTTGCACGTCGTTGCTCAGCTTCTCGATGGTGACTCGCGTGCGAGTTATCTTGGCCATCGATTTCTCAAAATCTTGCATGAAATGTGTCAACTGCTTTTGAATGTGGTCGGGGATCTTTTTCAAATACTCCACTTCCACCTGTGGGGCCTGAGGTGCAACTGCCGGCTGCTGCTCTCCCAGCGCCAATCCTGGGGGGGATAGCCGCGCCAACAGGCCCATGAGTTGCTGATTCTGCTGCTGCTGCTGTTGTGCTTGGCGCTGTAGTTCCTGATTTGTAATTGCCATTTGCTCCATCATGCGAGTTTGCTGCTCCATCAGCGTGGCTACGTCGGTGTACTCCGTGTGGTCGCCACCTCTCCGCTTGCCACCGCCTGAGCTTATTGGAGTAGCTGGTCCACCCACGGCCTGTGGAGTTCCAGCTTGCGGTACTGGTGTATCAAGGCTCGCGAGAACATTCGCAAACGCTTGCCCACCATCGCCAGACGCCATTGCGAGGAAATACTGAAGTAGACCAACCTCTCGTTTTTTGGCCTCGCAGACTCAAATCTGATCTGAAATCTATCCGTCTTGCCTCCCACGCGTTGGGAGCGTGGACTCGGCTTTGCTAGCCCTCAGCTCTGAGGCTTGGCCCAAACAGCCTACGGAAGAACAGCTAATGATACAAAATCTGCCTTATTTCGTATCCTGCCTCTCCGTCCTTACGGAAATATGATAATTATGATTATGATGATAATTATGATTACGGAGTTCCCCCTTCGCAGGTCTATACAATATAATCTGTTTCCAGTACGGGAAGTGCCCCATTTGAAGACAGTCGTCTCACACTACTCAATCGTGCCAAAACGCGTTTCTTGGGACATCAACGCCTCAATCTAACATGACTGCTGCGTCACAATCCTAAAACCATGCCGGAACACCCTTTCTGGGACTTCAACATCGCGACTCAAAGCAACCGTTGCGTCCTGGCAATCTTGAATCGTTCCAGAACGCAGCTCCTGGGACAGAGGCCGCGCGATTTCGTCAGGCAGCTGCGAACGCTTAAACGATGTGCGCCGGGCTACGGCGAGAGCAGCGTTTTTGAACAGAAACCGCACTCCATCCTCCATCGCCGAAGTTGTTGCACCCTTTTGAAGAAAAATGCATGCGGCGCTCAGGCGAGAGCAACAATTTGAAAACTGCCCGTCGCTCATCTTACTTTGTGGCGAACTTTCATGACGACTGTGTGTGGCGCTAAAACGAGAGCCGCATTTTAGAAACGACCCGCCCTCCATCCTTGAAGTTGCTGCGAACTTTTAAGACGAAGGTGCGCGGGGCTCAGGCGAGAGCAACATTTTGGAAAGGGATCGCCGTACATGTTTGAACTTGTGGCAAACTTCCAAGGCCAATGTGCGCGGCGCTGGGGCGAGAACCACATTTCGAAAGCGGCGGCTGTGATTGGCTCGCCGCGCGTTTTCTCCTATCTTGTCTTGTCCACCGCCTTCTCTCCCCCCTCGCTCCTCCTCGCGCCTCCTCCTCCTCCTCCTCCTCCTGCTCCTCCTCCTCCTCCTCCTCCTCCTCCTCCTCCTCCCTCCCGGTTGCTGCTGTGCGCTTTTTATGTCATACTCGTGGCCGTTTTTTGGACCGCAGGGGGTCGACGCATATCGCCCTTGTCCCTTCCCCTCCTCCTCCTCCTCCTCCTCCTCCTCCTCCTCCTTCTACTCCTCCTCCTCCTCCTCCTCCTCCTCCTCCTCCTCCTCCTCCTCCTCCTCCTCCTCCTCCTCCTCCCTCCTCCTCTCCTCCTCCTCCTCCTCCTCCTCCTCCTCCTCCTCCTCCTCCTCCTCCTCCCTCCCGGTTGCTGCTGTGCGCTTCTGATGGCATTTTCGTGGCCGTTTTTGGGCCGCAGGGAGTCGACGCATAGCGCCTTTGTCCCTTCCCCTCCTCCTCCTTCCCTCCTCCGCCTTCTGCTCCTCCTCCTCCTATCCCCCCCCTCCTCCTCCTCCTCCTCCTCCTCCTCCTTCTCCTCCTCCTCCTCCTCCTCCTCCGCCTCCCTCTTCTTCCTCCTCCTTGTGCGTTTTTTTTTCTGCGGCACATCGCCTTCGTGGTGCTCCTCTTCTTCCTGGGCCTCCTCCGCATCATCCGGTGGCACAACATTGCTCATCGCCTTCGTGGTGCTATTCTCTCTCCTGGGCGTCGACCTGGTCAAGTGGCGCGTCCTCCTCTGCAGTGCTTGAGGCTGGTGTTCGCGACGTGCCGTTGACGGCAACACCATCTCCTTCGCCTTCCGGGTCTTCGCCCCCTGTCCCTGTCCGCGGCGTATTTTTTCCTGTGCAAGCTCTTCGGCACCGCCTGCACCCCGGGCTCCGCCCGCTCCGGCCGCCTGAGGCCCCGCCTTCCTGTGCCCTGTCTCCCTAATCAAAGCTGTGCGTACCCCGCCTAGCTTTTAGCGGAAGAGGTTCGCTCTCGCCCCGCAGACCAAAAAAGTGTTTTTCTTTTGCGTTTGCTATCCAGGCACTCCTCACACACGCGTGGTGGCGCAGACTTGCTGCGGTGATCCGCTGTGCTCTCGAACTGTGGTGTCGTCGTCGCCTGTGGGGGTAGGGAAATCATCCTTGAAACTGTTGCATGGTTCAAGCTTCAGGCTCGTGTTAGCCAGCGTGAACCCCAAACAGTGGTTCTAGCGATCTACGTGGTGCAAGCAAGGTTGTGCAAGGTAGGTGGTGCAACCTATGTGGTGCGATCTATGTGGTGCGATCTCTGTGGGGCAATACATAAAGGCAAGCTCTATGGTGCAATCTATGTGGTGGACTCAATCACTTGCTCAACTTGAAGCTGTCCTCTCACTGCTCGTGCAAACATCCCACCCTCCCACCCGCAACTTAGTCGCAAGACTTCTTAAGACCGTGACGGTAGGTACCAAGTGGCACTTGGCAACGACACCGCCGCCGACAACGGCAGCGACAACGACGACGACGACGGCGACGGCGACGACAACTACGACGAAGACGTCTCCAACCACTTCGACGACGACGACGACGACGACGACGACGACACCGACGACGGCGACGCCGACGCCAACGACGACGATGACAACGCCGACTACGACGCCGACGACGACGACGCCGACGACGACGACGAAGACGACGACGACTTCGCCAACGAAAACGACGACGACGAGGGAGGAAGGAGGACAACGACGGCGGCAACGACGACAACGACGAGGGAGGAGGGAGGACGGCGACGACGCGAACGACGAAAAAGGAGGGAGGACGGCGACGCCGACGACGACAACGACGAGGGAGGAGGGAAGACGACGACGGAAACGACGACGGCGACGAAATACGAGGGACAACGACGAAACGCCGACGAAGACGACGAGGGAGGACGGACGACCACGGCAACAACGACGACGGAAACGACGACGACGCCAAGACGACGACGACGACAAGGAAAGACAGATGACGACGACGGCGACGACGACGACGAGGGAGGAGGGAGGACGGCGACGACGACGACGACGACGCAAGAGCGCACGCGTACGCTTTTTTTGGAAAACCGTTTAGCGAAACCCTGTGTTGTTGTATGTTTCTTGGACACTCGATTTTAAGTCCTTCCGAAACCGAAAGTTGTTGAAGGATTTTTGACAATATTGAAGAACCTATGTTTCCCTCAGGATTTCGCAAGAGCGCGCGTGTAAGTTTTTTTGGTATATAAAAAGAAATAAAATCAGTATTGCGAAACCCTGACTTGTTGTATGTTTGTTTTGGAAACTCGATTGTGACATTCTTGCTGAACCTAAGGTGTTGTGAAGGATTTCGGCATGCACGCGCGACGACGCGCGCGTGTGCACATCGCCTTCTTTTGCAAGGGATTCTTGAAAACTTATGACTGGTGATCAACGAGTGTGCGCGCATATTTTTTTGCAGAGGATGGCGGGGGGAACCGATATCACTGTGTTTTACATCGGTTCCCAGGGTGTCTTTAACCCCAGGGGGTGGAGGGTGGTAGAACATATTCTATTTTTAGCAAGGAGAATATACGTGGTGCGATCTAGGTATGCAATCTGGGGGGGGCCATCTAGGTGCTGCAATCTAGGTATGCAATCTATGTCGAGCAATCTATACCAGGCGACGACGAGGCGGCGACGGGGCGGCAACGGCGACAAAAAGGCGGCGGACCCAGCGACGGGGGGCGACGATGCGGCGACGGGGCGGCGACGGCGACAACAAGGCGGCGGACCCGGCAACGGAGCCCAGACGACGGGTGGCGACGAGATGGCAATGGGGCGCCGACGGTGACCACAAGGCGGCGGACCCAGCAACGGAGCCCAGTTCCTTCGAACAGAAGTGAGACCCCCAAGTGCAAGCGTTGTTTGCGGAATAAGTGGCGAGGACGTCCAAAGCGAAACGCCTGGCCCGCCCTACCGACACCTGTGGGGTGCGACAGGGGGAACTACCTATAAGGAAAAAGGATGGAGGAAGAGGAGGGTAAGGAGGAGTTGTGCCATGCACTGGGGGGGGGCGCGCTGGGACCCCGTTCCGCCGGAGGCGGGGGGAAGGAGGGATGAGGAGGGAGGAGGGGGCACGAGTAAGAGGAGGAGGAGGAGGAGGAGGAGGAGGAGGAAAAGGAAATGGAGGAGGAAAAGGAGCAGGAGGAGGAGGAGGACCGATGCAAACCCAAGGCTCATCGACGATATTGCAATAAACCCTTCCTTCAAGTTCCCTCTTCACAGGCTCCTGTACGGAATCAAATTCACTGAGGGAAATACCCCGTTGGAAGACAACCGTTTGAAAATCTGGCATTGTGTCAAAACGCCACCCCTGGGACTTCAACGCCGCAAATCCCCGTTACTGTTGCGTCGTGACGATCTTGACTCGCGCCAGAACGCAATTCCTGGAACCTCAGCACGAGAATAAACGTGACTGTCGCGCCCTGACATTCCGACACCGTGCCCAAACACCATAGCTGGGACGCTAGCCATGAGAATCTCTGAAACTCTTGCAAACTTTTAAGACGAATGTGCGCGGCGCTAAGGCGAGAGCCACATGTCGAAATGGGACCGCCCTCCTTCCAGGAGATTCTGATAAAGTTTTCAAACGAATGTGCGCGGCGCTAAGGCGAGAGCCACAGTTTGAGAACGGACCGCCCTTCATCCGTGAAGCTCTTCAAATGTTGAAGACGAGTGCGCGCGGCGCTAAGGCGAGAGCCACTTCTTGAAAGGTGGCCGCCCTCCATCCATGAAGCTCTTGCAAATTTCAACCTTCAGGATCACAAGTGGTGAGGTTGTTTCAGGCGAAATGCACGGCCCGCCCTTTCGACCGGCTTCGGGGTGCGACAGGGAGGAGTTATTCAGATGGAAAAGGACTGGAGGACCC
>CAUYUJ010021132.1:10000-22026 GCA_963575745.1 Prorocentrum cordatum | reverse complement strand
GGAGAAGGAGGAGGAGGAGGAGGAGGAGGAGGAGGAGGAGGAGGAGGAGGAAGAGGATCAGGAAGATGAGGAGGAGGAGGAGGAGGAGGAGGAGGAGGAGGAGGAGGAGGTGTTTGGAGAAGGAGGAGGAACGTGGTAAGGAGGAGTAGATGGGCGAGGAGAGGGAAAAGAGTGACAATGCTGAAGTGCAGGAGTGTTGAGAGGATCGGCCACGCCCCCAGGGGAGAGGAGATAGGCCAAGCCTGGCGCAGCATCACCACATCTGGCATCCCACTCCTCAACCTTCTCCGCCAGTCCCGCACCAATGCAGCGTCCATTCGATCCGACCGTTCCAGTTCGATATTGACTCTGGCCGGCTCGCGATGCTCTGGCGATCCGCTGCAGCCCGATGCTTGCATGGCGCTGTCGCACATCCTGGCTCCGCCGATCCGGTTCGAGTCCGACTCCTTGCCGATGCGGCCCAGTCCGACGCACCTTTCTGTTCGATCTGATGTCCCCGTGCGATGCTGGCGGATCCTGCCAATTGTTCAGCTCCCTGTCTGTCCGTGGAGTTCCCCCTTCGTCCAGGACCACCCTGCTCGAACCTCGATCCTTGATCCTCGGTCATCCTCCCTCCTCCATCCTCCCTCCTCCCTCCTCCCTTCTCCCTCCTCCCTCCTCCTCCTCCCCCTCCTCCTCCTTCCTCCTCCCTCCTCCCTCCTCCTCCTCCTCTTCCTCCTCCTCCTCCTTCTCCTCCTCCTCCTCCTCCTCCTCCTCCTCCTCCACCTCCTCTCGTTGATCACCCTAAAGCCTCGCCCCCCTTGGAACTCTCCAGGGGGTCGTCTCGACCAGAACCTCGAGGTGGATCCAGCCGTGGCAGCGAGAAGCTTCCCGGAGGCAAGCAACACAGAAAAGCGCCCCCAAGAGCTTCGATCCTCGACCCATGCCTATCGCGCCGCCCCCTCCGCTCCCGCTGTCTGAGGCCGCCTTCCACCTCTTCCTCTTCCTCCTCCTCCTCCTCCAGTACATGGACAACATATTCGAACCCTTACATGCTTGAGGGGGATGTTCATCACCCCAGGGCCCCCGAAATCAATGTTGATTTTAGCATGGGTGGTGGTTCGGGGGTTCGAATAGTTCTGTTCACCCATGCCCTCTCCATTGCCGCACCCTCAATCGAAGTTTTGGGGTCCGGGGGGTATCTTGCGCCGCAGGGTTCGAACTTATCGTCCATGTACGGTCCCTCCTCCTCCTCCTCCTCCTCCTCCTCGTCCGCCTCCTTCTGTCTCCTCTTTCATCGCGCAACATGATCCGATTGAAGGAAAAACGTTACAACAAGAGCGCCCAAACTGTGAATAATGAAATTCCCCCCTCCACCCACTGGGTCTACCATTGGCAAGGACTGCGTTCGAGATGTTGGGCTCATTTTATTTCCGTCCCCGCTCTCCAGGAAAGCTTGCTCGGCATGAAAGCCTGGAGGCGGAGGGGGGTCATGCGAAGTGGTAACTCAATGTCCCCGCCCCTCCGCGTGTTGTTCCCACACATGATTTCAAACGATGATAGATCAGATATGCTGCCTCCATGTTATGTGTGGATACGTACATGTAGATCGAATAGGATGGGTTCCCGTACGCTTTAGATCGTTTTCATGGCATGCGTTAGCCTCACTTCAGGGTCGCACTGTGCTCCCGTTGTTTAGGATGGTGCTCGCCCCAGAACGGGCTGCATTTCTTGATCCGCTTCTCTCCTCGTCCCTGTGGTTCCCCTTCTTTCCCCTCATCCGCCTTCACCTGGTCATCATGCTCCACGCGCGCCTCCCACTCGCTTCCTCATCCTCTCCCTCTTCCTCTTGCCCATCGTCCTGCTCATGCGCCGCCGCATTTCCCTCTGCGTACCACTGAACGTAGCATGATGGTAGTATGTGCAAATCTTGAGTTAACCATTGTTTCTTGAAAGCCTGATGTACAGTCGTTGGTGCGTACACTACACACGCAGTATATATGTATTTGTAGTTCCTCCTCCCTGAATGTGGTGACGTTTACCCTGCCGGCCACCTTCGATATCTACAGCTAGGTTTTCAGAGCAAATAGGTGGGACAAAATGCGTTGTACTTTTCAAGAGCGTGTCAGGGCAGTGCTGTGCACATTGCGCGGTTTACAGGTCCCTAGGCTCTTTCGCATTCACAGCAGTAGCATGAGCAGAGAGAGGGAGCGAATGGGCCAGGCAAAGTCCGTACCCATTCTGGCTCAAGATCGATACTTGTGCGCACGTGTACTGGAAAAACGTCACTGTCACATCTTGCGTCAGATGGCATATTCTCCGGCAGAGTCTTCGATAGTACCCCATGGGCACCCACTGCGACACCCCGTGGGGCAACAACTACAGACCAGCGAAAACAGCCTCACAAGGGTTATGAGCCCAAGTCGTGAGCCGAATATGGGTTTACTATTGGGACTTGAATGTCAATGCCCTCTTTGCTTCAACATGGTGATCGATCCTCCTACGTGTTCACAGTGTGGGCGTTATGGACACCCTGGATGCCTTGGTGTCGAATGCTTTCAGTCTCTTCCATTTTGTTCAACATGCATGATTGGAGTCATTACTGAATACGCCCACCGTGAGGACATGAGGAAGCGAGAAGAATGGAAGCGTACGTATGAGGAGCAGTTGATGGTGTGGAAATCTCGTGTGACTACTGCACTGGGGGTCTCGGCTACCGTTGGGGCTACACTGGGTGGAGCAACGGCAACAGTTCTTACCTCGGCTGTGGGACTGGCACGAGGAGCAGTGGCAGCAGCCCACGCTGCAGCCTCCAGCGGCGTGCCAGAACCTCCCAAGGCGATAGAGGATACACCACGACGACCACCACGACGCAGCTTGTCCGCGGGAGCGCTCCCAAAAGCGCCGCTGGCACTCACGGCAGCGTTCAGCCGAAGGGAGGGGCACTGCCTTGCGTGCCACACCGAGAACAGAGGGCACGCCCCGCATCTCCGAAGCGGGGATTGCGTCGGCTTCCCGGGCAGCTCCTACTACCGTAAGCAATCAGCAGCCACGACGAAGCAATTTGGCGACAAGAAGGACCCGCCGTCTTCCGCGGACGTGTCGTTCAACTCCGCGGAGGAGCAGGACGCTGGTCACGCCGGCGCCTCGGCAGCCGCTTCGGGAGTGCCTGCGCCGTCGGCCGGCACCCCAGGCGAGCTTGAACGAGCGCCTCTGCAAGATGCGTCCGCGGCAGCCGCTTCGGGAGTGCCTGCGCCGTTGGCCGGCACCCCAGGCGAGCTTGCGCGAGCGTTTCTGCAAGATCCGTCCACGGAGGTCGCTGCGAGAGTGCCTGAGCCGTCGGCCGGCACCTCCAGCGATCTTGCCCACCAGCCGGGCGTCAGTACTTCCACCTCGACGGACGTTGTTCTCCAGCTCGTCCTGAACCGCCTGGACAAGTTCGACTTCGCGCTGTGCCGTTTGGACCACAACCAGCAGTTGATCATGGGTAATTTGACGCGACGTACAAGCAGGATGGACACCATGGAGGCGGAGGTACACAAATTGAATGGTGAGTACGACCACCAGTACGACGATGCACATGTACAAGGGCAAGATCTTCAAGGAGCTCCAGTTTTGGACTCTCGTACAGGGCCTCTGGCGCTGCCGGAACAACTGCCTGGTGTGGGAGGTGATGGAGCTACGCATTTCTCTCTTCCACAAGGACACACGCCCCGTGGGGAGAGGGAGGCGGACGCGGAGGACTTGTGGCTCGAAGCTTCTACCGGTGGGCCTGAAATCAATCTGGATACACCGACTGGGCGTTACGATGCCCTGGGCCTCAGGGTTCCAAGTGGGAATCCGGCGGCATACGGAGCGCATGCGTTACCAGACGTCCCGAGGACTCCTTCCGACCAAAGGCCAGATCTGAGGAGCAACTTGGACGTCAACCCGAGGGTGCCCGGCGCGAGGGTGACGAACCTCGTGCCCGACGCTGTGCTTCAGCCAACTGAACAAAGTTTAGCTGAGCGACATCTCCGAGCCAACCTGCAGCAAGGCTCCGGGGCTGTCGGCTACCTCAACCAACAAGTACCGCCAGGGCTTGCGCATCTTCATTCCCATCTCCATGCAGCCGCGGGCACCAGGCATATGGGGGCACTGGGCGAAGATGGCAGCGCAGCTTGTGGTAAAGACGTCCTGTCTCTCGGAACCAGCGCGGCGACTTTTTCTGGGCAGCTCGCTGTGCAGTCTTGGACGGGCCACGCTGGGGCAGAGGGTGAAATCCCGCGGAGTTTCGATGACGTTTTTGGAATGTTCGAAGGGTCCCAGTACGGAGGCGCTCGCGGGGGTGGCCAACTTCACGACGCGCCGCCGCACTTCGGGACGAGCCCACCTTCATTGGCCCATGAAGGAGTTGGCCTCGCAGGCGGGACCGGGGCGAGCTCTCCGGGACTGTCGCGTGCAGCGATGGTGCCGTCGGATGCGCTGTCCACGGCGGAGCTCAGCATGATCCTCAAGGCGATTCAGAGCTGCGTTGGGGAGTTCCCCAACATCGAGATGGGCAGTTTGGCGGAAAGGCCAGAGCATCTTCGGAAGTGGAGGTACGCCGTGCGCCAAGCGCTTGAAGCGGCAGGTCCGGCCGTTTTGGCCTGGTGGACATGGTGCTGGGAGACGGCCGAGGCCACGCACTCCATCTACATGAAGACGTCCATTATGACTCGCGAGGGGATTACAGTGAAGGCGCGCAACCAGCCGAAGTGGCGACAGCTGGAGACTTGGATAAAACCTAAGTTGATTGCGTGCTTACCACAGCTACTGAAGAAGCAGCTGACCCAGAGGGGCGTTCAGGGAATCTGCGACGAGACCCAGGACATTCTCTACCTGGTCCTGAAGACGTGCTGCCCTGGGGCTGCAGGCGAAAAGTCGGCGGTTTTGAAGCAGCTGACCAACCCGACTCCTTGCTCCAAGCCGGAGTCGGCCCTGGCCGAGCTCCAGCGTTTCTGGGCTGCCGCCAGGAGGTGCAACCAGCTTTCGATGTCCTTTCCGGATGTCACAGTTTTGTATACTGCGTTGAGGTCCATCTTCTCGAACGTCCTGGCCGGAGCTGACGATAACTTACGGCCCCGTTGGATGTGTTTGGAAAATGCTCTCAATCTACCACAAGTGGTTACTTTTGCGTCCATGCGGCAGGTGGCGGCTTTCGCCGAAGGCGAGCTGTCGTTCCTGGCCCTCCAAGGGACGAAGAGTGGAAACCCTGGTCTACCTCTGACTGACCAGCAGAAAAAGATGCAGGCTCAGCAGAAGGACCAGGAGGCAAAGCGGGCTGCGGCGGCAAAGGGGGAGGCTTCAAAAGGGGGCGCTTTCTCCGGAACACAGCCGTCGCGGGCGCCGCGGAACGCCGACAGCAGTGACAAGAAGCTTTCTACTACGACTTCTAGGTGGGCAGCTACATGCCGGGACTGGGAGAAAGGCTCATGCCTCCGAGGGATTTCGTGTTACTTCCAGCACGCGGGCATTCCCACCGACGAGGGGAGGTGCTACATCTGCGGCGTCAAAGGCCACAATACTTCAGAATGCACTGCCCCCGGGGGAGGAAGAGACCCGGAGCGGGAGAAGCACTGGGAGGCCTACCGCGCCCGGCGAGATAAAGCCCGAGAGGAGGAAGAGAAAGCCAAAGGGAAGACGAAAGGAGGAAGAGGTGGAGGAGACAAAGGAGGAAAAGGTAGAGGCAAGACGAGGACCCCCCACTCATCGACTGCAGCCGCAACTCAGGCGGACCTTTCGGCATCGGCATCTTCTCCAGCACGAGCGGAAACTGCAAGGGCGGCAGCTTTGACTTCGGCTCCGGAGGTCTTCCCGGCCGGCGCGGTTGGTTTGGACAGCTGGGCAAATGTATATTTGATGCATAAAGTGCCGAGTTCTGCCACCAAGGAGTGGAGCGATTCCCTGAAGTTGGCCTGGGGCGCATGCCCGTGCGAATTAGGACAGGGCCCAAGAGGTATCCCAGTTTGCAAGGTGGAGCGGCGTCCAGGGGAAGAGAACATAGATCTTCTACCTCTCGGCTGGCTTTGGAAGAGGGGCTGCGAGTACGAGATGGGAGCAGCTGGGCCAGTTCTACGAACACCCAAGCAGAACGCCATCAAGGTCCATACCTGGGGCGGTCTGCCATACATCACGCAGCAGGGACTTCAACGTCTCTTCAAGGACCTACCTAATCGCGACGCTCCGGATCGTGATGGCCAGGCGGTGCAACCATTGGTATCTGCCGCCCGAGTGGCGGGGGCCACAGTGAACAGCAAGGACGCGAGGGCAGCCTTGAAGCACTTGGAGGGCGAGCTGGACAAGAAGAGCATGAACGCCATGATCTCCAAGTACAGAGCGCTGCCGGACACGTACTACGAGGGCCCGTCTGCGCGGGTGACACCAGCTGATTTCGACGAGCGGTTCAAGGCTGACGCGCCAGGAAAGTCTGGGACGAACGTCGACGGCTACGCAGAGTACCAGTTCTGGGAATGGTTCTCCGGGTCCAGCGTCCTGTCGAAGAAGGCCGCTGACCGTGGCGTGTCGCACCTGCCCCCGGTGGACTTCTGGTGCGGTTGGTCTGTGGCGCGCCTCGTGGACCAGATCCAGTTGTTGTTCGGCGTCCTGGTGATGGGCGTGTCTACTCTGTTCGCTGCGCCTTTCTGTCACCCCTGGGGCCAGAATTCCAAATCCACTCCTGAACCGCAACGCGCTAAGAAGAGAAGGCAGGAGGTACCTGTACTTTCATTTCTTGCGATGTGTTGTTTTCTTCAGGTGTTGATGGGGCGGACGTGCATCATCGAGAACTCCGCGTTCAGCGACGTGTTCACCTCGACGGAGTCCCCTTTGCATCTTCTTAGGTCTATTACCCACCATGTCAGACGAGTGGACCAATGCATGTACGGGGCGGAGATAGACAACCAGCCAATTCGGAAGAGCACGCACTTTCAATCGAAGAGGTCACTTGGTAGTGATACTCTTTGTGATGGAGCGCATCATCATCTACACCTGCGCGGACAGACCAGAGGTAACAGCCGGACCGCTATGGCTGCGCAGTGCCCTGATGCTTTGTGTGACGGGCTCCTGCACGACCTATCTGCCGATGGGGGGAGTCGAGGCCAGCGCTGGGGCAGCCAGCATCCACCCGATCATTGCACCGACCAGCTTAAGACGACGAACCACATGGCCGAGAAGTGCGACATGATCGATGCAGCCCTGGTGGGGTTGAGGACCAAGGCTCAGGAGCGTGGGATGATGCATCTATGGCGCCAGTTGGTGGATCCATGGCTTTCAATTTTCGCGCAGAGCAGGCCAGGTACATCGACAGATATGTCGGCAAAGGCCGGCACCTCAACAACGGCAGCTTCGAGAGTGCCTGAGCCGTTGGCCGGCACCTCGGGTGAGCCTGCGTTGGGCGTGCCTGAGCCCGAGGCTGACGTCGCCTTGGCAGCAGCCTCAAAGGAGCCGCAGACGGCGGCCGGAACTTCAGGAGAGCTTGCTCAGAGATTCGTGGGTGACTTACGTGACGACCCCTGGCAATCAAAGGGCTACGACAAACGGAATGCCCTATGGCAGGCGGCTGCTCAGAGGAGGCACTTGCACCGTGGACACGGCAATCGAAGTCTTGGTGTGTGTTCCGTGGACCTCAGTGGGCCTCATGAGGGGACTCCTCAGCCCGGAGCGCGCCTAGGCAGCTCTATGGGGCATTACTTTTTGGCAGTTGTTGTTCGATTTTCAGATGACCGCTCAGGCGCTGACGGCGACCCACTGCTTGATGTCGATCGCGTTCCTGATGCTGATCCTCTGGTGCCAGGCGGGGCTCATGTACGTGAAGGTGATCGGGAAGTACCTGGTGAAGGACGCGCGGGTGAGGAAGGTCGAGCCCCTGATGCTCCTGGTGCCGCACCTGCTGCACGAGGTGGTGTACGAGGCGCGGAGGCGGGGGGAGCAGAAGAGACGACTCGAGGCGCCTTGATCTACGCTGCCATTCTGGAGAAGAAAAGTGACACCCCCAAGGCGTTGCAAAGACTCTTGGCGCAGATTCGTACGGAGCATGGCTCAATGCCGTCTCGATTGGTATACCGAATCCATTCGGACCGTGGTTTGGAGTTTGTGAACACTACTGTGGACGAGTACCTGAGATTCCACGGCATCTCGCACACCACCACCCAGGGTTACGACCCTAGCTCCAACGGCGTGGCTGAGAACGCAGTGGGCCTCCTGAAGAAGAGGGCCAGGTACTTGCTCTCCGGATCTCGCCTCCCCACCCGCTGGCGGGGCATGTCCATTTTGGCCGCGGCGCACCTCTACAGAGTGGACGCTGGATATGCTGACCCTCCGAAGGTACCATTCGGCACCAGGGTCATGGTCAACGTGGATCCTCAGCCCAGGAATGCATTCCTCCCCAGGGCCCTTCCTGCTACTGTATTCGGGCCCTGCGACTCGGTTCCAGGAGGTCTGTGGGTGCACCAGGGGGGGCGGGTATCCCCAAAGGTGAATGCACAGGCGGCAGGTTTTACAGAAGAGGAGCTGGTCATCGCGAAGGCGACCTGGGACGACTACGAGACGCCCATCGCGCCAATGCCAGCTCCCGAGGCGGCGCTGTACGATGCATCTGCCGTGGAGCTCTCGCCGGGCACCGGGGCAGCAACGCTGGCGACAGCAACCTGCCCAGCCTGCCATCAAAGACATCAGAAACGAAAGGTGACTACCGATCACAACCACGAGTGGGGGAAGTGCATCTTGGCTGTGCGGCCTCCGATGCCGGTGGCAGCCGTTCTCGAGGAAGTACTGCCGTTGGAGGCGCCGGAGGAGGACGCCAAGCCCGAGGAGAAGCCTGCTCCAGCTTTGGTTCGAGCCGAGGAGCTCATTGACCAGTTGGACGTGGAGCCTGTGGTGGAACCTATCTTCGGGAACGCTGCGGCAGCTGCAGCCTCGGGCTGCACTATCAACACATCTCCTATTATCGATGTTGGAACTGGCACGGGTATTTCCAAGGACACCAGGGACAACATGAATATGTGCCCGCATGCTCTGTTGGCACTCTCGGAGCAACCAACGCGCGGTTGCATTGCAGGCGCCACCTGGGAAGCAGGCGTTGCGTCGGCTTACCGCTCCATGGGCGAGGAGCTCCAAGAGGGCACCGCGATCACAGACAGGCTGTCTTATCTCATCTCCGAGCCGGTTAAGAGGTCTGCTAGCTTTCTGCGTGCAGCGTCGGCGATCCTGAACTCCAACGGGGAGAGGGCGGATGTCCCGCCAGAGGTCGTCCACGAGCTGATGACGGAAGGCGACCTCGAGCTTCTTCAGGAACCTGGGACCCGGAGTGTAACGGCAGCGGAGGTCCGAGCGTCGACGGGGAAGGTGAAAGAGCAGTGGAGGGCTGCTACTGAGAAAGAGTACGTTGAGAACTTCTTCAGCCGGAACGTCTTCACAGTCACCGCGGCTGAGGAGAGGCGACAGCACGGAGCTCCTCTTCCCATGAAGTGCGTGTACACCATGAAGGGGGGAGCCTGTAAGGTGAGGGCCGTGGCCTGCGGGAACTTCGAGAAGGGCGGCCCGACTCAGCAGCAGTGGACGGCCCAAGCCGAGACTTCCAGCTTGATTGCATCAGTGAGGTTGGCCCTCCTGCGGAAATGGAAGATCGGAGCTGTGGACGTCTCCGGAGCATTTATGAATGCACCCCTACCTCAACACATGCTCGTTGTGGTCCAACCTCCGAAGGCCTTTGTGGAGCAGGGGTTGGCTAAGCCGGGGGAGCTGTGGACGTTGCACAAAGCAGTGTACGGTCTGAAGATATCCCCTCGCGCATGGGGAATCCACAGAGATGACACTTTTCGCAGTCTGAAGTGGTCAGCTGGCGGTATTCGCTACAGGCTGAAACAATGCGACAGCGACACGCAGGTGTGGAGGATCGTTGAGGACACTGACGACATCAACTCGCAGCACACCTTGGGATTACTAGTGGTTTACGTGGACGACTTTTTAGTGCTCAGCCCTGAAGGGGGCATGCGGGGCGAGCTCCTGAACGAGTTCCGGACGAAGTGGAAGATGAGTGACGAGGTCATGTTGACGGAGACGACCCCTCTTACTTTTTTAGGGTTAGAGCTTCGACGTGACCCAGGAGGCGTCCATCTAGGCCAATGGAAGTTCATCGACAACCTGCTCGAGAAGTATGGCATGACCGACGCGAACTCGTTGACATCAGTGCAAATGGATGCACTAGGAGACGAGGACCTCCCTGATCTTCAGCGTCTCCGGGCTCTTCAAGCATATGCTGGAGAGTTCAATTGGCTTGCTACGAGAAGCCGTGCCGATGTGGCATACTTCGTAAGCCTGCTCGCGAGCGCCCTCACGAAGCACGCAGGGTGGTCAGAGCAGCTGGCCAAGAAGGTCCTCCGATATCTCAGAGGCACGAAGGACGAGGGCTTGTACTTGAGCGTCGACGGGAATGAGAACTCCTTGGTGGCCTGGTCGGACGCCGGCTACGCGGGCTCCAACATGAAGGCGCAGACTGGGATGTTCGTATCTTGGGCCGGTGCCCCTCTATTGTGGCGGTCTTCACGTCAGACGGTCAGCACTCTGAGCACGGCCGAAGCGGAACTTGGAGCTGCCGCTCTGACGTGGCAGGTCACGGAGGGCGTCCGCGTACTCTTGGAGGAGTGGGGTATAATATTTGACTTTGTTCTTCTGCTTCTTGACAATGCCGCAGCTCTTACCATAGTGTCAAATGGATCTAACTGGCGCACGCGATACTTTGGAGTGAGAGGTAGTCGTATTTGCGAGGAGATCCAAATGGGCAGGCTGAGCGTCGGCCACCAAGAGACGAAGAGCATGGTGGCGGACGGACTCACGAAGCTCGGAACAGCTGATGTCCTGAAGAACCTGCGCGAAGCTATGCGTGGGAAGTATCCACCACCGCCTCAGCGATTCCTTCCTGCGGTATGTGCAGCACACGCGACGAGCACCACACCAGGCCCACAGCAGAATGGAGACATTGCCGGCGATGGGCCGGTGCACCGCCCGACGCTGGAGCGTGGTGACCCCGCGTGGCGAGCTATCTTCAAGGCGATCTACGAGTGCAAGAAACCACAGCTTGTACATCGGATGGCAGACCTCTACAAGAAGTACGACGGGAGGGAGCCAGAGTGGTGGGACGCCCTGGACGAGATGTACGATCTGGGCGATGTTTTCCCATGGCGCTCATCGTCCTCAGTTCCTGGCCCGGCAGAGGACTGCCTTGAGCCCCCGCCAGAAGACGAGCCAGGAGACGAGCCAGAAGACGTCGAACCCTCTCAACGTGAAGGACGCGGCGACGGCGAACAGCCAGAGCAGACGGAGGAGCCCCCGAAAAAGAAGAAAAAGACACGTCGGGGAGGCAAGCCTCGAGTCCACCAGCGCGACCGACAGTGGTACTGAGTGCCCCAGGGCAGGGGGAGTGCGTACCACTGAACGTAGCATGATGGTAGTATGTGCAAATCTTGAGTTAACCATTGTTTCTTGAAAGCCTGATGTACAGTCGTTGGTGCGTACACTACACACGCAGTGTATATGTATTTGTAGTTCCTCCTCCCTGAATGTGGTGACGTTTACCCGGCCGGCCACCTTCGATATCTACAGCTAGGTTTTCAGAGCAAATAGGTGGGACAAAATGCGTTGTACTTTTCAAGAGCGTGTCAGGGCAGTGCTGTGCACATTGCGCGGTTTACAGATCCCTAGGCTCTTTCGCATTCACAGCAGTAGCATGAGCAGAGAGAGGGAGCGAATGGGCCAGGCAAAGTCCGTACCCATTCTGGCTCAAGATCGATACTTGTGCGCACATGTACTGGAAAAACGTCACTGTCACATCTTGCGTCAGATGGCATATTCTCCGGCAGAGTCTTCGATAGTACCCCATGGGCACCCACTGCGACACCCCGTGGGGCAACAACTACAGACCAGCGAAAACAGCCTCACAAGCCCTCCCCCTTCTCCTCTGACGTGCACAGCTCCCTCCTCTGTTTGCGCATCACACCGGTGGGTTTGTTTAGGGTGCACAGGTCCGCCAG
>CAUYUJ010021132.1:0-5000 GCA_963575745.1 Prorocentrum cordatum | reverse complement strand
CCCAACATACGTATGCCCTTCGTGGCCCCCGCTCGTTCGCGCCCGTTGTGGCCCCATGTGCATGCCCTTCGTGGCCCCGCTGTCGCCGTTTGTGGCCCCCTCATTGTCCTACGTGGCCCAGGTGCTACCCTCAGTGGCCCCATCGTTGCCTTTTGTGGCCCCGCATTATCTGCCCTTCGTGGCCCACGCTCGTTCGCGCTCTTCGTGGCCCCATACGCATTCCCTTCGTGTCCCCGCTGTCGCCCTTCGTGGCCTACTTCGTGTCCTTCGTGGCTCTGCTGTCGTTCTCTCTCGCTCTCGCTTTCGCTCGTCGTCGTCGTCCGTCGTCGTCGCGTCGTCTTCGACGTCGTCGTCGTCGTCGTCGTCGTCGTCGTCGTCGTCGTCGTCGTGTCCCCCCTGTCCGTCCCTCTTGGGGTCGGGTCGACGGTCCGCGGCCGCCCCGCCGATCAGCGCTGCCGCTGGCCAGGCCGACGGTCCGCGGCCGCCCCGCCGCTTGCCGGGGCCCGGCCTGCAGGGAAGAAAGGTATACCCCCCAAAAGGGGTTCGATCGAAGACGAAAAGGGCGGGTATCGAGGGTTTGGGAAATTCGCGTTATTCGACACTCGAGCAGATAAGGGCGAACAGTCTTAAAATGATCGTTGTTGTTGTTGTTGTTGTTGTTGTTGTTGTTGTTGTTGTTGTTGTTGTTGTTGTTGTTGTTGTTGTTGTTGTTGTTGAACATTATTTATTCTAAAGAATAATTATTGTTGGGCCCCCTGGTGCGCGCCCCCCCTGCGCCGCCTAGGCCGCAGCTACATTTTCATCATTTTCGTGAGGAAGCCTCAGAAAAGAGGGTGTGTACAGGATCCGGTTGTTTTGTTGTAATCCGCTTTCCCTTGCAAAAAACAATAGAAAATGACATTTCTTGTTCTAATATAATCAAATTTCAAGAATCCCTTGCAAAAAATAAGGTAAAGTGGACATTCGCGCGCGCAAGACGAAATCCTTCCAAAACCTTAGTGTTCGCAGCGATTTTAACATAAAAACATCAAAAAACCAATGGTTTTTCAACAAAAAAATTGTCAAAATCTCATCCCGCGCGCTCTTGCGGATTCGTAGGAAACCCAACACTTTTTAAACATTTCTGTCAAACGGGCTTTTGCGAGCAACTTTTTCGAACTTCTGCGACAACGGTTGCGCACCTGCCAGGGCCATCATCCCTGTCAAATAATACCATGCGGGGCACATTCGTTTTTTCTTCGCGCGCGCACGCCGAAATCTCCAAAAACCATTGGGCTTCTTAAGAATTTTAGCACCGCGCATCATAAAATCACACGAATCGCACCGTAGGTCCTCGAAAAACACCTGCACGACTTTTCAAAATTTCTACCCGCGCGCGCTGTCCGAATCCTAAAAAAACCAATGGTTTTCCAACATTTATGTTACATGAGCTCGCGCGAGCTACTTTCGCACGCTCTTGCAACGGGGTTCGCGCGCCTGCCAGGGGCCACAATCCCTTGCGGTTGCGCCATAGGTTGCGCCCTCGGCCGCCGAGAATAAAACGTCCCCCTATTGGTTGCGCCATAGGTTGCGCCCTCGACCGCCGAGAATAGATGTGATCAACTATCTTGTGAGTACGTATCATGTGTATCATGTGTATCATGTACCATATGCATCATATGCAACAGATGTTCTGTGGAAGGCTTAACAACTTCTGTGGGTTAACAAGGCTTAACAACTTCTGTGGGTGTACGAACGTAGGCTTAACAACTTCTGTGGGTGTGTACTCCACGCCAGTGTAGTAGCCACGGTCGTCCGCAGGCCACGAAGTGAAGTGTCCGAACGTCATAGGGCGGGAAGCTGGGTGTGGGTGGTGGCGAAGAGTCGTGTGGATATTTGGTAGAGCTTGCACTGCCCCCCCACAAAGTGGGGGTATTGGCTGGCGTCGCATGAAAACCCTGGCACTGGTGAGAACACTGAGCGTTCGGGTAAAGTGATTGTTGTTGTTGTTGTTGTTGTTGTTGTTGTTGTTGCATGTCCGTATGTCTTCCGCGTTATGCTGAGGTTCCTGCCAGTTTTCGTGCGTTCTCGGCTGGTTTCTGCTAGATGTCTTTGGAGGCATTCGGAGGTTCTGGCTCTTCCTCCTCCTCCTCCTCCTCCTCCCTCCTCCTCCTCCTTCTCCTCCTCCTCCTCCTCTTCCTCCTCCTCCTCCTCCTCCTCCTCTGGAGGCAGGCCAATCCTCAGCTTCCGCGTGTCGCTCCGCCAGCTCCGGCCCACCGCGCTTCGGTGCGACGCGCCGTCCACAGCACGGCCCCCAGCCTGGACCGTCCCGAGCTCTCCCAGGCCTCCCGCCCCGCGGAGTGGAGCGACACGCTATCCGCTCGCAGGGCATGGCGTGTCGCCGGGGCCGCCGCTG
The DNA here is from genome assembly GCA_963575745.1 of Prorocentrum cordatum. Lineage (NCBI taxonomy): Eukaryota > Dinophyceae > Prorocentrales > Prorocentraceae > Prorocentrum > Prorocentrum cordatum. The sequence goes on along the minus strand of CAUYUJ010021132.1, from coordinate 2,605 downwards.
CGGCACGCGAAGCAAGAGTTCCCGACCGTGCTCTCCTGCCCCTCGTCGCGACCTTTTTTCGGGGGGGGGTCTCTGTGGCCCCGGCTGGTCGGGGTGCGCTCCGGGACGCGCTCTGGGGCTCGGCCTGAAGGGCCAGGACCCTCCCCCGCAAACAAGAATGTCAGCATCTGTTTTCCCCCAGGCGCGTTGGGGGCGTTGGTTAAGGAACGTGCCCAGGAGGCTTCAGGCCCTGGGGGATTCCTTGCCTAATACGGGCGGCAGTGACATCCGTGTCCAAGGCCCCAATGGTGCTCCACCCGCTTCAGACCCTGGATTCCTTATCCAGTGGTTCCTTTCGGTAGGTTCGCGTCGTGTTGAACGGCGGCGACCCCGCCGCTGGCGATCAGTGCAGCACGCCATCGGCGACCCAGAATCGGTCGATGTTTAATGATCGGAACTTTCGGAAACGGCCGATCGCTCCAGGTTCATCGATCCCCGCGGTGTCAGGAACCAACGCGGGGGGCGACAAGACACGAACCCAGGGTATCCAGCGCCCTCACCGTAGCGTTAAGTCGGGCATGTCCCTCTACAGGAGGAGCACTCAAAAACAGTCAAACATAGTCCGGGAACGATTTTTCCATGATCTTCGACTGTATGTTGAACCTTTGCTTTTGATTTTTGTTCGCTCAAAATCTGTCTGTAGAGGGAGGAGGAGGAGGAGGAGGAGGAGGAGGAGGAGGCGGAGGAGGAGGAGGAGGAGGAGGAGGAGGAGGAGGAGGAGGAGGAGGAGGAGGGCATGCCCTCACCGTAGCGCCGGGTGGCGCTTTCGGGCCCCCCGCGGGGTCCGAAGCAGCGGAGCCCGTGCCGGGGGGGTCGGGTCGACGGCCGCAGGGGCCCACGGCAGAGGTCTGAGGAGGCGTGCTGTGCACGCCCAGCGCGCCCTCCTCCTGTTCATTTATCATCGCCATACATATCTACATGTATACATATATATATATATATGTAAAGAGGGATACATCTATACATATACATATATATATACATACATGTATACTCTATGCATATATGTATGCATATCTGTATTCCTCTTTCATGCTCCGTCTCTGTTTCCGTCTGCCTCCCGCTCTCCCCGTCCTGCTCCTTTTCCTTCTCCTCCGTCCCCCTCCTCCTCCTCCTCCTCCTCCTCCTCCTCCTCCTCCTCCTTCCGAAGGCACTGGCGCTCCTCCTCTTCCTCCTCCTCCTCCTCCTCCTCCTCCTCCTCCTCATCGTGCTCGCTGGCACGATGAGCATGGATGTGGATGTGGATGTGGGATGTGGATGATGCTGATGGTGATGATGGTGTTGGTGGTGGTGGTGGCGAAGACAAGGAGGCAGCAAGAGACGATGATGTCACAGGAAGGGGATACGGAGGGTGGGTGGACGTGTACCAATGACGGATGACGGGTGATGTTGATGATGATGAGGATGATGTTGATGTTGATGATGATGTTGATGTTGATGTTGATGATGATGGTGTTGGTGAGGATGAGGATGATAATGACGATGTTGATGTTGATGTTGATCATGCTGATGATGCTGAGGATTATGCTGATGATGCTGCTGATGATGATGATGGTGATGCTGATTCTGACTATGATGATGATGCTGATGCTGGTGATGATGATACTAATGATGATGATGATGATGATGATGATGATGATGATGATGATGATGATGATGATGATGATGATGATGATGATGATGATGATGATGATGATGATGATGATGATGATGATGATGATGATGATGACGATGACGATGATGATGAAGCTACTGATGATGATGACGATGATGATGATCATGCTGATGATGGTGCTGATGATGCTGATGCTGATGCTGATGCTGATGCCGATGATGAGTATGATGCTGATGCTGATGATGCTGATGATGGTGAGACAGGTTCTCAATGATGGTGATGATGATGACTGTGGTGGTGACGACGCTGACGCTGGCGAGGCGATGAAATGCGCAGTAGGAGGAGCATGAGGAGCAGGAGGACGAGGAGGAGGAGGAGGAGGAGGAGGAGGAGGAGAAGGGTGGTGGTGGTGACGACCCTGACGCTGGCGGTGGCGATGGAATGAGCAGTAGGAGGAGTATGGGGAGGAGGAGGGAGGTGGAGAGGAGAGAGGAGGAGGGGCCGCGCGGAGGAGCGGCAGCGTGACGGATGTTGTGTCACGAGCGGCAGACGGTGCCCGTCTTCATTCCTCTGTGTGCGACGGGATGGGTCGTATTTGGGGTTCGGGGGAGACCACGGGTGACTGCCAGGATGTCATAGCTCTTGCCCGTCTTCCCTTCCTCTGTGAGCAGGGTGGCGGCGACGGGGTGGGTCGTGTTTGGGGTTCGGGGGGAAGCATGCGTGACTGCTGGGATGGTATCTATCTATCTATCTATCTATCTATCTATCTATATATCTATCGATCTATCTATCTATATATATGTATATATATATATATATACATACACACAGGCGTACCAACAACATGTCGTTTTGGTACGGCGCTCCGCTTGGTGATCGGTCGAACGGCGAGGCCCCGAGGCGAGGAGAGGGCCCGAGAGGACAATGCGGCGGGCCGAGAGTGGGAGCGCC
>CAUYUJ010021131.1:62871-144188 GCA_963575745.1 Prorocentrum cordatum | reverse complement strand
TGGGCAAGCTTTCTCAAAAGCCCCGCCCCCCCCTCGCCAGTCGGGAACGCCGAGCGAGCACAAAGTGAGGTGCCCTGTGACGGTGTGCGGGGACATCCACGGCCAGTTCCTGGACCTGAAGGAGCTCTTCCGTATTGGCGGCAGTCCCCCAGAGACGAATTATTTGTTCTTCGGCGATTACGTCGACCGCGGGTACTATTCGGTCAAGACCGTGTCGCTCATGTTCCTGTACAAGACGCGCTGGAAGGAGCGCTTCACGATACTGCGCGGAAATCACGAGAGCAGGCAGATCACACAGGTGTACGGCTTCTTTGACGAATGTATGCAGACGTACAGCACCGCGGACGTGTGGAAGATGTTCACGGACACTTTCGATTACCTGCCGGTCACGGCAGTCATCGAGAACCAAATTATCCGGAGTGCTTCGCCGTCTGCGGCCGCCCCTCCTCTGCTTGCCTGCGCAGCCGGGTCGATTGGGTTGGCTCGTTGATGGACCAACTGGTTGGCAGGCTGGCAGCTCGACGAAGCATCGGAACTCCAGAAACTATGACCTGGGAAAGTAGAAGCACGTTGGCGAAAGAAAGCGCCAGGTGAGACTTTGATACGCACCCCGATGGGTACCTGAAGCTTGAGACGCGAGCACAACTGCTTGAAGCACGATGGAGAGCAAACCAGAACTGCCTTCCCCCGGCTCGGCTGGTTGTCTGGTGGCTGGTTGGCTGGCTGTCTGGATGGGCGATTGGCAGGTTAGCTATTCTACTTTCGATGGCGAGCGAGGGAGGGAAGTGAGAAGGAGAAGGCCTTCTCAGAAGGTTCGGAAGTTCCCCCGCCTTCTGAGACGTTTTCTGAGTCTTCCCCGAAGACAGGAACAACAACTTGTCAGAAGGCGCGAGGGCTTCTGAGAAGTCCCGCCGCCTTCTGAGAAGGCCTTCCTCGCCGCCGATACAGTGGAGGTCCATGCCAAGAAACACCCTGCTTGCCTCTAGGGTGCCCTGGGTTTCTCGGGTTTTGATGGTTTTGCGATGGAAAGCGTGACATTCCCACACCAAAAATCACTGGACGTCCTGGGGTGTCAGGGTTGGGTTTCTTGTGTAAGGTTTCCTGTGGATCGGCCCCCACTGTAGTTGGGTGGCCGATGGGCTGCACACAGACACAGTTAATCGTCGACTCCCAGAAAAATGTTGGAAAATATGGGAAGTGGAGGGGAAGACGGAAACCCAGAAGATATGGGGAATTATGGGGAATCCTTGGTTTTTTGTCTATTTATTTGTGTGTCCCTGGGCCCTTTTATGATGCCCGCCCACAAGAGGGGCCAGCGGATTTGCATGCACGGAGGATTATCGCCCTCGCTTGACTCTCTGGACAACATCCGGCAGCTCGACCGAATTCAGGAGGTGCCCCACGAGGGGCCCATGTGCGACCTGCTCTGGTCGGATCCTGACGACAGGTGTGGCTGGCTGATTTTTGGAAGCGATAGGGCGACGACGGAGGATCAGGCGATCGCAAACATGGATTAAGGGGGCGTGGGTTAGCGACGGGTCCCGTTTCCATGGGAATTCGCGGATTTCCGCCGCCGAGCGAGGCGGCACAGGCCGCATTTTGGGGAGGGCACCTCCCCCGATCCATGGATTTGGCGACCGCGCACCAAATCCATGGATCGCTAATCCATATTTGCGCGCCCCCGAGAGGAGGGAGGCGGGATGGAGGAGGTCGAAGGTCCGAGGCGGGGATTTACCCATATCCACCGCCTGGGGGATCGATCCTCGCGGACTTCACAGTCGGTGGATATGGATACATTCGGGCCCTCGGGGGCCAAAACATATCCAGATCCACCGCCCACTGGGGCACCAGGACGTCGGTTCCCAGGCGGTGGATATGGATAAATTCCCGCCTCGCAAAAGGAGTGATGGAGGGGGGTGGCTGGGGGTGAGGGGGGGAGCAGAGGCCAAACCGTGCCAAAAGGTGCGGTTGGGGCATCTCTCCGCGCGGTGCCGGCTACACGTTCGGGCAGGACATCTCGGAGCAGTTCAATCACGCCAACGGGCTCAAGCTCATCGCCCGTGCGCACCAGCTCGTCATGGAGGGGTATAGCTGGGGCCACGACCGCAACACCGTGACCATCTTCTCCGCGCCCAACTACTGCTACCGGTGCGGGAACCAGGCCGCGGTCATGGAGATCGACGAGCACCTGAAGTGCCCTTCCCTTCTCCCCTCTCCTACCCATCGTCGTGGTATTCGTGCGTCTCTTTCTTGCCTGTCCTCACGCTTTCCTCCTGTTCCCCCTCGTTGTTGTTCTTGCATTCCTCCGAGACCCCCCTCATTCCTCTTTTCCCTCCTCCCTCCTCCTTGCCGCTCCTTCTCCTTCCTCCTCCTGCTCCTCCTCTCCCTCCATCCCCCTCTTCCTTCTCCCCCCCCTCCCTCCTGCCTTTTCCACTTCCTGCCAGTCGTCGTCGTCCCCCGCCTCCTCGCATTTCTTCTTCTTCTTCTTCTTCTTCTTCTCCTGCTACTCCCCTCCTTCCCCCTCCTCCTGCTCCTCCTCCTTCCCCTCCCTCATGTAGAAGCGCTACAGCGTCACACATGTGTGAGCGTTGTATGACACCACCACTGTTTGTAATCATTTTTCTCCGGGTGCACTTGATAGGCTGTGGCACTTCAGTCGTGAACGCCTGCTGCTGCTATGGCCCAGAGTCCATCACAAGACGCATTTGCCAAATAAGCACTTGAGCACATACGAGTGCGAAGGGGAGGGCGACGCAAGGGAGAAGGGATGCGAGAGATGGAAAGCAGAACGGCACAACAGGGTGGGACACCTCATGACACTAGAAGTTGACTCTGAACATCGTTCTCAGTCTTCTCAGAACATGGCCGATGTTCTCAAGTTGGGTGACATGGGGGCAGAGACGACGTGGAGGCTGATTTGATTCGGATCTTATTCCAAGCGCGCCTGATGTGCACTGTATCGTGCCCCGTTCGCAACAACTCAATCATCGAACCCGCTCATGTTGTTCGTATCGTGCTTTCCGATAGGCGGAGCTGTCGCCATCGATATCTCCAGCATCGGAAATTCTGAATCAGCCGTTTCGCAATATTTGTGGGGCGCCATGTGAGCTGTGGGAAGCTTGTTTTCGTCAGGTCTGAGGAATCGCACGTGCTTGAGATTACAGAGTCCGGCTGGAAGAAATGAATGTCGATCCTACTCGCCAGGAGCGAAATCTACAAATCCAACGATCTGCTGAATTTCAATATCCGCGTTGGTTGTCATGTTCCCCTTTGGCGACGATTCGACCGCGGACCCGTACACAGCGGACGCGATCTCATCCAGGCATCGATGGCACAAACAATGGTTGGCTTGTAAGAAAGGTCGTCCTCACATCTCGCGGTTGCAGTCCACATTTCCCGAGGCCCGTCTATGAATAGCTCAATAGCAAGTTTGGCCTCAATAGTGCTGTCACATGCAGATTCACGGCGGGCCAGGACGGGTCGGAGAAGAGCTCCGGACATGGGGCGCGCCCAATTTTTTAGCATTTGGATCCGAATTAATTTATTATATGACATCTAGTACAAACAAATACACCCCCCGCGGGAGCGCCCCACACCTCCAGAACATCTGGGGGCAGCTACCGGTACCGCGCCCCCGGGCCTCCCAGGGAGGCCCCACCCCAGGACTGCCCAAGACGCCCCCAAGAAGCCCCCAGAACGCGAAAGGACGGCCCAAGACGCTCCCAAGCAGCCCAATACAGACTTCGACGGCTCTCCAGGCTCTCAGGAGGCCTCCAAGAGGCCCCACGAGAGCTCCGAGAGGCGTCTCAGAAGCGCCCAAAGAGGTTTTTTCCATGATTTATATGTTTTTAAGTTTACTCAATTTTTAGGGTTTTAACCTTCTCGCATTTTCGAGTTCCACCGCTCCAAGACGGCCGAAGATGTCCCCAAGACCGCCCCAAGACCGCCCAAGCACCCAAGACGGCTCCAAGACGACTCCAAGACGGGCTGAGAAGGCTTCAAGACGGCCCAAGAGCGCGCCGAGGCAGCCCAAGAGAGCCCCAAGATGGTCCGAAAAGTTGCCCAACAGGGGGAGCGCAAATCGGCAATCCCGGCTTTCCGCTCCAAGAGGCGCCCAGGAGGCATCAAGAGTCCCCCAAAGAGCCTGAAGAGGCCCCCAAGAGCCCCGAAGAGGCCTAAAAGTGGCCCCAAGAGGCCCCCACATAGCCCCCCAGCGGCCTCCAAATTGCCTCCCAAGAGCCCCCTGCACGCCTCTTAGGCCACTCAAGATTCCTGCGCACTACATGTAAGGAGGCCCCACTTGAACAAACAAGGAAATCCAGTGATCTTCTCTTTGTTCAAGTTCATCCCGAGCCCCATCAAGACGTCGGGGTCGCATTGCACAGATTTTTCGGGAATGCTGTTGAACTGTCTGACGCTGTCTTGGTACTCTCTTGGGTCGTCGTCGTGTCTTCTTGGCTGCCCCTGAAACCATCGTAAAAGTCGAGCTCTCATGCGTTCACCTGTCCAGCCTAGCTTGAACGTCAGCGCGCGCGCCAAGAAAGAGACAGAAGAGGGGACCTCCCAAAGCCTTACGAGCGGTTTGCCTCAAGGTGGCCCCACGGTTGTGCCAGAGGTTCTCGAGGCGTCCCCCAGATGCTTGCGGAGACTCCCGGGAGGCTCCCAGGAGGCACTAAGAGCCCCCCAAGAGGACCCGAAAGACCTCCAAGAAGGCCCCCGTCACCGGCCAACGAAAGGCCCAAGGAAGCCTTCGAGGGTTCCAAATCTCCTTCTGAAGGCTTTTCAGGCGTTTTGCAAGGCTTTTGTAGGCCTGCAGGAGGACGAGTTTTGAAGGCTTTTCAAGCGTTTTCGGCCAGTTTTTGCACGTTTACCGCTGCTTTCAAGTCTCCAGGGACCCGGAAACGGAGAGTGGGGACTGTCGGGAGATCACCTCCTGAAGTACACATTGTCATGAGTAGACCCCCGACGCGCGCAGCTTCTCATGCGAGGCCATGGCCTCACCCGCCTCGCCCTTCAGGGGCCCCGCCCCATGCCCGCACAGGCGAGCCGTTTCCGTTTCCGTTTCAAGTCTCCAGGGACCTCCGGGGCCTCCGAGGACTTCCAAGGGCCGGGATCCGGGGCGGGGCCACAATTGCCCAGGTCGGAGGGCACCAACTATACACCAACACCGATCCTGGCCAGGATCGGTGTTGGTGTATAGTTGGTGCCTTCCTACCAGGGAGAGCGGAGGGAGGGCGGACGTCGGAGGCGGGCCTCCCGGAACAGAGCGGTGGGCCGTGGGGTCGCCTCGTGTCGAGCGGAGGAGGCCCCGCCGCTGACGTCCGAGGGTGAGCGCAGCCAGTGTCCACCAGCCTCGAACGTATCCCTATATCCCTATCCCTAAGATTGACACGCCAAAAGGCGATGACAGTCTTAGGGATCCGCCCTCAAAAACTGGGAGAATCCCTAAGCTTGGCATTGTGATGAGGAGGTGCCCAGCTTAGGGATAGGGATGTGTTCCAGGCTGGTAGAGTGTCCCTGCATTGTTCCACTCTGACCGATCTGTCGTTCCGGACGCCCCAGACATCTGGCGCTCCAACTTTTGCGATGCGTCGGGCGCCCCCCGGAGTTCTAGGCAAGTTCCCCAGGACCAGTGTCTCTTCCCGAGTTGTTTTTTTCACAGCCCCGGGGCGCAGAAACGACTTCCAGAGGCCGAAGATGGCCCAAGATCGGCCGCCCCCCCCCCTGGGAGCGTCCCACATCTCCAGATCATCTAGGGCCGTGGAGGACGATCAATGGAGAGGAATCATGTTGCCGAATAATGTCCAGATGTCTAAACCATGTTAAGCATATTTTATACATTGAAAAACATGTTTACAACATGTTTAGAAGATTTTCCCGACATTTTAAGTACATGCTTAATTCGATGATAGGACTGTCGTGGCATCCGCATATCCAGGGTACACTCCCGGCGCCGCGACCCTGGGCGCCCCCGAGGGGCCCCCGAACGCCGCCGGACGGCCCAAGACGCTCCCAGAGCACAAACAACCCGCACGAACGCCTTCCGACGGCTCTCCAGGCTTCCAGGAGCGCCGAAGAGGTAACGAGGAGCCCTCCGAGAGGCCCCAAGAGAGGAGAGCTCCGGGAGGCGTCCCGAGAGGGTCCGAAGAGCCCCAAATCGCTGATTTGCATCGTTTTTCGAAATCGGATTTTGGCCTTCTTTCGTTTTCGAGCTGCCAACGCACCAACACAGCCGAAGAGGCCCCCAGGACCGCACCAAGACGGCCGAATAAGCCCCCAAGAGAGCCCAAGATGGCCCCAGAGAGCCCCAAGACTGCCCAATAGGCGCCAAAGACGGTCCAAGAGCGCCCCAGGACAGGCCCAAGATTGGCCCGAGAGCTGGATCAGGACGCCTTCAGGACCCCCGAGAGGTCTCCAGGACCCCCCAAAGGCCCCCAACAAACCCCAGAGAGGCCCTCTAAAAGGCCCCACGAGGCCCCCCAAACAGCCCCGGAGAGGTCCAAACCTGCCCCCCAAGAGCCCCCCAAGCGAGCCTCTTGGGCCCCCCCCCGATTCCTGCGCGTTGCGTAATCGGTGGCCCGACCTGACAAACAAAAACAACTTCCAGTGCTTCTTTCTTACATGAGTTTTTTTTTCTTTTTAAACCTCGGGACCCATCAAGACTTCGGGATCACATTCCAAATGTTTTTCGGGAGTCGTGCTCAACTCTCGGGCGCTGCCCTGCAACTCTCCAGCTGGGCCGCCTGCGTGCCCGCTCGGCTGCCCAGGGAACATGGCCGTCAGAAGTGGAGATCCCCTGAGTTTACCTGTCCAGCCCAGCTAAGATTTGTGGAGGAACGATCACTGGAGAGTAAGCATGCTGCCAAATAGTCTCCAGATGTCTAAAAGATGTGTTTACCATGTTTTAAATGTGCGAACATGCAAGTTCAAGACATGTTTAGAACATTTTCCGACATTTTTAGCACATGTTTAATTCAATGATAGGAATGTTAGGGTGTCCATTGTCATGGCATCCACAAAGCTAAGACCATCGGCGTGCGCGCCAAGAGAGAGCCAAAAGAGAGAACCTGCCCAAGCCTTTCGAGCGCTTTGCCTCAAGATGGCTCCAGGGTTCTCGCGAAGGCTCTCGAGGCGCCCCCCACATGCCTTCAGAGACTCCCAGGAGGCTCCCAGGAGGCACCAAGAGATTCCCAAGAGGCATCGAAAGACCTCCAAGACGCCGCCAAAAGGCCCCCAGACGCGTCCCAACAGTCCACGGCCTGAATCCAGGAAACTTCTGACCCACGGCCGAGGCATGACAATTTGGGAAAAAAGGAAGTCCAATAATTTCTTTGTGTTCGAACTTACACCCTGCTTGTTTTCGCACAACAGAAATTAAGGCTCCCGTCACCACAGAAGAAAGATCCCAGGAAATCTTCGAGGGCCCCAAATCATCGAACTCCTAAAGGACAATGATTATTGTGTGATTTCCGCATTTCCCCTTTTTATGCTTCCGAGGCTTGCGTAGGGACTCCAAGAAGGTCGTTAGATGCATCAGATATTTTAATAATTGAGATTTTTAGGCTTACGTCACATTGTCGATCCTTTGGGGGGGTGAAGTGTTGCGTCGCTGGGTGTGTATTGGGGGGTTGTGTGGGCTCCTCCAGGGTTTTTCTGCTGGTTGGGCGCGTTGATGAGCGAGAGAGTAGGGAGAATCATACTTTTGTGAGTGGAGTGTGTGAATGTGTGAAAGTGTGTGTGTGTGTGTGTGTGTGTGTGTGGAATTTTTCGGTAGTCGCGTGGCAGTTTGCGTGATCGCACCTTGTTCAGGGGCCGTCATAGGGTCTGTTCGCACGGTCTGGGTAGCCTCTTGGGCCGCACAACACAGGAAGAAGAGGCCCCCCCTCCCCTTTCCCACCTGCCTACGCCAATTACTCCCTCTTTCCCACCTCTATCGTCTGCATCCCCATCGTCGTCACTTCCGTGGCTCCTGGGAGGCACTGAGAGGCCCTGCGGAAGGGATCCGTCGCAAGTGGGCCACCAGGACGCTCCCCCCACCCCCTGGGCGACCGCGCACTGTGAGCCCGTTGACAGTGGGGCCCACTGTCAAACGGGCGTCCAGCCCCCTCCCTGTGACGCGCCCGGCCCACGCGCAGTGGGTCCGTTGACACTGTCAAATGGCCCCCCCGCGGCCCCCCCGTTGATCCGTTGACAGTGGGGGGCCATTGTCAAATGGGCCCCCCAGGGGCCCCCTCCCCTCCAAACCGACCGGGCCGGGCCTCCAGGGGAGGGGCAGGGGAGGGGGAACATCTCACACGCCGAGGAACCCCCAAGGGGTCGGCGGATTCCATGCGCTGGCCTGTCGAGCCTAGCTAGAACTTGAGCGCGCGCGACACGCGCGCGAAGTATATATGCATGTATGTATGCATGCATGTATGTATGCATGCATGTATGTATGCATACATGCATGCATGCATGTATGTGAGTATGTGTGCATGTATGTATGTATGTATGTATGCATGCATGCACGTATGTATGCATGCATGTCTGTATGTCTGTCTGTCTGTCTGTCTGTCTGTATGTATGTATGTATGTATGTATGTATATACATATGTATATATACATATAGATATATGTATAGGTGTGTGTATGCACGCATGTATGCACGCATGAATGTATGTACGTATGTATGTATGCATGCATGTGTGTTTGTATGTATATTTGTGTGTAGGTATGTATGCATGCATGTATCTATGTACGTGTGTATGTATGCATGCCGGATGTACATGTGTCTGTATTCATGCTTAATGCATGTATGACTGTATACATTTATGTATGCACATCTATACACGCACATGTATATCTATATGCACTTCTGCATGCGAACGCGTTTATGCTAATGCATACGTATGTGTGCATGTATATGTATATGTCCTTACATATGTATATGCATATGTATATGTATATCTAGGTGTGTGCATCTATACATATGTACATATATATATATATATATATATACACATGCATGTGCATGTACACGCATAGGTATCCGTATACGTATATGTCGATGTTTCTGGATGTGTATATGCATGCGTATACGCACAGGCACCTGCATATATATATATAGGTATATGTATATATATATATGTGTGTATGTATATGTGTATGTGCATCTATATGTACACGTATACGCATATGTATACGGATATGCGTATTATATGTGTTTGCATACATATACTTATATGTATGTATACATGTATGTTTATGTAGGTGTATTTGTATATGTATACATGTATTCATGCATGCATGCATGCATGTCTGTATGTCTGTGTGTATGTCTGTATGTATGTGTGTGCATGTATGTATGTATGTATGCATGAATGTAGGTATGTGTGTATGCACATGCATGTATGTATGTGTGTACATACATATATCTACTACTTATACATATACATACATGCACATATATCTATATATATGTGTGTGTATCTACACACTCGTTTACATAACAGGAGCGAATCGACCACCTGGCCTGGGGGGGCCCATTCCGCAACCATCCGGGAACATTTTTTAATTCTCTCCTGGTTCGCTTCCCAGAGGCGGCCCAGAGAGGCCAAGGCGGCCCCAAGACGGGACAAGAGGGCTCCAGAAAGCGCCCAATCAATAGGGTCCAAGAGGCCTCCAAGACAGCCCAAGAGCGCTCGAAGACGCCCAAGATGACCCCAAGACGGCCCCAAAGGCACCAAAGAAGCCCCAAGAGCGCTCCAAGAGGACCCCCTAAGAGGGCCCAAAGAAGCACCAATCAGTGATTTTCCTGATGTGTTTTCAATGTTGTTCGCGTTCTCGCGTTATGGGCTTCCGACGGTCCAAGATGTCCCCAGATGCCCCCAAGATCGCTCCAAGACGGCCCAAGAGGGCCCCAAGAGGGCCCCCAAACGGCTCAAGAGGCGCCCAAGATCGCCCAAGATGGCCCCAAGATGGCCCCAAGAGGGGCCCAAGAGAGGGAACACAAACCGACGATTCGAGCTCACACACATTAATGTTCCATATGCTTTTGAACAATTTTGGCGTTTCCGCCTGCTCCGCTTCCCGACGCTGCAAGACGCCCCAAGAGGCCCCGAGGATCGCCCGAAGACGGCTCGATAGGCTTCAAAAGCGCCCCGAGGCGGCTCCCAAGCTCCAAGACAGCCGAAAAGACGTCCAAGACGGCCCGAGAGGGCCCCGAGCGTGGCAAGGGATAGGGAACGCGAGCCGAGACCCGAGGTCTTCGCCCCGGGAGACCTCCAGCAGGCCTCGAGAGGCCCAAGAGAGCCCCAAGAGAAGCCCCGGCGGCACGGGAAAAGCAGGAATTCCAACACGTCCTTTTTTCGAGTTCGCCTGGCAGCTTCGCTACGCTTGCAACAACGCGGAGTCTAGTATTTCCCTCCTTCTCTCCCTCCTCCTGTTTCTCCTCCCTTACGGCCTCCTCCACCCTTTCCAGCTCCTCCTCCTTCTTCTCCCCCAGGGAACCCCTTCACCTCCCCTTCTCCTCCCTCTTCTCTGGCCACGTCCAGCCTTGGTAAACAAAAGGGCCCCGGAGTGCCTCTTGTGATGGTCTTAGGTCGCCGTGTGTGGACCGTCGGAGGTTTTGGAAGCCACTTGGACCGTCTTCGTGGTTCTTGGAAGCCCCGGAGAAGAAGTATCACAAGATAGAGATCCCCAAGAGTTCGACCATCCAGCCTAGCTAGAACTTGAGCGCGCGTCAAGCGCGCACGATGGTTCTCGTATGCACATCTCAAGGGCTTCGCTCTCTGCCGCCGGCCCCCCTATTACTAGTGCGTGCGGCTGCGTGGACAGCGCCGTGGGTGCTTCTCGTGGCAGGCTTATCGGCAGCGTCTGCGGGTCATTGTTGGAGTTTCTTGGAAGCCGTTTTGGAGCCTCTTGGGGTATACTTTGGGTCTCTTGGGGTATCCTCGGGGCCTCTTGGGGGCCTCTTGGGGCCTCTTGGGGCCTTCTTGGGGCCTCCTGGGGCCCTCTTGGGGCGGAAAGGTTGAGTTTTCGGTTTGTGGATGGGCCTCATATTTTTCAATACGTTACGAAATTGCTGTTTTTTTTCTTTGTGGGGCCCTCTTTGGAGATCTCTTGGAGGCCTCCTGGGCCGTCTTGGCCGCATCTTGGGCCGTCTTGGGGCCATCGTGAGACATCTTGGGGCCATCTTGGGCCGTCTTGGGTTCCTGAGGCTCTCTTCGGAGCCTCTTTGGGCAATCTTGGAGGCCTCTCGGGCCGTTTGGCCGCGCGGTGGCGTCACCATGAGAATCCTGGGTTGGCCCCGATCAGCCAGGATTTGATGTCCCCCCCCCCCGTTGGCTGTTTGGTGGCGCGGTGGGGCCCCCGGGCAGAGAGTAAACAGGAAGCATGGGGAGACAGGACCGGAGAGACAAAAGGCCAAACCACAAATGACAACACATAACGCATGACAGCAGACCGCACACATCTTCGCAGCTTTGCGCTCCCGGAATGGGCCGGCGGATATATGTATACATATATATATATATATATATATATATATATATATGTATAGACATTTTGTATGCATATACACAGATATGTAAACACTTTTACACATACATGCTTACACGTATACACATACATACACATACAAAGGCGTTTGCAGGTTCATGTGAGCCAGCACGCACCTTCCTGATATGATGGAGACGAACATCGTGCGATCAAAGCCTTCTTCAATCGGTTGCTTTTGCGGGCCAGATTTTCACGGATTGTACTACTTGCGCCAGCTTCCTGTTGTGGCCTGGAGCTTGCTGCAGCGAGTGCTCTAGATCGGATTGAACAGCATCTTCTGGGAGTGCTCCGCGGACAATTTGCATGCCCGTGCCGTGTTGGCGTCTCCCACGGCGTCGTCGATCCTCGATGCAGGAATGGCACGGTGCACAGTTCATTCGGCCGTCAGGGCCGAACACCGTGCACCGTACCGCGCTGGAGCGGGGCCCGGAGGAAGCCCAAACACGGCACAGTGCAGGAGCGCTGTTCTCGCACATACCTCGTACTGTTGTCTTGCATTTGGCACGCGGAGGCGCGGCCCCGGCCACGACGGCCTGGCGCCCAACGCGCTCGCCGTCTTCTCGTGAGCCACGTGTGTTTCGCATCGCATCCCAGGCAGCCTCTGGGCCCGTTGCCGAGTGGGGGGCTGCCCATGAGGGGTATTCCAATGCGATGATGTGTACGATCGGCGGCGAGCGAGGGGGGGAAATGAGAAGGGGAAGGCCTTCTCAGAAGGTGGAAATATGGGGAGGGTGCCATTGGAAAAAGGGGGGTCCTAAAGACCAATTACTTACGATGAGCTAGGACTCCTATAGGGCAAGCCTATACGATGGTGGTGCTGATGGTGCTGGCGATGATGCAAAGGGGTGGAGGAGCGCTCAGAGGTGGTGCATAGGCATAGGCATAGGCATAGGCATAGGCATAGGCATAGGCATAGGCATAGGCATAGGCATAGGCATAGACATGGGCATAGGAGCGCTCAGAGATGGTGCATAGGCACAGGAACAGGCATAGGCGTAGGCATAGGCGTAGGCGTAGGCATAGGAGTTAGGGGGGAGGCATAGGCACAGGCATAGGCATAGGCATAGCCATAAGATTTAGGGGGGGGGGGGCATTGGAACCAATTAGTAGGGTTTGAGTTAGAACTCCTGTAGGGCAAGCCTATTTTGAGAATTATGTATTGGCAAATTTTCAGATGCCTTCCAACATCCGCCTGTAGGAGGACATGCCCGACCTAATGCTAGCGGGGCCCCGGGCTGGGACTTCTCAGCAGACGGGGGTGCCCCACAGCCAGCGGCTATGTGGCCGCCGCCGGGCCGCGTCTTGAAGTGCAGAGAGGTTGGCACACTGTGCTGCACAGGGCCAGATCGGATGTCAAATCCCGATTTGACGTTCATATGTTGGGATGTCCCAGCCTTGATGCTTATGCTTCTCTGTGAGAGCTGCTCGCGTGCGAGAATGTCAGACGAAGAGGCCCCAATGGCATTCGTGTCGTACCGTACAGGCCTTGGAACATAGCGAACACTCATGCCATATTCATCTGCCAACGCCTCCCCCTCCCCCAATGTTCAAAGTTGGCGTTGGGCCTGACGAGCTGCACCTGGACCGCGGTCACCCTCGTTCGGGGGGGGGAGGGGGAGTGTTCAGTAATTGTTTCTCTCTACCGTATCTCTTCCCCTCATTTCTTCTTCTGCCCCCCGCTTCTTCCCCAGTTTCTCCGAAGGGCTTCTCCGGAGGGCTTACACGTCCTTCTTTCCCTCCTCCTCCTCCTCCTTCCCCTCCCCCTCCCCCTCCCCTGCTCTCCTCCTCCTCCTCCTCCTCCTCCTCCTCCTCCTCCTCCTCCTCCTCCTCCTCCTCCTCCTCCTCCTCCTCCTCTCCTCCTCCTCCTCCTCCTCCTCCTCCTCCTCCTCCTCCTCCTCCTCCTCCTCCTCCTCCCCCTCCTCCTCCCCCTCCTCCTCCTCCTCCTCCCCCTCCCCCGCCCGGGAGGTACACGTTCCTGCAGTTCGACCCGCCGCCCCTGCAGAAGGAGCCGCCGCCGGAGAGCGGGCAGAAGCGCTCTCCGGACTACTTCCTGTGAGCCGCTGGGGCCTTCGCTGCTGGGCTCCCGCGCCGAGTCTTCCTCCTCCTTCTCCTCCTCCTCCTCAATCCTCCTCCTCCCCCGCCTCCTCCTCCTCCTCCTCCTCCTCCTCTCCTCCTCCTCCTCCTCCTCTCCTCCTCCTCCTCCTCCTCCTCCTCCCCCCCTCCTCCTCCTCCTCATCCTCCGCCTCCCTTTTTTTTTGACCTCGCACCGCCATGCCTCCGAGACTGGACTGCCATGCACTGAGCCGAGACACACACAGAGCATGGCCACGAATTCTTACATTAATGCTTTGAATTCGTCGCAGAAGACTGAAACTCCCTCCTTGTCAGGGTGATAGCCTTTCTTGAGCTTTCTGAAATTCCGAATTCCAGTGACAGTGGGGGGCCTGCACACGCGACCGAGGCCCAGCACCTGCGCACCACTCGAATAAAATTTACAGGACAAGCACACGAAAATATGAGAGGCGTCAGAGCACGGCAGAGCGATCACCCTGTGTCCTAGTCTCTCCAGCACACCCTGATCCAGTTTGGACTTCCCAGGGCACACACTATCTGGCGGACTTTTATCCTCAGGCATCGTGGAACCCTTTAAACAAACCTCGCACCTCCAAAGCCCACTCGAGCGCTTCCACGAGTGAGCCAGCACCAGTTTTGGGGCCGAGAGGGGAGGGTTGACTCTCTCGGAGCCTCTGAATTCAAGATGCGGCCACTCCAAAAGAATAGCAGCGCCTAGCTTTAAGACATGCTTGGCAATCTTAATTTTCCTGTCCAGCTCGTCAAGGTCACGCGGGTCAGCAGAAGGGTGCTTCTGTAAGGCACTCTTCGCTACATGATCTGCAAAGTAATTCCCTTGCCGCGCAAAGCGCTCGAAAGCAGAAATACCTTCCTCGTCTAAAGCCTTGTGAGCCTGCACCTTCGTGCAGGAGCGAAAGAACCCGCCGAAGAGATGCCGTGCTTGCAAGATAGCTCCTCCGTACTGTTTTTTGTGGGAGAAAGCTCGAGCAGCAGAGAGGCCTGCCTGATCGACTACATTCTTGCAATCGATATACAGATCAGTCTCGGCAGAGGCGAAACAGCTCGACCAGAGAAACGCACCGAATTCCGCTCCTTGGGGCGTCTGAGGGCAAGGGGCCCAGAGAGGGCCTGAAACTTCCCCAAGGAGCGAACCATCGTTAGAAACCATCGCAAGGCCCCAGGAGCTCCTCGAGAGCTCACGGACCAAATGCCGACGACAGGAACCGTCGGTGAAAACGTGCCCCCAGAGCCCATCGGAGGGGAGGACAGGAGGAGAGTCGGGGTGAGGAGAGGGGACCTCTGCCACGTGCCACTTGATCTCCACTCCTCCACTCGAGGCCGGCTTAGGGAACACATCTCCAGGGTGTTGGAAGCATCCATACAGAAACAATAAGCGGTCGTAACCTTCAGCCGAGGTGTCGAGAGCTTCTTCTTGAATCCAAGTAGGCACAACCGCATCACGAATGGCGCGGATCTCTGCACACTGACACTGCCACAGCCGATGAAAAAGGGTATCGTTGGCTTGGCCACAGCGCGCGCACAGGGGCGAAATAGAAACGTATCCAGCTGCCACTGCGTCGGATGCCGTCCAGAATCCTCTGCAAGCGAGGGCCCTGATGAGGCCCTTGTCCTTCTTGGGAACCTTAGAAGAGCCTAATAGGTGCTTGGCCACATCCCAACAGAGCCTATGACCAGCCCCATAGCTGTCCCCAGAGTCCCGTTCCAGACCACGAAACACGGCCTCCTTGCAAAGCAATTTAATCATCTGAGGGGTGTTCAAAGTCAACGAAATTTCTCGGCCGAAATCGTCCTTGAGGGTGCAAAAGTTCGGCATAGTCCAGCCCTGCCTATACAGGGACATCCTAAGAGCGGAAATCGGACCCGAAACTTTACTCCAACTGAGGTCGTCAACCAGAAAAACATGTTCCCAGCCAGCTCCGAGCTCGGCCCAGGACAGACTCCACACGAAACTATGGGTCTGAAGAATCCAGATCTCTCGCGACCAGCGGACAATCGGAGCCACGGCCGCCCTCCAAGGGGGGTCTCCCTCCAGGAGAGAGATGACAGACAGAGAGCGGCCTTGCGCGCGAGGCTTAATCGTGCTCATGCCCATTCTCCTCAAAGCTAAAAGCTCACGGTCCGAAACCCCATAAACCTCGGTCCCGAAAATCCCGCCAGCCATGGGGCCAGCCGCAAAAAATTTAGTGGCTTTTCGCCCGAGGGGCTTTTGAAGCTTCCGAAGCCTGCAAGCCTTGCGCGCCGCTGCAGCTAAACGCGCCTTCAACTTTGAGGCTCTACCTTGTCCGCGAGCTCGGACAGCTTTGCCAGCAGCTGCGTCGATACCTAAGTTGACAATGCTCGCCTTAGCTTCTCCAGCTAAGGGCCCGAGCTGGTCATGGATACTATTCGCAACACTCTTATGTGACGTCACAAGCCCGATCTTATCCATGGCCAGCTTACACTTAAGTGTGGCAGTGATAGCACGATGCAAGACCTTGGCACCTCCGACGATACCCTGCACAACTTCACGAAAAGAACCAGTCTTGCTCAGAGAAGTGTCGTCTATGTAGACGTCGAAGTCGATTTTCGCGCTCCGAGGGATCTCGTCGAAGGCCGACATCGCGAAAACGCGGATCAGGGAAGTAGCCAGGCTGCAACCCGCGATGATCCCGTTTAACACGAAGTACAGGCCCTCCACAAGACCATTCAGCGCCAAAAACCTCGCGGCCGAAAGGGCGTTAATGGCAAGCCTGGCCAGGGAGAGCGGGAAACCATGCTCACGGCACTTACCCCAGAGGAAGCCTAACCCGATATGTTCGTAATATTTCCTGAAATCCCAAAACAAGGAAGCCGAGAAATCTCCTTTGCGCGTGCCGACCTCGGCTCGAAAGGGTTGCCTCCACACGACGTCGACTGGGCCGCGGTTGGCACCTGCGGCCCAGTAAACTCTAGGATTGTCAGCCTCCCACTGCGCAACTTCGTTCCTCCTCGCCCTTCCCCACACCCTATAGAAAGCAGGAAAGATCCCTATTGGGCGGAACCCGCCCGCAGGCTTGGGCAGAAGCGCGAGCAGCACCCAAGCAAGCTGTCTAGGCAGCCTGCCCGTCGCTTCAATGACAAACAGAAGAAAACTCATAGCCTGCAAAGCCTGGTCGCCGAGGACAGAAAAATGGCGGCAATGAAATCCGTCCAGGGACACAGCGCTTCGCTCCTGGTAAGTTCTAGAAATGTCCCGAAGCTCAAGAGGAGTGAGGAGGGAGGGGGGCAGGAGAATAGAGTCATCTCCAATGCCCGTTCCAGTGCCCCTTCCCCAACTGACATCGAATTTGTCTCCTTCGGCTTTCAAAAGGTGTTTGGGGTCAGCAACCACAACCCCGTTGGAGGAAAGAGTGGTGGAGGGCGTCCAACCTTCAGGATCCTTCAAGGCGGCGTGGGCTCGACGGCCCCCGTTGTCCAGACCAGCCCGTAGCCAGTCATGCCAGGCAGTCCTCGAGGAGTTGGCCGCCCGCGCCTTAGCTTTTGAACAGCGACCGATCACCTCATCAGCCAACTCCTCAAGTTCCGATCGAAATTCGGTCAACCTATCTTGCGATAAGCTAAGGCCACGTTTGCCTAAGCTAGCGGCAACACGGAACACTACAGCAAAGTCGCTATCAGCAGGAGGCTGGACCGCTACATCTGGTTCAGCAAGAGACTTGAGGATATGAGATGCATTGCGAGCGTTGACGGTCCAGTCCTGGCTGTAGCAGACAAGCGCATGCAACTGAGCGTGCAACCAGTAAATAGGCTTAACATGAACGTCTCGCGCCCGCCCTGCAGGCCTAAGAATTGGCTTCCAGTACATCTGCGGACTCTTGCTTCTGGCTCCCTGCGCACCAAGCTCCACACCCATGATGTTGGCGAGGACCCGCTCCGCAGACCTAGCCCAAGAGGAATAGCCTGAGTCCAAAGTACTAACAGCCAAGGAAAAGTCGTGGTTAATAACCGCTTCATACCCCCTCCGAGCAACTTCCAAAGCCCCAGACCAGTCGCCTTCCTGAGGCTGGGGGCCCACAGGGGGAACCACAGGAAGCGGAGGGGGACGACGGAAGGCGAGAGCCTTGAGATCCATCAGGGAGGGGTGGAACCTTAACTTGACGGGGAAATGGGGGCTCGTGCCAGCAAGGGCGTCCACCTGAATCGACTCGGTTCCTTTGGCAAGAGACCGCGAGACCAGGAAGAAATCAAAAACAGATGCCTTGCCCTTGCTGGGGAAACACGTTTCACTCGGGGGGGAATGATCTGGCTCGAGAGCAGGAGGTCGAACTCCGAGTCCTCCAGGATGTCAGGGGTCAAGTTCCAATCACCCCCCAAAACAAACTCACAGGTCAGACTCGCCAAAAATTCCCCCACCGTAGACAGAATTTTGAGGTTGCCCTCCGAGAGACCTTCCGAGTGGATAAGATAGATAGAGACCATACAGATAGCTTCACAACCAGGTGCATGGACCATAGCTGCTACTGCTCTGCCAGGCACCACCACTGTGGTAGACGCTGCAAACATGCCGAAGCCGTCGCGCGCAAAACTAGCAGTGCCCGAGCTGACCCCTCCACCTTCTCCAGGGATACCGGGGCACCAGGTCGACTTCCAGCCGAGCTTCAGAGCAGACGAAGAGGCTTGCGCAATGGCATCAGGGTCCAAAAGGCGATGTTCCTGGCCCAGGATGACAGACGCGTCCGACGACTCCAGGTACGACTTGAGAGTGCCCCAAGAGTTGAGATTGGCAGTCACCACCGAAACTCCTCCTTCAAAAACTTCAAAACCACCTGGTCCAGAGCCCGTGGCAGATCCGACAGGTAACGGGGAGGTGAGGTTAGGGGGAGCCTGGGCGATGCCTGGGGGCACAACAACAGATCCTGGAAGGAGGGGAGCCGTAAAGGCCTGAAACCCAGACCGTTCGCTACCCGACAAGCCAGGACACTGATGCAGCAATCTACGGAAATATCTAATACCCGACAGGTGCGACTTGGAGTTAATCACGGATTTCCTGTCGGCGTAGTCCTTAAAAGCTAAAAAGTTACTGGCCAGGACACGCTGCCCTAGGCTAAAGAGAGTGCTGGCCTGCCGCGGCAGCTGCAGTTGCCGCCTGCGGCGGGGCCGATGCTGCCAAAGCCTCAGCGGCCCTCTCACGCACATCACGCCCGTCGGGCTCTTGCCCAGCAGGCTCAGCCATCTCTGCATCCTGTTCGCCATCAGTTGGGACGGGTTCCACACCTGCTTCCCGATCACCTTCACCTGTGGCGGCTGCAGCGGCAGCAGCACCCTGAGCAGCAGCGCGTGGAACCTGAACTTCACCTTCTTCTGGCGCACCCGCTGGCTGTGCGCCGCCCTCGTTGTTCTTCCTGCGCTTCGGGATGAGACGGGACATGTGAAGCACGTGGACATTTTTCGCATCCTGCACGGCGTCGACAACCTGCTTGAAAAGGTCAGATGCCAGCTTCTGCACTCCGTCACGCAACGACTCCTTCCGCTTCTCGAACTCCATGCGGTCGGTCTCCGTAACTTCGTACTCCAGGCTGAGCTCGTCCAGCAGGTCACACGACAAGAGAGAATTGATATCGACTTTGCCTTCAACCAGGTCGCCCAACGGTACTGGTGTGAACTGCGCCTTCGACACGATGTTGGGCGTCCCGATCTTGGCACTCTCGTTGCATTCCGCCAAGGCATTCTTGTAATCCTGGTCCGCCTTGGCCAAAGCAGACTTGGTATCATGCATCTTGGTTGTCGCTTCCTCCAGATCGTTCTGTAGCCTGAGCATCCGCGCGAGGTCGGCCTCGAGCTTCTTCTCAAGCTTCTTGACTGCACTGTCGGCTTGTTGTAACTTCGTCTGAGGGGACACTGCAGGCGGGGGCTTCTGAGCGTTCTCCAAGTGCTTTGCGAGATCAGAGTAGCGCTTGAACGCGGCCGAGTCCCCCGCCTTCTGCGACAGCTCAGCGAGCTGCTTTGCCTCGGCCAGGCTGAGGTTCGGCACGGGACCAGTCGGGAGCGGAGGCTGTCCCGCAACACCTTTCCCACCGCTTGCGCCTCCTCCCATGGCTGCAACTCCTCCAGGGCCTTTGCCCAAGCCTTTTGAGCCAGGACCTCCTGCGTTGGAAAAGGGAGAAGCTGCGAAAACACCTGGAGGAACACCGTTCCACTCAGACACGTGATGACTGCCACCAAACGGACTGCCAGGCACACTTTGCAGCGGGGCTTTGCAGTGCATGCAGTGGGACCACGTGAGGCGATTCTTCTTGCAGCCGCAACCCTGGCACACAACTTTGGAGGATGGCTGTCCCTGAGGCTTCCAACTACCGTACTGCTGAGCGCCATGATACTGCGAGAACGGGGATTGCCAGTGGTTGTACCAACCCTGGCCTTTCATGGATAGCCGAAAGGAACCTGTAAGGCCTCGGGCAGGCTCGAACAGGGATCGTGAGAGCACCAACAATAGCTCACTGTAAGCCACCTCGAGAAATGGATTACTTGAGCCAAAATGGCTACGGACTCCTCCGCCTCCCCCTCCTCCTCCTCCTCCTCCTCCTCCTCCTCCTCCCACTCCTCCTCCTCCTCCTCCTCCTCCCGGCTCCTCCCGTCTCCTCCCGGCTCTTCCCGCCTTGATCCTGGCCCCTCCCGCCTCCCTCCTGTTGCTCCTCCCCGTCCCCTCCTCCTCTTCCTCCAGCTCGGTCTCCCTGCCTTCCTCCTCCTCTTCCTCTTGCTGCTGCTGCTCCTCCTTTCTCCCCTTGCATATGGCTCCCCCCCTGTCGCACCCACAGGCGTGTCGGTGAGACGGGCCAGGCGTTTTGCCTGCTACGTGCATGGAGGGGGGTGGTTTTCAAAATGAGGCTATCGCCTCAGTGTCGCGCGCATTCGCTTTACAAATTCGCAGCAGTTCCACGGACGGAGTACACGTCGTTGCTTCTTCAAACAATGCCGTTTGTTTGTTTTGTTTTGTTTTTTGTTTGTTTGGTTTTGTTATGGAGCTCTTGCCTTAGCGCTGCGCACCCTTCATCATGACAGTTTGCATCAGTTTCCAGGGTGGAGGGCGGGTCCTTATCAAAGCGGGGCTCTCGCCTTAGCGCCGCGCAAATGCGTCTCGAATTTTCGTAGCAGTCTCAAGGGCGGAGGGCGCTTTCTTTTCAACATCTGGCACTCGCCTTAGCGCCGCACACATTCGTCTTGAACTTTCGCAGGAGCCGAATGGATGGAGGAAGTTCCTGTCAGAACGGAGCATCCGCACGATATTTTTCAAGCTTGCATTCCACACACTTGAACATGTGTAACAGCTGAACGGATGGAGGTCGGCTCCTCGTCGAAATGGGGCTCTCGCTCGAGACGCCCTCGACGTTCATTACCAGAAGCGTGTTTTGCGCGTCGTTCGCACCAGTGGGGGTGGTCCTTTTCCAAAACGGTGATCCCGCTGGACACCTGTGTGAACTGTATGATCGTACCTTTTCGCGATCTGCATCGTTCGCTAAAGGGATGCAGTGCAGGGTCCGTCGCCTAAATGGCAAGCCTATCGGGTGCTGGTCTTGCAAGGTACAAGGTGGCGCTTGTTGCAGTGAAAAGGAATGCTTGTAGGGATTTATAAGAAGGTGGCTTTGGGCGGGACAGTGTATTGCAGTCTTGCTGACGCATCTTTTTTATGGTCCCTCTCCCTCTCTCGTTCCCTCCTTCCCGCGGGGACGAGTGGGGATGAGTTGGGGGGAGTGCGGAGGAGTTTGGAGGAATGGGACGAGCTTGGAGGACTAAAGAGGAGAGGGGATGCGTGCGGAGGAGTGGGAAAGAATGGTATGAGTTGGGAGGTGTGGGGAGGAGTTCGGAGGAGCGGAGAGGATTGTGATGTTTTCAGAGGGGTGAGGAAAAGGCGGAGCTGGGAGCGTGCCGGGGATTGGAGGGGTTCTGGGGAGTGCGGAGGAGCGGGGAGGAGCTGGGAAGGTTGTGGGAGGCACGGAGGTGGGAGGACCGCGCCCGATGTGGGAGGAGTTGTGACACAGGTTTGGGAAAGAGGCTTCTGCAAGGGCTCCCTCGAGGGCGCGAAGTTATTCGCGCTTCGCGCTTCGCGGTCCTCGTTCCTTCTCCCCCTCCTCCTCGTCCTCCTATTCTCCCTTTGGGAGGGCGGCGCGAGAGCGCGAAGTTATTCGCGCTTCGCGCAGCGCGAAGCGCGAAGTTGGGAGCCCTAGCTTCTGGGGAGGAGGGTGTGGGGAGAGGGTTCCAGCAGACGGATCCGTGGAAGCGGTTACTGGGAGTCGGTTCAGGGGAAAGGGATCTGCAGAAGGGGTTCGGGAAGCGATTCTGGGGAAAAGGATCTGCGGACATGGTTGCGGGCAGCAGTTCTCTGTGGAAGCGGTCTCCGTGGAAGTGGCCTCTGGGGAAAGGGCCATCGGGGGAAGCGGTTCCGAGAAAGCAGATTTTGGGAAGCGGCACCAGTGGAAACGGGTTTGTATCTTCCTCGCTCGTCTTCGCTCTCCTCCCTCTTCTCCCTCTCCCTCCTCTCCTCGTCTCTTCCTTTTCTTGTTTTGTTTTGTTATCTCTCTCACCTCTCTTTCTCTCTCTCTTTCCTGTTGTCTCTCTCTCTCTCTCTCTTTCTCTCTCTGTATCTCGGTCTCTCTGTATCTCTGTCTCTCTGTGTCTCTGTCTCTCTCTGTCTGTCTGTCTGCCTGCCTGCCTGTCTGTTTGTCTGTCTTTCTGTCTGTCTGTCTGTCTGCCTGCCTACCTGTCTATCTGTCTGTCTGCCTGTCTGTCTGTCCGGTTATCTGCTTTTCTCTATCTCTCTCTCTTCTTTGCTCTCTCTCTTTCTCTATCCTTCACTGCCTCTGTCTCTGTTTCTGTCTCTCTCTCTCTCTCTCTTTCTTTCCTCTCTCTCTCTCTCGCTCGCTCGCTCGCCCCTCGCACTCTTTCCCTCTCTTCTCTCTCCTCCATGTCTGGCGCCGTTTTGAAGGCGGCGCCTGTTCGCCAAAGGCGCGTCCCAGCAGCAGCCGCAGGACGTTGGCTCGCCGTGCCGTCGCTTGGCGGGCCGCTGCCACCAGGAGGAGTGGGACTAGTAATGGGTATAGTGATGGAGACATGGTTGTTGGTGGCGACGGTGATGATGCTGATGGTGATGATGATGCTGATGATGATGCTGCTGCTGCTGATGCTGATGATGGTTGTGGTGCTGGCGTTGATGGTCAATCTGACGACGAAGACGACGACGACCATACTGATGCTGCTGCTGATGATGCTGATGCTGATGATGCTAATGCTGATGATGATGACGATGCTGATGACGATGATGCTGATGCTGATGATGATATGGTGATGATGATGATGATGCTGATGATGATGATGATGATGAAGCTGACGATGATGATGATGCTGTTGCTGCTGCTGATGATGGTGGTGGTGATAACGATGACGATGACGATGACGATGATGCTGTTGCTGATGATGATGCTGCTGATAATGATGACCATGATGATGCTGCTGATGATGATGATGATGATGATGCTGCTGATGATGCTGCTGCTGATGATGCTGATGCTGATGATGAGGATGCTGTTGCTGTTATGATGACGATGCCGATTATATAAATTATGGCGATGTTGGCGATTCTGATGGTGATGGGGATGATGATGATTATGATGAGGATGCTGCTGCTGCTGATGACGATGATGATGATGATGATGATGATGAGGATGATGATGATGATGATGATGATGATGATGATGATGATGATGATGATGATGATGATGATACGGATGCTGATGGTTATGATGATGCTGCTGCTGCTGCTTATGATGATGAGGATGCTGATGATGCTGATGTTGCTGCTGATGATGATGCTGATGATGACCGTGGTGGTGATGGTTAGCTAGCCAGCGACCATGCATTGGCATCACCAAGTTCGGTCGTAGTCATAGCTTAGAGGTTCTACTTACCCGAGATGTGCTCAACCCCTTCTCCACGCGAGGCGAATCTTTGCATGAGCGGCCGATACACAAAAACATTTCGCCAGATATGCACGATCTGCGCTGCCCTCAGCTCTGCCGTGGCTCCTACGAGTCCCGAAAGTAGCGACAAATGAGCACTTCGTAGCCTCCCACGGAGCCGCGAGATCTCGGCTGGATCCGCGTGGCCCCCGACTCCGCTGGACCTCCCAGGAGCCAACGACTGGCGACAATTGCGCAGCTCGCAGCATCCCAGGGAGCAGCGAGGTCTCAAATGGGTGCGCGTGGCCCCCGACTCCGCTGGGCTTCCCAGGAGCCCACGAAAATGGTGACAGTTCGGCCGTTCGCAGCCCCCCAGAGAGCTGCGGAATCTCGGGCACTCCGTGACTCCGCCGTGCCTCCCAGGAGCCAACGACAGTGGCGACAGTTGCGTAGTTCGCAGCCATCCAAGGAGCTGCCAGGTTTCGGTTACGCCGCGACTCCGCCGTTCCTCCCAGGAGCCCACATCGGCAACAATTGCGCAGTTCGCAGCCCCCCAGGAAGCTGCGAGGTCCCGGATACTCCGCAACTCCGCCGTGCCTCCCAGGAGCCCACGAAATTGGCGACAGTTCGGCAGTTCGCAGCCACCCAACGGAGCAGCGAGGTCTCGGATACTTCGCGACCTCGTCATGCCTCCCAGGATCTCAAGACAGTGGCGACAACTGTGCAGTTCGCAGCCCCCGGGGAAGCTGCGAGGTCTCGGGGTACTCCGCGGCTCCGCCGTGCCTCCCATGAGCCCACGACGGTGGCGACAGTTGCACAGTTCGCAGGCACCCAGGGAGCTGCGCATTGAAGAGGAGGCAGACGGCAGGAGGAGGGAAGAAGGAGGGAGGGCAAAGGGCGAGGGAGAGGAGGAAGGGCTGCGCGACCGCAGTGCTTCATTCAAAACGAGCACCCAGCGCAGGAGGGCAGGGGAACAAAAAACGAAACCGCGGTGGGTTTTTGTTTCCGTTTTGGAAGATCGGCGCTTTCGTGTGCTTTGGGCGCCGTCGTTGCTACGTTTTCAGGTCCAGGATCGGTCCCGAAGGCGGCGCGGAAGACGGCACCCCCTCTGCGAGGCGCGGAGGTGGAGTCCAGGTGCGAGGCGCCGACCAGACCCCCTGACCCTAAGAATGCGATGAAGACGCGGCCTCACTGAGGTCCCCGTCTTCGCAATAGGGATCATGATTCTTGGCGGTTCGGTCTGATGCATCCACGGAAAAGATCTCCTATCTCTAATGTCTTTGGCCTTTTTTTTGTCAATCACCTCCTGACCCCCTCTCTCCCTCTTCTTTTGCATCCGGGACATTTCGCATTGTCGTCGCCCGGCCTGCTGGGCGCGCGTGCGGAGTGGCTCTGCCGCGCTGCGGCGCAGAAGAGGTGCGCGGCCACCGCGCGGGCGGCGGAGGCCACGGTGCCACACCAGAAGGGGGCGGCTGCGCGCGCGCGTGCCCAGACTCGGGCGGCATGCTGGGGGGTTGGCGCCGAGCGCTGGGATGCCCGCCCTTTCGCAGGGCGGCTCGAAAGCCGCCCTTCTGCTGCAGCTGGCAATGACGACGATGATGATGATGATGCTGCTGACGCTGACGATGACGATGACGATGACGATGACGATGATGATGATGATGATGATGATGATGATGATGATGATGATGATGATGATGATGGTGCGGATGGAGATGTTGACGTTGAAAAGAATAGGATGTCGACTCTGATGATGATGCCTCTGATGGCGATGATGTTGATGATGATGATGCTGCTGCTGATGTCGCTGATGATGATAGGGGAGGATGATGGTGATGACGATGACGATGAGGATGAAACTGATGCGGCTGATGTTGCTGCTGCTGATGATGAGGGTGCTGATGATCATAATGACGCTATTGGTAATGAAGATAATACCATACGGATAATACAAGTGACGGTGACGATGCCGATGATAATGATGATGCTGTTGATGATGCTGATGATGGTGCTGATGCTGATGACGGTTATGATGGTGAGGATGCTGCTGTTGATGATGATGGCGGTGCTGATCGTGCGGCTGCTGCTGCTGATCATGGTGACGCTGATGATGATGCGGGTGACGAGGATATACGTGATGACGACGAGGATGCTGGCAATGACGATGCTGGTCATGAGAGCTGTAATGCTGATGCGGATGATACTGATCATGGTGATGATGATGGTGCTGATGATTATGCGGGTCTCGAAGATGATGACGATGCTGATGATGCTGATGATGGTGATTGTGATGATGCTGATGATGCTAATGATGGTGATGATCATGATGACGATGATGATGATGGTGCTGGTGATGATGTTACTGATGGTGATGACGATGAGGATGATGATGATGCTGATGATGATGCTGATGCTGATGATGATGATGAGGATGATGCTGATTCTCGTGATGATGGTGGTAATGATGGCGATGGTGGTCAGGAATATGCTGATACTGTGAGGAGGAACATGTATATGATGATGACCATATTGATGATGATGCTGCTGCTGATGATGATGATGATGATCATGATGATGATGCTGATGCTGATGCTGCTGCTGATGATGATGATGATGATGCTGATGCTGATGATGAGGATGAGGAGGAGGAAGAAGAGGAGGACTGGAGGAAGTGGAGGATCAGAGTGACCATGGGATACGATCGACTATGTTGCAACATGCCCTACAGTTGCAAGTCCCTTCTCAGGGATCCCTGCAAACATCCTTTCTCACTACGTGGAGCGCGCCCCTCGAAACACGAACGCCCCGTCGATCTTCTCTTTAGGCAGAAGCCCCGTTTTGAGAAGCAGCCGCCCTGCACCCTTGCGGCTAACCGGGATGACGTTGTGTAGGAGGAGACGATGCAACGCATCGAGCGAGGGCTGGTGTTTTTTGAATCAGAATGTCTCTCCATCCGTGTAGCTTTTGCGAGGTTGTAAGCTTCCCGCCATGAAGACCGATGGAGTCCCTAGCGAGGGCTGGTTATGAAAAGGAATCGCCCTCCGTCCGTGTGATAGTTGCTATTCTCATGCTTGGTTAAAAGATGTGCGAGCGGAAAGCGATAGCACATTCTGGAAAGCAGCCGCTCTCCATCCGTGTGACAGGTGCAGATTTTCAAATTTCGGGTCACCATATGAAGAAGGTCCAGCGCGATCGCCCATATTGACAAGGAGCCACTCTCTGTCACGCATGTGTAAGATTCGAGTTCAAAGGACTGGAGTTCCAAGGCATGGCCAAACTCTGGAAAAAAGAACACAGCCACGCTGCATCTGTGTGATTGTTGCAGTTAGAAGAACGGGGTCATATGACCGTAAGAAGATTCAAGCAAGAGCCCTGCTCTCAACCTATCCCCGGAGGTTGATAGACCTCCTGCCCTGATACGTCGATTGGGGAACTGGCAGTTTTCGGTTCCCGAGGGGGCGTCGCGGCCGTCATTTTTGCAGGTCCAGGTCCGTCGGTTTCGGTCCAAGGCCGCTCTCACTAAACAGGAGTGAACTGAAGGGAGGTTTGTTCGGGCCGAACGAAAGGGGGGATAGGGAAAGGGGGGGTTACGAAATCTGCTGCGTGCAACTGGTTTCGGCCCCGCCGCCACGCCTATTCCTCGATACATGGGCGCCTCCTGGCGCCGGGAGGCGCCGGGAAACTCAGCTACGTGAGCTGATTCTCAAGCCCCCCCTTTGCTATCCCCCCCTCTCGCCCGGCCCGATGTGTCCCCGTCCGTTCTCCCGGGGAAACGGCGAAGAATGCATACGCCAGGATCCCGTATGCACCACTTCTCCTCCTCCCTTTCCTCCTCTTCCTCCTCTTCTTTCTCCTCCTCCTCCTCCTCCTCCTCCTCCTCCTCCTCCTCCTCCCCCATCCCTTCCTCATAGCTATATACAGATAGCTGGTACCACATAAACCACATGTCTTCAACACGCAGCTTACACCATGTGGCTTGCATCACACAGATGGCACCGCATGGCTTGCAACGCAGACTGCACCACAGAGCCTGCGTCGCCTTCTTTACACCTGCACGACATAGCGCACCACATGTCTTACACAACACTTGTATCACATAGCTTGCACCACATGGCTCGTACCACGCAGCTTGCACCACACAGCTTACACGACGTAGCTTGTACCACATACCTCGCACGCCCACAGTGCAGTACCTTCATGTTTTGGGTACATGCTGGCAAACATTGTTGCAAGCTTTCAGCACGAATGTGTGAGGTGCCAAAGCGAGAGCCGAATTTCGAAAGTCACCTCGCGTCGATTCGTGTACCTGTTGTGGGTTTGTGCGACGAATCTGTTCAGCGCCAAGGCGAGAACAACTTTTTGTAAACGGCCCACCTTCCATCCGTGTAACGGTTGAACGCCTTTGCACAATTTGTGCGCAGCGCTAATGTGAGAGTTGCATCTTGAAAGCGTGCAAGCTTCAGGACCGTGCGCTGTAAGGGTGTACCAGGCGAACAGCCCAGTCCGCCCTACTGGCACTTCTGGCGGTGCGGCGAGGAGAGGTTATTTTTATGGAAAGTGGCGGGGGGAGAAGAAAGAAGGATGAGGGAGGAGGGATGCTGATTGGGGTGACGGGAGGATGGAGAGAGCGAGGAGGAGGAGGAGGATGAGGAGGAGGAGGAGGAGAAGGACAAGGAGGAGGAGTAGGAGGAGGACAAGGAGGAGGAGGAGGACGAGGAGGAGGAGAAAGAAAAGCAGGAGTAGGAGGAGGAAAAGGAGGGGGGGAAGAAACATCTGAGAGAGGACGCGGGGTGGCGACGAGACGAGACGAGGAGAGGGGATGAGGAGAGGGACGAGAAGAGGGTATGAGGAGGTGGGATGTACGAGGAATAATGGAGGAGGGTGGAGGACGGGGGAGGTGGATGAGGCGGAGGATGAGGGAGGGTGGGAGGGGACGAGGGAGGGATGGCGGAGGTCGAGGAGGAGGAGGAGGGGGCAGGATGGAGGAGGATGAGTAGGAGGGAGAAGGAGAGAGGATGAGGAGAGAGGATGAGGATGAGGATGAGGATGAGGATGAGGATGAGGATGAGGATGAGGATGAGGATTTTGATGATGATGATGCTGATGCTGATGATGATGATGATGATGATGATGAGGATGAGGATGAGGATGAGGATTTTGATGATGATGATGATGATGATGATGATGATGATGATGATGATGATGATGATGGTGGTGGTTGTGGTGGTGATGATGATGATGAGGAGTGAGAAGGAGGGAGCATGATCATGGAGGAGGATATGGAGGATGATGAGGAAGGAGAGGATGGGGAGGTGTAGCATGAGGAGTAAGAGAAGGATGATGATGATGATGATGATGATGATGATGATGATGATGATGATGATGATGATGATGATGATGATGATGCTGATGCTGATGCTGATGCTGCTGCTGATGATGCTGATGATGCTGCTGATGATGATGCTGATGATGATGATGAGGAGGAGGAGGAAATTAAACACATGTCAGACTGATACGAATATGCATGAACCTTGCTGCAACACATCTCACGCCCCAAGTCCCCTCAAGATGTTCAGACAAGCATTCCTTCAACCATAACCGGCGCCCCCTCGAAAGACCAGCACCTGGTTGGCCTGCCATTCAGGCGAGCGCCCCCTTTTGACACGGAGTCGCGTTGCACCCTTCCGGCGAAAAAGCGGCATGCGAACAGGAGGAAGTGGAACACATGTCAGACTGATACGAATATGCATGAACCTTGCTGCAACACATCCTCACGCCCCAAATCCCCTCAAGATGTTCATACAAGCCTTCCTTCAACTATAACCGGCGCCCCCTTGGAAGACCAGCACCTGGTTGGCCTGCCGTTCAGGCGAGCGCCCCGTTCTGAAACGGAGTTGCGTTGCACCCTTCCGGCGAAAAAAGCGGAATGCGAACAGGTGCCACCATACAGTTCACTGAGGTGTCCAGCGATGCCCCCCCTTTTTGGGAAAGGACAGCATCCCGCTGTGTAACAATTAACGGGCGAAGAACGGTATAACATAACTTTTTCGCTGTCGGGGGCGCCTGTCCCTGGGCGGCTGGAAAGTTTATACCCTTACGGTGGCACCGTAGGGGTATAAACTTTCCAGCCGCCCAGGGACAGGCGCCCCCGACAGCGAAAAAGTTTATTTTGTACCGTTCTTCGCTCGCTGAAACAAGTGACACGCTTGTACTTCTGGTCTTGAGCTTCTCGAGGAAGTCGCATGCGGGAGTCCCCACGTTGAAACGGAGCCGCCCTCACATCCGCGCAACTGGTACACATGTTCGATTTTCGGGAACGTCGACTGCGACAGTCCCTCATTCGAGAAGGACCCGCCATCCACTCTTGACGCTATTTCAAGTTGTTCGAGCAAGTGTTCGCGGCGCTTGCGGGAGCCCCATTTTGAACACCACCCCCTCCATTGAAGCAGTTGCCGACTTTTGTGGCGAATGCGTGTGGCGCTGAGGCAACAGCCCAATGTGAACACGAAGCCCTCCATCCTTCTTCCGGTGGTGAACTTCAGGGTTCGGCATCATGAATGGTGAGGGAGCCTCGGGCGACCCGCCCGGCCCGCCCGACTGACTCGCCTGGGGGTGCGGCAGGGAGGAGATTAGGAAACGGGGATGCAGAGGGAGGAGAGAGGGAGAGGGAGGAGCCACGAGGAGAGGCAGGAGCAGGAGGAGGAGGAGGAGGAGGATGAGCAGGAGCAGGAGCAGGAGAAGGAGCAGGAGCAGGGGGGAGCAGGAGGAGGAGGAGGAGGAGGAGGAGGAGGAGGAGGAGGAGGAGGAGGAGGAGGAGGAGCAGGAGCGCCTCCCCCAATGAGGGCGAGGCACAGCGGGCGCGCGCCGCTCCTCCCCGGCGGCTCCAGGGGAGTGGAGGTCCTCCGAGCTGCGGGGGGCGGTTCTCCCTCGCCTCTAGGGGGACGACGCGCGTCGCTCCCTCCTTTTCCGAGGGGGACGCCGGCTGTCGTCGAGGGAGGAGGACAGTAAGCACAGGAGCAACGCGAGGGGCAGACGTGTTCGCAGTGCTCGCACTGATGCTTTCATGGTACGAGCAGGGTTGCCACTACGGCCCTGTTGGAACATCCAGCAGCGTGCGAACATAACTATTATACAAAGTCATACGAATCATCATGCTCAGTCGTGGCACTGCCACGAATGATACCAATGCGGACAACCATACTAGTACCACTGCGGACAACAGTAACGAACTTGGGGATCACAATAACAAAAACATAGTGATGTTGTGATGCGTGATCGTAATGTGAAGTCGGCATGAACTCGGGAATGCGCGGGCTCGGGGGGCTGTCCCGAGGGTTGGAGAGCGAACCCAGCTGGATGCCAAACCGCCCATCTTCTCCGCGGACAGGGGCAGCCCGCCCCGCCCAGGAACGTGCGGCTTCGCTGTCGGGGGCCCGTCGGCGGTCCGCTGGCGACGCACCGCCGGATTTTCAGCTCGCGGTGCTGCCCAGAGCCAGCCCCCCCCCCCGCCGCTGCCCCTCGAGAGTTGCCCCCCCCTGCGGGGCTCCTGCGTGCAGCCGGGGGTGTGCGCGGGCCCTTCCCCGGCAGGCCGGGAGGGGGCGTCATGCAGTGGGGGCCCACGCCAAGAAGCGCCTTGCTTGCTTCCAGGGTGCCCCTGGGCTTCTTGGGTTTCGAGGGTTTCGCCGTGGAAGGCGCGACGTTCCCACCCCGAAAATCCACGGACGTCCTGGGGCCTCGGGGTCGGGCTTCTGGTGGAGGGTTTCTTGTGGACTGGCCTCCACTGTGTCCAGGCGTCGGGGTCGGCCGGGCCAGGGCGGGCGCGGGCGGGCAGCCCTCGAGCTGCAAGAGGCGGGGGGTCAGTGCAAGCGGGTCGACGACACGTAAGGGTGACCCTTGGCCGGAGTGACCTTTTGGTGCGGGCTTCTCGGGGTCCCCCCGCTCGCTGAGCGCGATGCGATAGCGGCCGATTGCTCGCTTGGAGTCGGCCACTGTGCACCCTCTTATAGTCCGCACACCGAGGGTCACGCTTGCCTGGGGTCACGCTTGCGCGTGGCCGAGCGGGGATCAGCCAGAGCGCCAGATCCTACAGGAGCCAGCAGGTCCGGGTTTGCACTGGCCCGGGCTTCGGCGCAGGATCCTGCAGAGGTTTCTCTGCAGGACCTGGCAGGACCCTGCAGAGCCTGGCTGACCCGGGTCTGGGTTGACCTGGGTCGGTGGATCCCCGAAGCCCCCAGTGCAGTCGAGGCCGGGGTGGGATGCCAGGTCGAGGATGGGGGAGGGCAAGAGCGGGGATTGGTGGGGCAAGACGGGCAGGAGAGGGGGCGGTGAGCGAGGATCGGGTGGCAGGGTCCGCGGGGGGGGGGGGGGCAGGGGGTGGGCAAGGGGGGAGGCAAGATGGGGGACGGCGGGGGGGGATAAGCTGGGGGGCGAGATCGGGGATCGGGGGGGCAAGACGGGCAAGGTGGGGGGCAAGACCGAGGATCGGGCCATGCTGCTTTGAATCCTGGGGAGCCCCCAGAAACTTCAGGACCCCCCCCGAACCTTGGGGGATCCCGTGAGCCTTCGGTCAAGCCTCCTCCCCCCTAGATGCCTCGATACTGCGAGCATTGGTGCCATCTGGGTAGCGCTGCCCTGTCTTCCCCCTCCTCCCTCTGCCTCCTCCCCCCTCCCCCCTCCCCCATCCCCTCCTTCCCTCCTCCCTCCTCCCTCCTCCCTCCTCCCTCCTTCCCTCCTTCCCTCCTCCCTCCCTGTCTCCTCCTTCCTGCGGCGCCGGCTCAGGTTTGGCCTCAGGAGCCACGCGGGCCGGCGCCACGGGCCGCCTCTTCCGAAGGAGGCGGCTCCTCGTCGGAGGGCGCCGGCCCTGCATCCTCGGGTCAGCGCCGCGCCGCCTAAGAAGCAGCCTCCTTCCAAGAGGCCTCCCCCCCCTCGGCCCTGCCCCCCTGTGTGAGCCGCGGCCCCCCCCCCCCGTCGGCCGCGCCGCGCCGCGCTGCGCAAAATCGAGGCCCCGCGGCTCCGCCGGCGCCGCTGCGGGGGGCGCGGCCGCCGGGCGGGCGCCGCGGCGTTTGTGCACCGCAGGGCCGCGGCGCGCGTGCGGGCCCGGGCACCGCGGCGCCTTGACCACACGCACGCCTGGGCGGAGGCCTACACCTTGGGCGATGCTTAAGAAAACGTAAGGTTTCGGCCAGAGTCTCGCCTTTTCTTACTGTTTCGATGTAAAGCCTAAACTTTGAATAGGATTTTTGTTTTTTTTTGTATTCAAATCCTGAGATTATGAATTTCTTAACCCATGATTTCTTAAGCATTTCGCAGGGTGTACAGTCCACGAGCCGGGTAAGGGCGCGCGCTTCCTCCAGGGCAGCCTTGTGGCCTTGCCTCTGTGGCCCACGCTCTGCCCTTTTCACTCGCCGCCCGCCGCCCCCCCAAATCCCGACTTCGGCCTCCGAGGGTCTCTCGTCCCTGCCGCCCGTCCTCGATGCACGTTCTGGCTTGACGCGAGGCCCCTGCCAGAGCCAGGCCCGCAGGCCCTCCGCTCCACTAACCTGCCCACGGAGCTCGGCATGCAGAGTCTCTTTTTCGCGGCATTCGGCAGTGCCTCCTCCTCTCTCCCGGGCGCCTGCCATCTTATCAAGGCGCCCTCGGTTCTCTCGCCACCTGCCCGCGGTGTCGCTGCCGCTTGCTACGCAAAGCAACCGACATCCTTGTATGTGTTTCTGATTCACAAAATCGATGCCATCATACGTTGCCCGCCAGCCTCTGCCAGCATACGTTGCCAATCAAACGTTTTCGGCAGATGTTGCCGACCAGCAGTTGCCCAGAGCGTTCGCGTGGCCAGCCAGCACCAGCTGCGAGCTCGCCACCAGTCGGACCAACTTCTGCCCGCCACTTACGCCATCCTCTGCTCGCCATGCTGTGCCAGCTTGCGAGCGCGTGTCAGCACAGTCCCTCGGCATCATCCTCTGTCACTTCATCGTCGTCCTCGGCCTCCTCCCCTTCCGGCCGCTGCCCGAGTGCCGATCACGCCGCGTGCAGCGCAGCAGCTGGTGCCAACGCTGCTGCGCGCGCAGCCTTTGTCCATACCCGAACACGTCGGCTAAAGGCCCTAGCGAAACATCCCATCACAGACTGGAGCGTCAGGCGCAACGGTCAGAGACATTCGCTAGTCCAACAAATCGAGCACGGATCTATGTTGCAATGGTGTTTTTTGTCGTATGCTTGGCGGCCGAGTCGAGCGCGCCATCGAGGCCGACCGAGGTGAACCGATTAAGCCTGTGCCTGTCAGCGAAGTTTTTTTCGTGAAGGTCCCCGTGTACGAGATCTGAGAGTTTTTCATCCCTTCTGCTCCCTCCTGCCCCTCCTCCCCCTTGACAATTACACAATATGAAAATACTCTCCCACTTCCCCTGATGGCGTCCGGAAGATATTCGGCACCCCCCCGCGTACTGTTTTTTTACACACAGGATTCCCCGGAGTTGGGTTTTCGCTTGTGTTTTTTTTTTTTCTGAAATGCTGCTCTCGCTGAGGCGCCGGCCTCATTTCTGCTCCCGAATCGTTCCGAATCTTGCTCCCGCTGCAGCGTGGGCCTCATTTTCGGATCGGTGTTTGGCCTCCGTCGTTGAGGATGGCGTTCTCGCCCCAGCGCGGGCCTCTTTCTCGCGCGCCCATCCGCCCGCCACCACCGCGCCGCACCACCACCACCCACCACCACCACCACCACCACCACCACCACCACCACCACCACCAGCACCAGCACCAGCACCAGCACCAGCACCAGCACCAGCACCAGCACCAGCACCAGCACCAGCACCAGCACCAGCACCAGCACCAGCACCAGCACCAGCACCAGCACCAGCACCAGCACCAGCACCAGCACCAGCACCAGCACCAGCACCAGCACCACCCACCCACCAGCACCACCACCACCACCACAACCACGCACACACGCACGCACGCACGCACGCGCACCACCACCCACTACGCACGCGCGCGCGGAGCCACAGGTCCGCTACGACACGCGTCCGCGGATAGAGAAAATCAGCGCCATGGTAAGGGATGGGAGGGAGGGGTAGGACGTCAGATATGACGCGAGCGCACCTAGCTTGCCCCCCCCCTCCTCCTGCTCCCGCTCCTGCCTGCCCGAGCAGCATTCCGTGTATGACGATGGCACTGATGCCCGGGTGCCAGAGGCACGGGCCAAGCTTTTCCCCCGAGTTCTAGATTGGCACGGCCTTCGGGCCGATCGGGAGTAGCGTAGCGTAGCGTAGCGTAGCGAACACGTCGGCCTCCGCGCGTAGCCCAGGCCTGGGCAGCAGGCGACATTATGCGTCTTATGCGCCTGTCACCGCCATGGGGAGGACGCGACACCTAGCGGAACGGCTACGCCGCATGAGGATGGGGAGCCTGGAGGGGAGACCCGTTGCTCAGATGTACCCCCGCGTTCGGGCTGACATTACCGTCCAGATTGCAGCATCCTCGCGCATGCTGCTTATAACAAGATTAGAGGGGCTGGAAAGACTCTGATGGGCCACCCCTTCGCAAGCACGAGGCGACGCGATCCGCCGTAAGGCAGTCATGGCCCGTTGGCTGGCTGCGCCCAACTGCAGGGCCGCCGTCTGCCCGCAGCCTGCTGGGGGCCGAGGGACAGGCCCCAGAGAGCCACTCTCGCGACGACCCATAGTGGCACGCCGCCGACCAGAGGGCCCTCAAAACTCGCCCTGGGGGGCCATCGCGGGCAAATCTTGCGCGGTGGCCTTGGCCAGCTTCGCCTTCACCGTGACGACTTTACCACTCTAGTCAGCCTGCGCCTGTCCGTCGCCAGCGCTGGCACCGCCCGCCACTGCTCGCCAGGCCTGGTGGCCTTTGCCGCAGCACCAATGAGCAGCAGAGGCCAGGGTCAAGTTTCTCCACCCGGGCATCGTGCCAGTCGCTTGCGCTTCCGAGTGGGGCCTGTGGAAGGGGTGCGCACCCGCGTCTAATTGAATGCTCGCCCACTTCCACCGTCAGAGTGTGTGTGTGTGTGCGTGTCTGTCTGCCTGTGTGTGTGTGTGTGTCTGTGTGTGTGTGTGTCTGTGAGAGAGAGAGAGAGAGAGAGAGAGAGAGCGACTGTGTGTGAGAGAGAGGGTTGTGCCTGATGTGCCCCCTGTCTGTAGCGGCCTTTACCGGCGTGCGTGCAAGGCGATCTGTCCCCAGGCAGAGGCAAGCCACAGAGCGCCCACGACCGCGCTGGGGGGGCGTGGTCAGGACAGTTCTTTTACCGCTTCCTGGGCCCTCGCGCTGCGTGCGCCATATCTAGCGGCTTTCGCAGGGATCTCCCAGTCCAAATGCCGAGCCACGTTTGCCGAACTAGATTAGCGCGCGGACTTATCAACACCGTTTCGCGACACCACGTCCGGACAGGCTACGGTTTCAAGGAACAGCCCATTTTATTGGGGTTCTCGTGGTCAGACGAGGGGCCGCATTCATGCCGTACTGGCCCCGTTGGGCCCACTGGGGCGCGTTATTTTTCCTTGGACTTTCGAAGTTGTTTGGTGGGTCCCCCATGAGTGCCTTGGGGTGAGCTCGAGCGGCCTGGACGCTGATGCACGTTCGCCGAAGTTGGTGATCCTCTGCGCTGCGAGCATGGCTTGTGCACAGGAGAAGTGGGGTTGGACCATCCACAAACCGAGCCGCGCGTGCAGGGCCCCGACCCCCGCCTGCTGCCGCCGTCGGTGGGTGCGGCGCGGCGCGAGGCCGCCCCCCTCTGGGCGGCCGCGACGGGCCCAGGCCCGACGCGCCGCCGCTCGGGCGGCCTCGCGCCACGCCTGCGTGCAGCAGGCAGGGTGGATGGCGGGGAAAAAACGCGCGCCAGGAAGGCACCCGCCGCGCGCGCGCGGCGCCTCATTGCGTCTTCGAGCGCCGTTGCCGTTGTGGGCCTGCGCACAATAGGCAGCAATGTATAGGCACGACGAAGAAGAGGGATACGACAGGAAACGCCAGTTTACTGAATTGATTTGAACTGAAAACCATACACCGGGCGGTGTGTGGGCGTCAACGCAAACGGAACATACAGCGCAAAACGCCTCTCTCCTGCCCCCCGCCCTCCTTCCTCCTCCCCCTCCTCCCCCCTCTTCCTTTCTCCTCCTCCTTCTCCTCCTCTTCCTCCCCCTCCTTCTCTTCCTTCCTCGCACTGGGGTTGAGAGACTGACTGACTGCACTGGAGTAGCCGGCGTCCACCTATCCCACCCCTTGCCGAGGGCGCCTTTAGCTGCCCAGCGTGCCGCTCTGCCGGGAGCCGGCGACCGCCAGGGAATAATGATCGCGAGACGAGAGATCGCGACAAATCTCTCTGGCCTCCTCTCTCGCTCGCTCCTTCATCCCTCGTCCGCTCCCTCCCTCGTTACGCCCCTTGTTCTCGTCGCTCGTTCCCCTCCTGTACCCTCGTCCTCTTGCGGCAGTGGCAATCGATGGCGGTGACTGCGACGTCCGCCACTGTCTTGGGCAGCGTGGCTCCCGGCTCGTGCGTTTGAGCGACCGTGCAACACGAACCGCTTGCGTTGCACCCCCCGCCTCCTCCTCGTCGTCGTCGTCGTCGTCCTCCTCCTCCTCCTCCTCCACCCCCACCTCTCCCCCTCCCCCTCCCCCTCCCCCTTCCCCTCCCCCTCCTCCTCCTTCTCCTCTCCTCCTCCTCCTCCTCCTCCTTCTCCTCCTCCTCCTCTCTCCTCCTCCTCCCCTCCTCCTCCTCCTCCTCCTCCTCCCCTCCCTCCTCCTCCTCCTCCTCCTCGTCGTCCTCCTCCTCCTCCTCCTCTCTCTCCTCCCCTCCTCCTCCTTTCCTCCCCTCCCCCTCCTCCTCCTCCTCCTGCTCCTGCTCCTGCTCCTCTTCCTCCTCCTCCTCCTCCTCCTTCCTCCTCCCCCTCCTCCTCCGCCTCCGCCTCCTCCTCCGCCTCCGCCTCCTCTCCTCCCCTCCAGCTTCTCCTCTTCCTCGTCCCCCCATTGCCCCCGCCACGATTCAGAGGTCTTCGGAAACTGCTGTTTTGTGAGTGGCCGTGGAGTCGAACCCGAATTTCTGAATGGTCGGGACCTTCGACGCAGGCGCACCTCATGTGAGGTTGGGCTCTCCCGCTCCCCGCGCCGCTCCCCCGAGGGAGCGCCGTGTCCAAGTCACGTCGGGCCCGCGAGCGGCCGCACGCCGGCGCGTTCCGCGGAGCACTGGCCGGATCACGGGGCGGGCGAGAGGCTGCGCTCTCGCCCGCCCCCCAGCGGCGCGCGGAGGCGGGCTGCGCCTCGCAGCGTCGTCGTCGTCGTCGTCGTCGTCGTCGTCGTCGTCGTCGTCGTCTTCGTCTTCGTCGTCGTCGTCGTCGTCGTCGTCGTCGTCGTCGTCGGCGGCGGCGGCGGCGGCGGCGGCGGCGGCGGTCCTCCAGCGCACCCCAGAGGGGTGCCGCAGGTGCGCATCTCTGTGCGTAGCACGGCTCAGACCCCGCACTTTGCCTGCAGGGCCCAAGGAGGGCTGGGGGGAGGAGAGGGGGACAGGGAGAGGGGGGGGGGGAAGGCTTCTTAGAAGGAGGCTGCTTCTTAGAAGGCGCGTGCCTTGTCCACAGATGTAGGGCTGGCGCCTTCTCAGGAGCAGCCTCCTTCTAAGGAGCAGCCTCCTTCTAAGGAGCTTTCCCCCCTCTCCCTACCCCGTTGCGCGCGCCGCAGATCCAAGCGGCTTGTCCGTGGGGGCTCTGCAGTGCCGCATGGCCTCGGCGAGAGCCCTCGTCAGTGCCCGTGTTCGCGTGCTCAGGAACACCAGGGGCAGAGTTGGGCCAGGCCCCCCCCGCCCAGTCCAGGCAGGGCGAGGGGCCCCTGGCCTGAAGGTTTGCGCGTGCGTGTGGGTGTGGGAGATGGTGGCCCACTGTCATGCTGTCGTTCTTGTGGCCCTCGTGGCTGCGTGTGCCTGCTCGCTTGGGGTCGGAAGCCAGCGACCTCCCGTATTGGATCGGATGCGAGTGCCTGTTGATGCAGTTTGTGTCGCTCGGCTTAGGGTGCAGATGATCGTCGCGCCTTCCGGCGTCATCCCCTGTGAGGCCGAAAGGGCTCCCTCCCCGGGTTTGGTTGGGAGGGCTCACGTGCTCTCTCTTTCTTTCTCTCCACCCGACAGGTTGGGGTCGCTAGATTTTAAGAAGGGACCTCCCAGCCCGCCCGCCCGCATGCCGCGGCCGCCAGATCACCAGGTCTCCCGATAATCCCTGGTGGTCCCGCCCCTCCCCCGCCCTGCATACCGCGGCCG
Organism: Prorocentrum cordatum; assembly: GCA_963575745.1. Lineage (NCBI taxonomy): Eukaryota > Dinophyceae > Prorocentrales > Prorocentraceae > Prorocentrum > Prorocentrum cordatum. The sequence goes on along the minus strand of CAUYUJ010021131.1, from coordinate 105,407 downwards.
CCAGATCCCCTGGTCTCCCGATGATCCCTGGTGGTCCCGGCCCCCCGCGCCGACTCGCCCACTCTGCATGCTGCGGCCGCCGGATCCCCAGGTCCCCCGATAATCCCTGAGGGTCCCACCCCCCGCGCCGACTCGCCCAGTCTGCATACCAGGGCCGCTAGATCCGAAAGAGCGTGTTCTACCGCTGCTGGCGGAAAACCGGGGGGGGGGTCACTACCGGTTCGAACCCCTCCCCCCCCCCCCTCCCGAAAACCGGGGGGGGTCACTACCGGTTCGAGCCCCTCCCCCCCCCCCAGTTCATCATGAAAAGGGGGAGGGGGTCACTACCGGTTCGAACCCCCCCCCCCCTCGAAAACCGAGTGGGGGTGCGGACAGTGGTGGGGACGGTGTTGGTGGGGACAGTGGTGAGGGGACAGCGGGACAGTGGTGGGGACAGTGGGACAGTGGGACAGTAGAGGGCCGGTAGTGGTGGGGACAGTGGTGGGGACAATGGTGGGAACAGGGGGGACAGTGGACAGTGGTGGGGACGGTGGTGGTGGGGACAGTGGTGTGGGCACAGTGGGAATGAGGTGGAAACAGTGGGACAGTGGAGGGTACAATGGTGGTGGGGACAGTGGTGAAGGCGGTGGCGAGGACGGCGGTGGGACAATGGGACAGAGGTACAGTGGGGACAGTGGTGGGGACAGTGGGGACAGTGGTGGGAACAGTGGGACAGCTCAGTGGGACAGCGGAGGAGTCAGTGGGACAGTGGGGACAGTGGGGATAGTCGGGCAGTGGTTGGGGCCGTGGAGACAGTGGGGAGAGTGGAACCGTGGTGGGAACAGTGGTGGGGACAGTGGGGACAGTGGTGGGAACAGTGGGACAGCTCAGTGGGACAGCGGAGGAGTCAGTGGGACAGTGGGGACAGTGGGGATAGTCGGGCAGTGGTTGGGGCCGTGGAGACAGTGGGGAGAGTGGAACCGTGGTGGGAACAGTGGTGGGGACAGTGGGGACAGTGCGACAGTGGTGGGGGCACTGGTGGGGACACAGTGGGGACAGTGGTGGTGAGGACAGTGGTGCTGGGAACAACAGTGGGGGATGTGATGCGGACGGTGGTAGGGACCGGGAGTCGTTTGCTGGCGGTGAGTGGGGGGGGGTGGGGAGGGGTTCGAACCGGTAGTGATCCCCCTCCGGTTTTCGAGGGGGGGGGGGGTTCGAACCGGTAGTGACCCCCCCCCGGTTTTCCGGATCCGGAGGGGGGGGGGGGGAGGGTTCGAACCGGTAGTGACCCCCCCCGGTTTTCGAGGGGGAGGGGGGGGGGGAGGGGTTAGGGGAGGGGGGGTTTTGGGCCGGGGAGGGGGGGGGGCAGGGAGGGGGGGTCCAGCAGGGGGGGGGATTTTCGGAGGGGGGGGGGGGGGCGACCCCCGGGCTCCAGAGGAAAAGGTAGGCAATTTTCCACAGTAAAGCGGCGGTGAATCACGCCCTCTCCTAGATCCCCAGGTCCCCCACAGAACAGAGCATAACACCACACCACCGAACACAACACATCCGAGAATACTATACCGTATCATGACCGACCATCTTGTACCATAACACACCATTACAGTGAAGTGCATAGCATAACACAGCATCACAGCACACACTATTCCATACCATGACACATAAAGCATACTATAACAAATCAACGCAGAACTGCACATTTCAACACACACTATGTCACAACAACACATAACATGGCATACCATATCATAGCATCAAACACCATAACAACTAGTGATGTGACATATCGGAGCATACGCAGCATAACGCAGCATATCAGACTATACCATACCATGGCATGGCATATCATCTCACAGCCTACTGTACCATAACACACCACAACACAACACGTCGTCACACCACATCTCATTCCATACCATGACAAATCATAACATGACAGAGCGTGGCATGCGCAGCGATGTCTTAGCAAACATCGCATAGCATAACACTATCAGCTATGCCACAATTGGTCACACAGCACATATCATAACACCACACCTCCCGACACAACAACGCAGAGCATACGATGACACACCATGACAGCACATCTCATACCATACCAGACCATGACATAACATATCACACCGTAGCACAGCACCACAAGACATACCAGTCCGCGGCATAGCACAGTATAGCATCGCATGAAGACATACGCCATACCACCGCGGCATAACAACGCATACCATTTCATGTCATGTGATATCACCACAACAACGCATGCAATGCCATAGCGGAACACACATATCTGACCATACCACCACGCATCATACCAAACAGTGAAGGACATATGCACCATACCGTCGCGGCACTGAACAGAGCATAAAATGCCACACAAGGACACGACATCTCATACCATAGCGCAGGATCGCAGTATTGCATACCATGACATGGCGCATACCATAATGCATAAGGTTTCGGTGGGGATCGTTCGAGGCAAACTCCATCGTGGCCACGGTACGGTACGGTACGGTTGCAAGAGCACGCGGTGCCGGTACGGCCGGCGTTTTTCTCCGCCGCGCTCGCTGCCGCGAGGAGGAGGAGGAGGAGGAGGAGGAGGAGGAGGAGGAGGAGGAGGAGGAGGAGGAGGAGGAGGAGGAGGAGGAGGAGGAGAGGAGATGAGGACGGGGCAGAAGAGAGGGGGACGGGGCAGGAGAGAGGGGCGCGGAAACGGAGGGGGGAGAGCTGAGGGAGAGGGAAGGGAGGGAGGAGGCGAGGGAGAGAAGGGGCAGGAAAACGGGTGGCGGGAGAGGCGGAAACACCGTCGTCGTCGAAGTCGTCGCCGGTCGCCCTTCCGCCAGCCAGGTGCGCACGAACGCGGACTTGGCGGTGATCCCGGGGACCGGCGGGGTCCCAGGAACAGGTGGGGGGTCTCCCGGCCGAGGGGGGGGTCCCGAGAGACCGTGGGTGGGTCCCGAAGGGCTGGGGGGAGCCCCGAGGGCCGTGACCCGGGGGGCTCCCACGAGCCCAGTGGGGTCCGGGGACCCGGGGGGGATCCCGCGAGCGGGGGGGGGTTCACGCGAGCCGGGTCCCGGGACCCAAGGGGGTCCGATTCGTGCGGTGTCGTTCGGTGCAGAAGCCGCGGCCGGCACGGTGTGCTGTGGCCGGCGCGGAATCGTCCGACGCAGTGGCGGGGGCCGGTGCGGTATTGATCGGCGCGGTTGCCACGGCCAGTTGGCGCGCGCCGGTGCGAGTCGGTGCCGGTAGGCTGGTATCCGGCACGGCGGCGGCCATCGTGAAAATTCATTTGCTTCTAGGGCCCCGTGTACCGCGCCATATCAGCACGACAGGCCGCAGGAGCGCGGCAGACCGCAGGAGTGCCGCAGACCGCAGGAGCGCGGCTGACCATTGCGGCGGACCGCAGGAACATGGCAGGCCGACGCGGCAGACCACGGCAGCACGGCATACCTCGAGAGCATGGGGGATATTACAGGAACGCGGCAGATTAGCGTGGCAGGAAGACCAGCGCGGCAAGCCACGCGTGTACGACATATGAGAACGGCATGCCATAGGGGCACAGCAGACTAGCAGGGAGGACCGTAGGGGCGCGGCAGACAAACACGGCTGGCCACAGCGCCGCGTGGTGGGCGACATCGCGCTGCGTGCGGTCGGCACCGAGCGGCTGGTGACGCAGCAGCTCGGCGGTGCAGGCCTGGAGGTCGCCGGGCTGCTGGGCGAGGAGCACCTGTCCCTGATCGCGGCGAAGACAAGCCGCCTGGCCTCCAGCCCCGCGCTCGCGAAGCGGCTTGGCGATCTCTGGAAGGGCCGCGGCTGGGCCATCCACCGCGCCCCGCAGGCGCGGGACCTCGGCGCGGATGCCAACGTAGGGTCGGAGCAGGGCGGTCGGCGCCTGGGCGAGGGCTGGCTCGCAGGCTGCGACGCCTCAAGGCGTGCAGGTGGGCCCGATCCAGAAGGTGGGCCCCGCGGCCAGCATGGTTTTGGGCCGCGCCGTCACGGGCGCCCCCGTCGGCGAGCTGCACTCCTGGCGGGTTGCGGCGGCCCGCGGCGCGGGCAAGCTGCCCAGCAGCGCTGCGCTCGGCTTCCGCTTGCGGTGCGCTGAGGCGGCGCGGCGTCGGGACCTCGACCCAGGCGCGCTGTTGGCTGGCTCCGCGGCGCAGATGCTGGCGACCCTTCTCCGGTCGGGCGAGCTGCCGAGCTCCTGGAGGCAGCGGCGGCCCGCCGCGCGGGGGCGGCAAACCCCTGGGTCCACTGCGCTTCGCCTGTGGATGCCGCGGTGCTGTCGATGTCGCGGATCGGCCGGCATTTCAAGTCCGCGAGGCTTTTCGTCGCGGACCAGAGGGGCAAGCTTGACCTCGCCTTTCTAGACGCGAGGGAGCTCCGCGTCGAGGCGGGCCTGGGTGCGCGGCGAGCTTCCGACCGCCTCGTCGCGGACCAGGGGGGCAAGCTCGACCTTGCCCTTGCCCGAGGGGGCTCAGCGTCGAGGCGGGCCAGGGTGCGCGGCAAGCCTCTGGCCGCCGCGAGCTCGCGGAGCTGGCCCAGGGCGGGGGCAGCTGCGAGCCCCTGTTCTGGGATGCCGTCACTGGCTTCCTGGAGCCTGGTGGGGGTCTGTGCGCGCGGGGGCAGCCAGCCTGTGTCTCTTGCGCCTCCAGCGCGCGCTGGCCCTGGGTGCGGCTCCGCCGCGCTTGCGAGCGGGGGAGCTTCAGGTGCTGCGCGTGCGGAGCGGCCCGTGGGGCGCAGGCCGTTCGAGTGCCCCGCGCTCGAGAGTATTTTGCGAGCAGTGTGTCGGCGCGACTCCGCCGCCGCGCGGCCGGGGCCCGGGCGGGCGAGGATTTCACGAGGTGCTGGTTCCCTGCCCCGCCCGCGCAGCAGAAGCCCCGCGCAGGTGCCGCGCGGGCGCGGTGGGTGCGCAGCGGCCCGACGGCGACCAGCTGAGCGGGGAGCAGTATCTGGGCGGCTCCGCGCTGGAGCCCAGCTACGGCGCGTTGCGCGTAGCTGGCTGGGCGATCGCGCAGCGCGACGGCGACGGCAACCGGGCGGCTGCAGCCCGCGGCGCCGCGCGGCGGGGCCCGTGCCGGCAGCGGGCGCCCAAGGGCGGCGAGGACTACGCGGTCTGGGTTATATGCATTATGCGGGGCCGGTGGCGATGGTGGAGCTCAGCGTCGACTGCAGCTCCGCGGCGTCGCGCCCGCGGCGCAGGCGAGGCTGCGCCGCGGCCGCCGCCTGCCGGCAAGGATCCGCGCGACTTTTGAGCGGGGGGCCTTCGCAGTGGAAAAGGTGCGGGGTCCACGAGCTGGCGAGATGGATCGGCAAGGCCTCGATCGCCCTGCAGGGCGTTGAGGCCAAGGGCATCGAGGGCCTGCCGGGGGGCGGCGAGCGGCGCCGCGCCCAGTTCGCGGAGCCTGCCGATGGGGCTCCGGCCGACGAGCGGGATGCCGAGCGCAGGGGGCTCGACGGGGCCCGCTCGGCAGCAGCTGCCAGCCGCGTGGCGGTGGGCGCGGCGGCCCTCGCCATCCTCGGTCGCGCGCTCGCTTGCGCCCGCTGCGGCCAAAGCGACGATGGGGAGGAGGGTCCGGCGCGCGGCAGCTGCGGCGCCGGCGCGCGGCAGTTGCGGCGCCTGCGCGCGGCTTGGAGGGCGCAGCGGCGCCGGGCCCGAGCTGGGGGGGCCGCGCCCTGCGTCGGGCGCGCGCGGGCCGCCGCGATCGGGGCCTTGGTCGGCCAGCGGCGCCTGGGAGCGCGGCCTCCGCCCGCGGCAGGAACGGCAGCGGCGGCGCGGCCGGGTGATGCGCGAGCTCCGCCAAGAGCGGGCCGGCGTCCCCGCCCTGAGGGCCATCAGTGGAGATTTTCTCCATCGCGGTTTCTCAGACTTCTGAGCGATGGTGAAGTGGAGAAATGTTCTCTGGTGTGTCTGGTACTCGAGCCATTCTAGCATGTGTACACCATGTATACATGTGTACATGCATATAATACATATGTATATATATATCATATACATATATAACATAATATAGTACATATTTTATATTCATATTACATATATATATGATATAAAATATGATTTTTGAATAATTCCTTTTCAATCGAGGGCTCTCGAACTGGATCGAGAGGGCGGAAATCGAACTCGGCGGGGGGGCAGGGGCAGGAACAGGTTGTCGGACGGAGGGCATGGACCGAGCGGACGAAGGAGAGGAACGGAGGGAGGAAGGAAGGCCGAGGAGGAGCGAAGGGGAAGGATGATGAAGAGGGGAACGGGGATTTTTTTTGTTTTGTTTTCGGCTTCCAGGGGCGCTCGGCGGGCCCAATGAAAAAGGGCCTTCGGCGGGCCCCATGAAAAAAATAGATTCAGGCTATAAAAACCTGTCCCAGGGCCCCCCCCCGCCGCAGGCCCGTTTCCCTCCCTCCGCGCCCGCAGCTTGCCAAGCCACTCCCGCTCGCCGCCGCGGGGAGTCGGCCCGAGAAGTCGTCGTCGCCGCCGCCGTCGTCGTCGTCGTCGCCGTCGTCGTCGTCGGCGTTGATGTCGTCGTCGTCGTCGTCGGTCGTCGCCGTCGTCGTCGTCAGTCGTCGCCCGTCGTCGTCGGTCGTCGTCGTCGTCGCCGCCGCCGCCGTCGTCGTCGTCGTCGCCGTCGTCGTCGTCGTCGGCGTTGATGTCGTCGTCGTCGTCGTCGGTCGTCGCCGTCGTCGTCGTCGGTCGTCGCCCGTCGTCGTCGGTCGTCGTCGTCGTCGCCGCCGTCGTCGTCGTCGCCGTCGATGTCGTCGTCGTCGGTCGTCGCCGTCGTCGTTGTCGTCGGTCGTCGCCCCGCGTCGTCGGTCGTCGTCGTCGCCGTCGTCGTCGCCGCCGCCGTCGCCGTCGCCTTCGTCGTCGTCGACGTCGTCGTCGTCGTCCGTGTGGGCAATGAATTTTCAAGGAACTCGTGGGTCAAGCAGTCGTTCCCTCCACGCTCACCCCTCCATAGCAATTCTGGCTCAGGTCGTTGAGATGCCGCGGCAGCGGCCTTCGCTGCGCATTCGGGTAACCCTTCCGCCACCCGACACACCGCAAGAGCTCGACCTCATATTCAACATACCTATCTGTGTTGAGCTTCGTTTGGCTGACAGTCCAGAGTTTCAGAGACTCATGTCGGAGGGCCCCGCGGTCAAGAAACAGAAGTGCGACCCAGCGCAGTACAGTGCGGTCATCGTGCCTGCAAGCGGCGCGACGCCGACGCTGCATCCTGTGCACGTCGAAGTTCTTGCCCCCGCGACGCCGCAAGCGCGGGTGCCCCAGCAGGTCGCTCTCGAGGTCAGCGAGGCGAAGGGGTCGAAGGAGCCGCGGGTGCCACCGTGGCGACCCCCCTTGTGGATCCTGGACATGAGTTATCCAGGTCTCACCGACGAGGACTTGGAGGGGCCGCCCACGCCGGAGGACTATCTGGCGAAGGTGGCCCCACCAAGCACTCGCGAGCGGCTGAGGCTGAAACTGCAGCCTCGGCCGCCGCAGGAGCGCGATGCGGCCGAGTTGCCGGGCGCGGCCAGCGAGGGCGACGTCGGCGAGAACGATTCGCAGAAGCGTGCGCAGAGGACTGGCAAGCCTGGTGAGCGGCTTTGCAAGGAGCGGAACAAGTGCATGGGCACGAGCAGCGGCACGGCCCCCCCCAAGCTCGCGGAGATGGACAGCAGCGGCGACCCGACCAAGCTGATGGGCATGGGCAGCGGCGCGGCGAAGATGGACAAGAGTGGCGACCCGACCGAGCTGATCGGCACGAGCAGCGGTGCGTCCAAGCCGATGGACGAGCGCGTCGACCTGACCAAGCTGATGGACTTGGGCAGCGACGCGGCGAAGATGGACGAGAGTGGCGACCCGACCAAGCTGATGGGCACGAGCAGCGGCGCGTCCGACCCGAAGCTGATCCCCACGCGCAGCGGCGCGGCCATGCTGTTGGACAAGAGCGTCGACCCGACCAAGCTGATTGGCATGGGTGGCGACGCGAAGATGGACGAGAGTGGCGACCCGACCAAGCTGGTGGGCACGAGCAGCGGTGCGGCCGAGCCGATGGACGAGCGCTTCGACCCGACCAAGCTGATGGGCATGGGCAGCGACCCCAAGCTGACGGGCGGGGGCAACGATGGGACACCGAAGCGGCAGATTACCTGCCCGGGCGCCCTGCCCAAGCCCAACGAGATCGACAAGACGAAGCTGCAGGGGCATATGGACGCCGCAGGTGTGGCAGCGCAGCGTCTGCATGCGGCGCTGAACGACGACTCAGCTGACAAGTGGCCGAGGAAGGTCATTGCCATCCCCAGCAGTCCGCCATCGCCAGGCCCGACGGTGGCAGCTTCAATTCCTGTACTTCCAGCGCCTGCTGAGCATCCTGATTCGCTCCCGTCATTCGCCATGGCGCTCCAGCGTGCTGATTGGCCCCATGGAGCTCCTGATTCGCCCCCGTCCTTCCTGGCGCTCTCGCACCCGTTCGGTGGCGACGCGCTAGTCGATCAGGACCCATGCGAGTCTTGCTCGCGGAATCCGTACGGGGAGGATTCTCAGACGGTCTGATAGCGGCAGCTGGATTTCATTTAAGATCAGCTGGAGTTCAGATCAGCTGGATTTCATTCAGGTCAGCTGGATTTCACGGCATCAGCTTGATTGCGCGCTTGTTAGCAGTTCGGGATGGGTTTCAAGCGAGCTGGATTTCACAGCAGGTGGATTCCATAGCAGTGCGAAGGCAATATACTTTAGTATATTTCTGAGCAGTTCGATATCAGACTATTCGGCGTGCTCACTCTTCGCTTTTGGGTTAGGAAACGGTGTGCACTCGTCCTCCCTTCCCAGGCTGTCTTATCTCGGAGGCTGTTGGTCGTTTCGGTCGATCGTGGCCCGTGGGTCCTTCCTAGCAGGGCGACGGTGTGGGCGAAGCCCCATGCATGATGATATGTGATGACGGCGGAGGTGGGCGAAGCCCTTGCTATATTCAGACTTGTCTCTCAGCGATATCTCGATTTCGAGTTTTATGTCATGGAGTTGCGGTTCCTTTGTTAGTGTGGGTTTGTTGTAGAGCGAGATGGAGGGAGGGACGGAGGGAAGGAGAGAGAGAGAGAGAGAGAGAGAGAGAGAGAGAGAGAGAGAGAGAGAGAGAGAGAGAGAGAGAGAGTGAGAGAGTCCGCCCCGCCGACTTCCTGGAGGACAACATCGACTTGCAGGCCCGCGCTGGGCCCGCGCCGGGCTTCCGATGCTGCTCTTCTTCCTCATCATCCCACTCTTCCTTTGTGACATTGCCTTGCAGCATGCCCTCAGCTGTTGCCGCCTTCAATCCCCCTCCTCCTCCTCCTCCTCCCCCTCCTCCTCCCCCTCCCGTTGCCGCCGATCGTAGTCGTCCTGTGTGTCGTGTCTGCGTCCCAGGTTTGCAGTTGTAGGCGCGGATCGTCGCCGATAAACCTTCCTATGGATGCCCCCTCGGACCTCGCCCCAATAACGTCCGATCGCAACGGCAGCGACGACGATGACAGCCGAGGAGGGGAAGTGGAAGGGAGGGCGAGGAGGAGGAGGAGGAGGAGGATGGAGGATTGAATAGTGCAAGTGTGCAGCGATCTACTCGTGAGCTACTCTACACCATCAGATCCACCTCGTGGCCTCATTCCTCAAGCAGTGCATGCGCTCGGTGGCCCTCATTGCCACACTATGACACACTTTATGGGGTATCATGCTGTTTGGGGTCCATCCCTGGATGATGGAAGGCCCAAGCGGGGCCATTGAGAGAGATAGAGAGATAGAGAGAGAGAGAGAGAGAGAGAGAGAGAGAGAGAGAGAGAGAGAGAGAGAGAGGAGCAACGCTGGCCCAGGGGCGCGGCGCCGACCCGTGCAACGCGGCGGGGGTCGCGAACGGGGCCCCGGCGCAGGCGCGCAAGCGCGCCGCGTGGGGGGGGGCGGAGTGGAGCGAATGTAAGAGGGAGTGGAAGAGGGCTTGGAAGAGAGAGAGAGAGAGAGAGAGAGAGAGAGAGAGAGAGAGACAGAGAGAGAGGATGGAAACATGGGGAAATGGATGGCATAGGAGGGCGAAGGGGAGCAGGAGGGCGGGTGCAGAGGTAAGGGGGAAAGGTGGAGCGGAGGAGGGACGTGCGCGCGCGCCCTTCACTCTCCTCTCAGTCCACTTTCCTCCTCCTCCTTCTCCTCCTCATCCTCCTTCGCTCCCCTCACTCCACCTTCGCTCCACCTTCCTCCAATCCCCTTCACTCCCCTCGCTCCACCTTCGTCCTCCACCTCCTCCTCCTCCTCCTCCTCCTCCTCCCCCTCCCCCCTCGCTCCCAAGGGTCGCTGGCTTGCGCGCGAGAGATCCCGTGCGCCACCCGCTGCCTGCTCTTCCACAGCTGTTTTGGCTTGGGGAGGCCACATCCTATAGGATGGCGGGCGTTCTGCCTGCAGCCGAGGAGTGGCACTCCACTGCATGTGGCCGCAATTGGTGGTTCGAGGATGAGGCGAAAGATTTGGCCAAGGCAGCTCCTGACGAAACACCCCCGATAATAACATTACTGAGGCCGCTCCAAGAGGGCCCAAGAGGCCCCAAGAGGCCCCAAGAGGCCCCAAGAGAGCCCCAAGCGGGCCCCAAGACGGCCCAAGAGGCCTCCAAGAGGGCCCAAGAGGCTTCCAAGAGGGCCCCAAGACGGCCCAAAAGGCCTCCAAGAGGGCCCAACAGGGCCGCAAGAACGCCCCAAGAGGAGCCCCAGGGGGGGAACACGAAACAACACTTCGAGCCCTCGGCCTTAAGAAGCCCCCAGGGGCCCCAAGGCGCCCCTAAAAGGCCTCAAGAGGCCCCCAACAGGCCCTCAGGAGGCCTCCAGATCCCCCCTCCTCCTTGTCCTTATCATCCCATTCCTCCTCTTCCCCCGTCTGCCCCCTCCTCCTCCTCCCCCTCCTCCTCCTCCTCCCGGGGGTTCGGCGGGGGTGGCCGTGAATCGGTCGTTCTGGGCCAATTTATCTCTGGAGCTCAGACTTGGCCTGCTTTCCCCTCGTCCCAGGCTTGGCGGGCTGCCCTCTCGCCAGGTGCCAAGAGGCTCATAACGACGGGGAAGTTCAAGGGGAACATGCTGGTGCCCGTCGGGGAGAAAGGGGATGGCACCATGCCGAAGCAGAAGGAGCCTACGACGGGCTCTTCGAAGTAGGTTGACCCCTTTAGAAACCACCATCCCTTCCCTCCCTATCGTCTTCCCCCTCGTCCCTCCGTCCTCTGCATACCCTATCGCTCCTCTTCCCTCTTCTCTCCCTGTGCCTGCTCCTCAGCAATCTCATCCAAACTCGCCCCAAATCATCCTGCTCTTTCTCCTCCTCCTCCTCCACCTCCTCCTTCTCGTCTTCCTTGTCCCTCCACCTGTTGTCGGCCAGGATTGCGAGAGGAACGCGTTGTGGTTGCTGCCGGCAGTGGAGGTCCATCCAGAGTGCACGACGTCGGTGTTCTTCTACGCTGACAGCTTCCTGGCCTTGGATAAGCTCTTTCAGGGTCAGCTCCTGGGTGGCAACAAGGAGCCTGGCCTAACTGCTTCCCTGCTTGGCTAATGCAGTCACCCTTGTCTCCCCTGCCTTAGGGTTGGGGAGAATGGGCCGCTTGCGGCCGCCAAGCAAGGGAATGGCCGGCACGGGCCCCGCAGGAGTCGGTCGCCATGTCGGAGGCCACGAAGCTGAAGCGCTGCATCGGCCACATCAGGAAGCTGAATTCAAACTCCCCGCGAGCCAAGGGTAGCCAGATCATGAACGATCTCAAGCAGGCCGTGTCTAAGACCGTCCACTCATGGACGCCAGAGCCGTCGCCATCGCCTTCGCGCTCTGCAGCCCCCTCGAGGGGCCCGTCGGGGATCGAGCTCGAAGGTCAGGAGCTGCTTGCAGATGACGGCGACGATGATATCGATGCGACCTCCATGCTGCTCCACATGTCGGTGCCCGAGGACAAGAGCATCGTCCAAGTGGAGCATCTCGTGACGCCGAGCCCGAAGAAGCCGATCGACCTTGACGAGGTCGCGGCATTGTTGGTGGCTAAGCCTCCGGAGACCATCGACTACAAGATGACGACGGGCCGCGAGAAGAAGAAGAAGAAGAAGAGCAAGGACCAGCCGACGGGCGCCGACGAGGGCGACGACAGCGGGAAGCCGCCGAACAAGAAGCTGAAGGCCATGAAGAGCTCGAAGCCTGCCGCCAAGATCGACCACGAGCCCGACGCCACCGACGACTTCAAGGAGCGCCCGATCTACAAGACGGCCAAGACAGTATAGCGTGGAATGAAATTTCCTCCTCCTCCTCCTCCTGCTCCTTCTCCTTATCCTCCTCCTCCTCCTCCTTGCGCCACCTCCTCCAATTCTGTCTTCACCTACTCCTCTCTTCCCCCGCCCTCGCGGCGGGAGAGGTGGAATGGCAGCGTCGCCAGAGGGCGAGGAGGAGGAGGAGGAGGAGGAGGAGCGTGACGAAGGCGAACAGGAGGAGTATATGAGGGAGGACGAGGAGGAAACGGAGGCCGAGGAGGAGGAGGGATAAGGAGCAGCAGCATGAAGAGGAGCTTGCGACCTGCCCAGGTTGGTATCCCGGAGGAGGCGCTCCCAGGGCCCGAGAGCCTCGGCGTGCACGGGTGCGCGAAGAGCTACCGTGGCGCCAGAATCGAGGTGGTGCTGAAGCACCGCCACTTCCGCGTCAAGAACGTGGCCCCCGGAGGCGAGGAGAAGAACGTTGGCCGCTCGAAGGCCTTTGGGGCGGACGTAGGCGAAGCCTGGAAGGTCGCTCTGAAGCTAGCTGGCGTCGAAGCCGATGAGTAGGGGCTCCGGGTGCGCTCAGAGGAGGGAGCTCTTCGATTCGTCGTCGTCATCGTCGTCGTCGTTCTCTTCTCCTCCTCATCCTCGTCGTCGTCGTCGTCATCCTCGTCGTCGTCGTCGTCGTCGTCCTGCTCCTCCTCCTGCTCATTCCTCCTCCTGGAGGTGGGGGGGACTTTGGCAGCAGCGGCGCATGCAAGCTTTTAGGTGCCCTCGGGCTCAGGCATAAAGCCTGCGAGGGCCACTCCTCCTCCTCCTCTTCTTGTGCCTCCTCATCTTCCCCGCCTCCCGCTGCTGCTGCTGCTGCTGCTCCTTCTCGCCGGCGTCTTCGCCCTGGCCATCTTGACCTCATCCGCGTCCTCGTCTACGCCCTGACCCTTTCCATGGGTGTGCGCACCCAGCCTCTCGCGACGGGGGCTGCTGTGTGACCGCTTGCTGGGACGTGCTTGTGGCAAGCAGCAGCTTTGGGTAAACATATAGGCTGCTTGGGTCGTCGTCGTCGTCCTCGTCGTCCTCGTCGTCGTCCTCGTCGTCCTCGTCGTCCTCGTCGTCGTCGGCGTCGTCGTCGTCATCGTCCTCCTCCTCGTCGCCCTCCTCGTCGTCGTCGTCGTCGGCGGCGGCGGCGCTTCCTCTCCCTCTCTCTCTATATATACATAAATTGATTTATCTGCCTCTCCTTCTCGTTCCACCTCATCTATCCCTCGCTCCCACTCCCCTCCCGCTCCGCCCTCCCATGCACTCTCCCTCCCACTCCCCTCTGTGTCTCCGACTTTCTCTTCTCTCTCGTACTCCCCCACTCTCCCTCCTACTCCCCCCCTTCTTTCTCTCTCCGTCTCTCTCTCTATCTCTTTCTCTCTCCCCTCCCGCTCTCTCTCTCTCTCTCTCTCTCTCTCTCTCTCTCTCTCTCTCTCACTTCACCTCTCTCCCGTCCCTCCCCAATCCCTGCTTCCTCCCCCCTCCGTCCCTCCCTCCCTCCCTCCGTTTCCTTTCTCCCTCCCCTTCCTCTCTCTATCTCTCTCTCCCTCTCTCTCTTGATTGCTCCATCGCGCCCGTTTCATTGCGCCCGTCGCCCCCAGGCGATGGCGTAACTACGAGGTCCTAGAGCTCGCCGGCGCCCGCGCCCTGCCCCGCAGACCGCGCGTGCACTGGGGAAGGAGGGCGAGGAACGCGGAGAGAATGATGGGGAGGGCGGTACGGGAGAGGAGGAGTCGGAGAGAGCGACGAGGATAGGTCGGGTAATGAGGGGGAGGAGCAGGAGGAGCAAGACCAGGACAAGAGAGATGATGCGCATGATGGTGATGATGATGATGACTATGATGATGAGGAAGAGGAGCACGCCCCATGGAAGCGATAGCCGAGAGAAATAGGATGAGGAAGAGGAGATTGAGGATGAGGAGGGCGACGACGACAACGACGACGAGAGCTGCTGCTGCTGCTGTCCGGTGCAGGGGTAGCACTTGCTAAATGTTTAGCGCGAGTGACTGCGATGCCGTGGTCACCTGTGTCGACCGCAGGGGCGCGAAGAGGACCGCGCCTGCGGGGGCGCGAAGATAGCTGCCCTTCGTCGAGGTGGCTTCGCGAGGGCGCGAAGCTCATCTCGCCGCGGTCCTTGCCAGACTGACCTTTGGCTGAGGGCAGCGCTGCTGGCGGGGAGGCCCTCCCTCGCTGGCGCGATGGCTAAACGCACCACGAGCAAGAAGGGCGCCAAGTCCAAGAGCGACCTCTCTGATTCGAAGAAGTTCAAGCCGAAGGTTTACTGACCAATCGTCTCCCTATCTCACTCCTCCTTCTCGTTATTCCTATACCCTTCCATCTCCCTCAATGGAGATTCCCATTCTAACTCTCCGCCGCTTCGCGAGGTGAACGAGGCGACGACTTCCACCCTGAAACGGCTGGTGCGCATGAAGGCCCCTGCTCTCCTCGTCCTCGCCGCCGCGCTGATCGGCTGCCCTGGTAAGCTACAGGTGAGTACGGAGGAAACTTACCCTCCTCTCCCTCCTCCCTCCTCTCCCTCCCTCCTCTCCCTCCTCTCCCTCCCTCCTCTCCATGATCCCCCTTTCTGCCCCCCCTCCCTCACTCGCCCCTCCTTCTCCCCTTCTGCCTCCCCCCATGCGCCTTATAGAAACATTCTGGACCCTCGGATAACCGCTTGAGTGTGCCAAGACCCTCTTGGATATTTTCGGATTTGGGGGAATGAATCACATCGTTTTGAGGCCGTCTTGGACCCTCGCGGTGCGAGGTTGATTTCTTCGAACAGATGGCAGGCAAGAAAGCGATCACCCGCTCGTTCGCTGCTTCCGGATACAACGCGGTGCCGTTCGAGATCGAGGAACCTTCCCACTAATCGGCCCATGCATCACCCTGGGATTCCTCATCCACCGTCGTCGTGATGACCCGTTCGGGGGGGGGTAGCTCGCGAAGGGTTGAGCAGCCAGCAGCCAGGGCGACAACGTCTACTGCGACTTCGTGGGGAAGGATGGGTTCGCGTGCGCTCTCCGGATCGGCATGTCCATGAAAATCGGCAGCGGCAGCTTTGGAGCACCTGTGTGTTCTAGTTGGGTCGAAGAGGGAGCGCGCAGCCGAGTCATTAACCCTATCAGTGCAGAGTCTCGATCTGCTCCACAATGATGGGATTAGCGACGTGGCGGCCGGCAACGGATGGGTGGGCGCCCATGGCCGAGGGAAGCCCGTATGGGGCCCAGTGCAAGGGGTGTTTTTAAAGACCTTTTCTGTTAAGCTCGTCGTCTTCGTTGTCGTCGTCGCCGTCGTCGTCGTCCTGGTCCTCGTCGTCGCCATGGTCGTCGTCGTCGTCGTCGCCCCTGATCTGGTCCCCATGGGCTGACCCTTGCCTTTGCACCGTCGTTTTGAAAATATGCAAATATCCAGGTCTGGGTCAACCGCTTCAGCTCAGGGCGGTCTGAAATCGATTAGCTCGGCGCATCTTCCGCCGCCCAGTGGTCAGGCAAAGCGCGCTGGGAATCATGTTGTTCTGTAATGGGGGGGGGGGGTCACGTGCACAATGCTTGGTCATCATTGCACAAACGAGGGGGGCTGACGCAGGGCGCCCCGTGCATGAGGGGGCCCTCGGAAACGACCATTAGGCTACAGGCACCTGGAAAGCGCCAAGTTGGGGAACACAATGGTGGGCAACATGGTGCTCCTTCTGATACTCCTGACTGCCAGGGGCATCAAGTGGGTCATCGAACAACCCATGGGCTCCCTCCTTGAGAAGCATCCAAGGTGGTTTAGCGTGCCACATTTCTGTAGGGTCCGTGGAAAAATCTCAAGAAGGATCAACCATGGGAATGAGGGGGAAGACGAGGAGGGTCAGGAGGAGGGGGGAACAAGGAATGTCGAGGATGAGCAGAAGTCGAATCCGAGGCAAACGAACAAACTGTCGATGAAAGCAACGCTCCGATTTGGTCGCCACGCAAGGTGGGTATACATGTGCCGCCTGATGAAAGTATGGAGGACGCACATATATATATGGGTGACTTCGGTGCGAAGACGGCCAAACCGACTTGGTTGTGCAGCGACGCGCAGTGGATCAGCGAGATTAGCGATTTCGCTATCAAACGCACTTCTGGCTTCAGCACCACTAAGAAGGCCTTAGTCACCTACTCGACGGATGCTTCTGGGAAGAAGGTGGGGGTGCAATGAAATTCCGAGGCTTGAGCTCGAGAGCGTCCAAGGAGCGGAGAAGGAGTAGAAGGAGGAATTGAAGGATGAGGAGGACGAGAAGGGGGGGGGGAAGGTGAAGGAGGGTGAGGAGTCGACGATGGAGGAGGAGGAGGAGGAGGAGGAGGAAGAGGAGGGGGAGGAGGAGGAGGAGGAGGATGGACTCTTTCCTCTCCTGCCCCCCTTCCTCCTGGGCCCGGGGCACTCACCTTGCGCAGGTGGTGCGCGGCGTGAAGGGCACGATGAAAAATAGCCAGCGCTACCCGGACGAGTTCGGCCACGCTGTAAGGCAGCTTTTTGAGAGGCACTGGCCAGCTGTGAAGAAGGATGCGTTTCAGGAGAAGAGGGATGCCGATGTTTCTAAGCACGACGTGGCCAAATACATCGCAGCTGCCAAAGACAAATGGACCGATTCCACTCTGCCTAAGGTCCTTGCTGATCTTACCGGCGGACCGGCGTGGGCCCTCGAGTAGGCGCATGCGCAGCTAGATCTGAAACGCATGTGGGCAATGAAGGGGTGGAGCACTAGATAAGAAGAAATAAACGTGGAGGGATGGGGTGACTGACCTAACATTGACGCCCTGGGCAGGCGGGAAAGCTGACTGCCTGGGCCAATCGCAGGCCTCAAATGTTGCCGGTGCCAACTCCCAGTGGCAATTGCAAGCTAATGAGCACGATATTATACGTGCTGTCCTCCTCCTCATGCTCTCGTCATCCCCCTCAGCCTCTGCCTTCTCCTCGCCCTCCTTCTGGTCCTCCTGCATCCTCCTTCCTCCTTCCTCCTTCCTGGGAACTCCTCCCTCTCCTCGTCATCCTGCGTAGTTGGTCGCGTCGACCGTCGGGCGCGCGCTATTACAACGTGGTGTGTCTTTCCAATGCCATGGCCGCGTGCTTAGTGCGTCTTTCTCGTGCTCGCATGAGGTTCGACCGAAAGAAAAGCGGCTTGCAACATGCGAGACGAAGGGCGTGTGCTCTTGCCTCATTCTCGTGCTCGCAGCGGACGTGCACTCAGAAAGTTGACTGTAGCCAGCAAGTGCCCCACAGACGTGTCATATGTGTCTTCCTCGAGTGTAATCCTATGCGTTGCCCCTTTTCCCCTGGCCGTCGGCCTCTTCCCCTCCCTCCTTCCACGCCCGTGCCCTTCGATGCCGATCCATGCCCATTCAACCTCCTCATCGCCGGCTCGCCCCCCTCGTGCCGGCGCAGGTGCCATGGGGCGGCTCAGCGACCGCTACATCTTGAGACGTGCGCCTAGGGGGCGCGCAGGGAACGATCGCTTCTCTTTTGTGCCTGTTCGCTCTGCTCCCTGTCGGCTCGCTCCTCTCCCTGACGGAGCGCTCCGCGCCCAAACGGCTCGGCCCCCTTTTTGCCAGCCCGCATCTTCCCGCGACGGTTCAGTGAGTTCTTTTGCAGAACTTTCGTTTTTTTTTTTCGCTCAGTGCCCAAAATAACGGCGGAAATGTCTGGGAATAACTCCGGAAAAAATGGGAAAAGAGCGGAAATGCAGATGCACCCAAAACATCATGGTTTCCACGCTCTTCGTGTTGCGTCTCCTCCTCTCCCCCCACCTCCCCCGCCCCCTCCGCCTACCCCTCGCGCTCTCCTCACTCATCATCATCCTCTTGCCAATTTTGCGCTGTGCCCCCCCGAGCTGCAGGGCAGCGGCGCGCAGAAACGCATGATAACTTCGAGTTGTGGCCTTCTTCCCTGGCCCCCGCCCCCAACCCCCCAACTGCAGGGTGAGAATGGAAATTAAGAAGTTTAACATCGCGCGTGTCTGCGTGCCGCGTAGGCCCGAGCCGCGCAGCAGGCCCAAGCCACGATGAAGAAAAGGCCCGCTGCTGTCCCCGCGGCTCCAGAGGCTTGACCGACAACGCCCCTTCCCTACCCCTCTAACTCCTCCTCCTCCTCCTCCTCCTCTTCCTCCTCCGCCTCCTCCTCCTCTCGCCCCCTGCCCCGTGCAGTATTGCGTTATCGACGGCGTGGAAGTCACGCCGGAGAGCTGCCCCTGGCGGTTTGCCACAGTTGACAGCCTGGCACGCTGGGAGTATAAGCTCTCGGATCGATCGTGCCGCGTGGCTCCCCCCCGACGACGAAGAAGACGACGGCGACGGCGACGGCGACGGCAACGACGACGACAGCGATTCTGTGATCCAACTCTTTCTCCCTCCTCCTCCTCCTCGTCATCCAACTCCCACCCCTCCTCCTCATCCTGTTTTGGATGATTGATGGGGCGTTGCGCCCTCAAAGGCGCCGCGTCTATCGCCGCCGAGCACGCCGCTGCCCAAGGGCGGCAAGGGCGCCGCCGTCACGCCGCCGGGGCCCGCCCCGAAGGCGGCGGCTACAGGCCTATGTTGTATATGAAAAGGAGGGGGAGGAGGAGGATGAGACGGAGGAGGAGGAGAAGACGAGGAGAGGGGGGGGAGGAGGAGGAGGAGGAGGAGGAGGAGGAGGAGGAGGAGGAGAGGAGGAGGACGAGGAGGAGGAGGAGGAGGAGAGGAGGAGGAGGGCCACGCACGTGCGCTGGCAGCTGCATCGAGCAATCCCAACCCAGGCAGCGCAAGCAGCCAGCAGCTCAGCGCGGAGCAGCTGAGGGCCCTCATGGCCAAGGCTGCTGCACAGAATGGATTCAGCATTGAGCAGTTGTTTCCGGATGCCGCGGCGTCGGGCTCCGAGAGGGCAGCGTCCGAGACCAAGGCTGGCGACGCCACATGAGGGGCTGCCCCGTCTGCGGCTAGATACCCCACGGCCCAGGGTCCGTAAGTGACCCGTGGAAAAATCCCAGCATGAGAGCCTCGACAGAGGACATCATGGCCCATTGCACGAGAGCCCTGGCTTAAGTCCCCGATGTGGCATCGCATTGCAGGGCAAGGCACATGGTCGGGGCGCTGGAGGTGACGGCGCGAAGCATGCCGCGGCAGAAGTAGAGGAGGAGGAGGAGGAGGAGAAGGAGGAGGAGGAGGGAGAAGAAGAAGAGGAAGAGGAGAAAGAGGAGGAGGAGGATGAGGGGGAGGCAGAGGCGGCAGAGGCTCCGAAGAGCAAGAAGCCCAAGCTCGGAAGCAAGGGTCCGCCCGTCGGGTCGCATGGTGCTGCAGGAAAGGCCAAGAAAGGAAAATGCGAAGAGGAGGAGGAGGCTGATCAGTTCGACGAGGAGGAGGAGGAATCTGAGGAGGAGGAGGAAGAGGAGGAGGAAAAGACAGAGGAGGATGAGGAGGACGAGAAAGACAAGAGGAAAGCAGGCGCTCCGGCAGGTAAGGCAGCGGACCCCAAATTGGCCGCGAAACAAATGGTGATAAAGGCCGTGGAGAAAAAAAGTGCCAAGAAGGCCGCGTCCAACCCAGAGAAGCCCCCGAACAGCACGAGCCACCTGAAGGAATGGAAGCGCTTCACGACTTGGTTCAACAACAGCAAGAAGTTCCCTGCACACCTGAAGTGCGAAGATAAGCAGGATGTGTTTGTAAAGTTCATCGAGTGTGGCGAAGATCGCACGACAACTGCCCTCTATTTCGAGCGCAAGCAGAAGAACAGCAAGGTGGCAAAGGAGGGCATTAACAGCAAGAAGCTGAAGGACATCAAGAAAGAGTTTCCAAAGGAGAAGGTGGATATCATCGTGGCGTGGAACAAAAAGAACAACTCGTGGAAGTACGACATGATGTTTCCAAATGACGAGGATGAGGCATGGTTTTCTTTGGACGCGGGCTTCAATTTCGAGAACGTGACAGAGCACTCCGAGACCATCAAGCTGACGGGCGAGACGCAGGTGGGGTCCGAGGACGCCATCGCGATGCTCCTGAACGGCCCGCTGTCCGCAGACGCAGGGCGATCGGAACTATTCCTCCTCCTCCTCCTCCTCCTCCCCCTCCTCTTCCTCCTCCTCCTGCTCCTACCCCTTCCTCGCCCTCCTTCTCAATGCCCTCGCCCTCCGTCTCCTCCTTCTCCATCGTATTTCGCCTCTCCTCTTCCTCCCGCTTCCCCCCCTCCTCCTCAGAGAGGGGGGCAGGGGTCGAACCGGGGGCTCGAATCGAAGTTGGAGCCCTCTCGGGGCCCTCTTGGGCCGCTTGCAGGAAGTGGTGAGGGGGATAGGAGGAGGACGGGAGGAGAAGGAGGAGGAAGGGAGGGGGAGGAGAAGGAGGAGGCAAGGAGGGGGAGGCGGGAGGGAGGCGAAGAAAGAAGAGGGGGCCCTCCCAGGCCGAGCCTCGGCAACGCAGAGAGCCTGCTGACCGGCCTCGGTGTCGCTGCCAAGCCTGAGAAGCAGGTGAAGCCGAAGCCTAATACGCGGGGAGGCGATGCGAAACTGATGATCCCCTTGAAGCCGATCGACAGGGCCAAGACCGAGATGGGGAAGCTCACTGACCAATCCGCCTCGTGCGATCGCTACCTCATGCAGCTCGGCGAGGACCCTTCGATCTAATCCTTGATCCTCATCCTCGTCGTCCTCCTCCTCCCCCTCCCCCTCCTCCTCCTCCTCCTGCTCCTCCTCCTACTCACCCCCCGACCTCAGAGAAACCTCGTACCCTCCTCCACCTCCTTCCCCCCAGGACGCACTGGAGATCCCGGCGAAAGATGCTCTGAAGGCGCATGAGAACAAACTGAACGAGCTGTGGAAGGAGATCAAAGAGGTAGCGATTGATCGCAAGTCCGATGAGGCTGAGGACTACGAGGAAATGCATTCCAAAGCCGAGGAGCTCTACGGATATTTCGAACAGACGGTGGAGCCCGTGGCGAAGAGCTTGGTCCAGAAGCTGAAGCCGGCCAAGAAGAAAAATAAAGCTGCTGGTGAGGAGGAGGAGGAAACGAAGCCTGAGGAGGAGCCGGAGGAGGTCAAGCCGAAGAAGAAAAAGGTCTGGCGTCTCAAAATTCTGGTTACCCCATGGGGCATCGCTGGAGATTTATATAATACGTCACCCTCAGTGTTCCACGGGGTTCCACTATGGCGCCTCAGGGGTAAAAAAGGGTAGAGAGGTGACAATATATCAGACGAGCCGATGAGTGTAGACATCGGTCATGACAAGAGCACGTGGTAAGATGAAACATTCGATACATGTAGAGGGAGAGAGTAGTAACAGTAATGAGAGAGCACTGAAACAATGTGGGGCCCGCTTTCCAGCATCACTCAGGGAAAGAAGAAGCGTGAGGCATCGTGAGAGGCCCGTGCGACCGAGGCCAAACACGGCCCCAAAGATGGTCGGATCCTGCCATGCACCTCATGGGCCATTCGGGTTTAAGTTGTGGGAAGGCTCGCGATTCATTCTGCAGGTGGATGGCAGTGTCATGAACCATCTTTGGGGCCTCCTGCGAGCTCTACATAGGGCCACTGTGCAGCGCCAACGCGTTTGCTTGAAGGAGGCATTGCAGGAGCGGGCAAGGAATTCGTCGAACCACCCCTCATGATAAAACCACAAAATAAACTTTATGGAAACTGGTGCCCTCCTGCGTTGCCCCGGTCGAGCCCGCTGCCGGCACTTTAGTATGCGGGAGGTCGGGGCCCTGTGGCGCAGGGCCTGCGCAGAATGAAATGGCGATTGCCACTGCCGTGGCCATGGGTGGGGTGGGGGAGAGAGGGAGAAGGCGTGCCCCATCCATGAGGTCTCGGAGGTTCTCACAGAGAGCTGCGAGGCATCGCAAGTGTTGGAGGAGGAAGACGCACGAAGTGGAGCGCGGGGATAAGGGGGAGGATCAGGGAGCATGAGAGGGAGGAGCGGGAGGGAGGAGGGCGAGGGGAGTAGCAGGAGGAAGAGGAGGGTGATCGAATAGCCAGCGAGCGAGAAAGAGGTGGCAGCGGGATAAGGGAGAGGGAGGGAAAGATAGAGAGAGAGAGAGAGAGAGAGAGAGAGAGAGAGAGAGAGAGAGAGAGAGAGAGAGAGAGAGAGAGAGAGCCGCACGCGCAGGTACCTGCTACGAGTGCGAGCCGAGAAGGTGGGCCTGCGCCCCCGGCAGCCCTCACTTCGCCTTGTGCCTGGGCCCCGTTCCCTACCCCTCCTCACCATCCTCTCTTTCCCCTCCACCCCTCTTGCCCATTCCCTTTCCCTCTCCCCCCTCCTTCACTTCCCTCTCTTCCCCTTCCCTCCCATCTTCGAGTCTCTTTGCACGTGTGTGATCTTGCTCACCAGCTCACGTATCCTGGTATCGAGTGAACACTTGCACGTTTTGCTGCCACCACTCCTGCTGCTTGTTGCCTTCTGCCGCGTGGGTGGCGTTGCAGGCAGAAACAAGTTTCAGCCGCAGCTGATGAGTTTGCTGATCTATTAGTTGACGAACTTGGCAATGGTATCAACATATCGGTTGCTGCAAGGGCTTCCAGAGCAATGAAAACGGTGCTGGACCTCAATAACGTGAGCTCCACCAGGATCTCTGAAATTGCAGGAGTGGGCAAGTCGGGAGAGCTGCCCTCGCACCAGGACCCAGGGATGTCTTCGTTTCGCCCCGTCGTGACCAGTGAGCTCAAGTGGTTCGTACCTTCTTCTCCTCCTCCTCCTCATCGTTCGTTCCTCTTCCACCTCCTCCTCCTCCTCCTCCTCATTCTCTTCCTCCTCCGTCTCCCCATCCTCCTCCTCCTCATCCTCCTCCTCCTCATCCTCTTGCTCCTCATCCTCCCCCCCTGTCCCCCCTGCGCTGTCTCCCGTAGGAGCGGGGCTTCCACGTGAAGGCTAAGCGCTGGTTGACCATGGGCCTTGACACCTACGATGTCACGATGCCTCTACTCGACTCCGATTCCACGGAGCCGGAACCTACGAGCGTGCTTTGCTTTGCGCCTCATGAGGTGCCGAAGTTCGAATCCTCCCGCCCATCTGTTCATTTGCTACGGGGCCCCCTGCTTGAAATTCTAGGCGATGCAAATCCTGGGGCCCCATCGGGGGGTAAGGCGAGGAAACCCTCTGAACCCCTTCAAGGGTAAGGCGCTTAAGCTCTCGGACCCCCATCCAGGGGTAAGGCGTGGAAACCCTCTGAACCCCTGCAAGGGTAAGTCGTTGAAGCCCTTGGGCCCCCATCCACGGGTAAGGCGTGGAAACCCTCTGAACCCTTGCAAGGGTAAAGCGCTTGAGCTCTCGGACCCCCATCCAGGGGTGAGGCGTGGAAACCCTCTGAACCCCTGCAAGGAAGTCGTTGAAGCCCTCGGACCCCCATCCAGGGGTAAGGCGTGGAAGCCCTCTGAACCCCTGCAAGGGTAAGGTGTTGGAGCTCTCGGACCCCCATCCAGGGGTAAGGCGCGGGCGCCCTCGGACCCCCTCCAGAGGTAAGGCGTGGAAACCCTCGAACCCCATCTGCGGGGTCAAGGCGTGGGAGCCCTCGGACCTCCATTCGGGGGTAAGGCGCGGGAGCCCTCGGACACCCTCGGGGGGTGTGGCGTGCGTCCGGGGACCCTCGTAACAGGGTAAGGGGCCGAATCCCTGGGGGTGGGGGGCAGGAAGGTGGAGGAGGAGGAGGAGGAGGAAAAGGACCAGAGGGGGTGGTGGAGGTGAACGCATCGCAATAACTCTTGAGCCTCAGGTCATTGCAGCTCTGTATAATGGAGGGCCTGACGCGCGAGAAATCGGCTTATTTGGTCCCGACGGCGAGCCAGGCGTTGCAACGTGGTGGGAAAATGCGCGGACATTACCATTTTGGAACAATCACCGCGCCGCTGGAGTGAGAGACACACTAGGTTTCCTCATTCATCACGATGGTGCCGAGGTTCATCACGACGCCGAGTACGAGACTTGGAATATGAGATCGGTTCACGCAACAAAAGGGTCCATACATGATCGCGTCATTAATCTTGTCATGATCCGGAAGAGCAATATAGTCGACAATATACAGATCCAGACCATTGTGGCAGATTTTCTAGCATGGAGTTTTTCACATGCGTTGGCCAAGCGGTTCCCAGAGACTGGATTTCAAAATATCCCGTTTGCCCGGAAGTCCAAGAGAGAAGCGCTAGCTGGACAACCTTTAGGGGGGCCCTGGGGGGGCACATGCGTTGGATTTGAATCAGATAACAAAGCCAGAGTAGCAGCAAACGATCTGGACCGTTGGTACAGATGCACTCATCTCTGTGATATTTGCCTCGCTCAGCAGCCTTTCAAGAAATCAGATCCGTACATGAGTTATCAGGACTTTAGCCCGAATGCCCCTTGGAGACTCACCGAATTTAGTCACGAGTTGTACACGAGAGTTTCGAAGCCTTCGCCATGGTTTGTTCTTGGCCTGACAATAGAGATGGTGTTTTTTCGATATCGCGCACAACTTATATCTTGGAACCGCGCGGGGCCATGTCGCGAGCTTGATCGTTTTCTGGTGGGAGAACGGTTTCATTCTTGGATTTCTCAACTCGTTGGGCATCTACCCTAAGGACCGACTGCCCTAGGCCCAAAGGAGGAGGGAGAGGATGAGGAGAAGAACAGGAGAAGTACAACGGGCAAGAAAATAACAGGAGAACGGCAATGAGAAGGAGTAGGAGAGGGTTGGTTCAAATGACGTAAAATAAACATAAAAGCAGGAATAGCGGGATGAGGAAGAGGGAGTGGCAGAAGGGGGGGTTGGAGAGGAGGGAAGGGGCACGAAAAGCATACGCAGGGGGAGAAGGGTCATGAGCGTGCAGTCTGCAGGATCAGAATGAGGAGCTCACCTACTTGTCATTGCATCTACAAGCGTGGAAACACAACAATGGATTCCGGAATGCCTATCGCAAGATCAAGTTCAGCAAGAAGACTCTAGGCCGCCCTACGAAGGCCTTGGGACTTTCCAGTTCCCCCCATCACCCTGCCCCCCCCCCCCCCCCCCCCCCCCCCCCGCCGAGGAAAGAAAAGAGGATAGGGAGGAAGGGCGGGGATGAGGAAGAGGAGGGAGGGAAGAGAAGGGGGAGGAGGAGGAGGAGGAGGAGGAGGAGGAGGAGGAAGAGAGGGAGGGTTGACAGGGCAGGAGGAATAGCGAGGTATGATAGCACAAGTCTTGCGCTCCTCTGCAGACAGACCTACCATGCATGTCAAGCCGGGTGAAAGCTGCTCCCATGAAAATGCTGATTGCCTTCGTTGGTTACCTTGCAGCTCTGCCCCATTTTCAAAGCGGTGAAGAGGTTTTCAAAGCTGCAACTATCTGTGCACACAGTCTTGCTAAATTTGTGCACGTGCTGGACGTGACGCCCTACTGGATGCCCGTGGAGAAGGCGAACAGTGCTCACCGCGCTGGTCGCATATTTTTGCAATGTTGGCAGCATTTAAGTGTGCACTGTTGGAAAAACAACATATTCAATTTCAACGTGAGGCCGAAACATCACTACTTCGACCACCACGTGGAACACGTGAAGTCGCGCCGGATAGACCCACGTTTGATGTCGTGCTTGTTGGGTGAAGACTTGCTCGGGAAGATCAAACGCATCGCAAAATCAACGCACGGTCGAACTACATCAAAACGTTTTCGGCAGCGCTATCTTGTGTTTTTGGACCAACGGTGGCGCAAGAGAAAGGTGCGCAAGTGAACCGACGGTAGCAGCATTGGCTTCGCCAGCGAGGTCGGCGACCCCGAGTGCTCCGCGGATGAGCTCTAAGGCGCTTGCTGATTTGTCAGGCCTTCACGCGACCTCGGGACATCGTGGGATGGCTCTGATGGGTGCGGTTTGCATGGGAGAGCTCCTGGGAGTGATCTCCAAATCGGTTTGTGGGGGAAAGAGGGGGAGCGAGAGAGAGAGAGAGAGAGAGAGAGAGAGAGAGAGAGAGAGACCTGTCGAGGGCTAGTGGAACGTCGGACTATATAACACACAAGCCTAATGACATTTAAAGGCGTGCATGGGGCGTTGTGCGCTTGCATGGGTGAAAGATATGCCGCTCTCCTCATCCTCTTTATCATCCTCTTCCTCCCTGCACCTCCTACCTCCTCCAGCTCCTGCTCTTTGCCCTCTCCTCTCCCTCTCCCTGCTTCAGATTCCAGGCGAGGCGAGTGTTCTCCGCCCCCCGCTTGGACTCCCTCGGATTCAGGCGCGCGCCCTAAGGAATCGGGCCCCCTCCAGGGGCAGGGGGCAGCGACAAAACTTCGAAATGAACCTGCAGGAGCAGGACTAAGATGAGGGAGGAGGAGGAGAATAGGGAGGAGGAGGAGGAGGACAGGAAGAAATATGATGAGGAATCAGAAGGCGCAGCCAGCAGCAAAAGCAGAGGATGGAGGAGTAGTCACGCACATAGCAATTATCAAATTCGAGGATTTGAAAACAGTTTGTGCGCCTGGCCCTTCTTGCTGTTCGTGGCGAGCCATGGCTTGCCTGCTCCTGTCGCCGCAGAACGTGCTGAAGGCCAAGTTCCGCATCTTCTCGCCAGATCTCAACACGTGGATTTCGATCTACCCGACGGTCGGCAAGGCCAAGAGTGATGAGTCCAAAGAGTACGCTCTGGTCGAAGACATGAAGCTTGAGATTAAGGACGCAATCAGCTACTACAGGTACCTCGACATCTCGATATACCGCGCCATCGCGGAGAGCCCCAAGGGCCAGGAGCTGCCCGACGACTACACAGTGCACCACGAGTGGTGGATCTACGTTAAGACGATTGGCGAAGGGTACTGGGACAGTGAGGTCGTGCCAGAGCCTGTATCGGCTGCAAGCTCGAATGGGACGTCGGACCCGCTCGAAATCTCCGTGAACTAGCACCTGGCCGCCGTTGCAGCGAGCCGTTCGACGAAGTGATCGACCATCAGAGCCGTTTGACGGCGATTGAGACCGGAGCGCACACAAAACAACCCTACCCCACCCCACCATCAGGAGGAGGCGGAGGAGGAGGGGAGGGGAAGGGCGAGAAGGAGGATGGAGGAGGATACATGGGGGAAGGAGGGAATCACGAAACGGGGAAGGAGAAGGAGGGGGGAGGAAAAGGGGATGAGGGGAATGAAGAGGAGCCGCCCGAAGGATAAACGATGCTTGCTGAGAGGGGCCCGCCTGCTCCCGTGCTTGGCCGCGCTGGAGGCCGCCCGTTGCGAGCTCCCGGCTATTCTTGGAAAGGTTTAGGTGGAGGCGGAGGGATCGGGTGGAGGAGGGGAATGAGGATGAATATGAGGATGAAGATGAGGATGAATATGGTGATGAGGATGCAGGCGAGGATTAAGATTATGATGAGGATGGCAACGTTGATGATGATGATGATGATGATGATGACAGGTATGAGGACCACGGGGACAACTTTGATAATGGTGATGATGATGGTGATAAAGATGGGGATGATGATAAAGAGGAGGATCACGATGGGAACCAGGACGAATATAATGATGGGAATGAGGAGCGTTCATGAGCATTGTCACGCGCATGATGAGGAATATGATAATGAGGATGGCGACGTTGATGATAGGTTTGGGGAGAGGAACAGGGGGGATGAATAAGACGATGATGATGATGAGGACGAGGCAGAGGAGGAGGAGGAGGAGGAGGAGGGGGAGGAGGGCGTGGAGGTCGAGGCAGAGGATCTCCACCTCTGCATATCTCACCTCGAGGATCGTGGTTCGGTTTGTTTTGGCACTGGGCCCTCCCCACCGTGGCGGCTGGACGCGGCTCGGAAACCTTATGCACTTAGACCCCTGGAGGGGTCTGGGGACCGATTTCGAGCGGATGTGAGCTGGGCGGGAAGGCAGCCGCTAACCCACCGCAGGCGCTAAAAGTGGGAACGGCCTTCGACCCTTGAAGCAGGGGGGCGCCTGTGGATTTGGGGTTCCATGGGCGGCGACGGCGACGGCGGCGGCGACGGCGACGACGACGACGACAAACGACCGACGACGACGGACGGCGGCGACGACGACGACGACGGACGACGGACGACGGACGACGACGAGGACGCGAGGACGACGCCAGAACCTTCTTCCCCTTCATCTTGCTCTCTCCTCTGCCCAGTTGCTGCTGCCCCCCCGGGAGCGCCCGGGCGCGCCTGACGGAGCGGAGGCTTGCCCGAATCTGTTCCCCCCGCCGTCCTCCTCCGTCCTCCCTCCTCCGTCTTTCACCTCTGCTCTCCGCTTCCCCCCTCCTATCCCTCCGCCTCGCCCGCGACGACGGCTGCGACGACGACGACGACGACGACGACTACAACGACGACGACGACGACGACGACGACGACGACGACGACGACGACGACGGCGGCGGCGGCGGCGGCGGCGGCGGCGGCGGCGGCGGCGGCGGCGGCGGCGGCGGCGCGGCATGATATGTCAGAGGCAATCCACGCTTCCTCTCCTCTCTCCCGCTCCCTCCCTCCCCCTCTCCCTCTCCTCCTCGCGTCCCTCCGTCTTACCTCTAGGCTTATAATCCCTTGCCATTTTGGCTCAAGTTAAAAGCGCGTGGGTTACCGCGCGCATTGCGGGCTTGCGGATCCCGCGCACCCGCGCGAAAAATAATTTCCACCTTTTCCCGGAATTTCCCGCGTTATTCCCGGAAACAGGCGCCGATCCGCAAAATCGGACTGATTTCCCGCATGCGGGCCGTCCGCACACGCGGCCATTGCGGGAAAAACGCATGATTTCCCGCATGCGGGCCCTCCGCACATTGCGGTCCCGCACAGCGCCCGCCCAACAAAATTCCCCTTTTCTTCCAGAAAATCAATGGTGAAAACTTAATGGTTCCATTTGAATTCTGGATCGTATAATCCGCCCCGCGCCAGCGCATATCTGCTTTTTGCGGACCCGCATATCGCAAAATCCCCGCTATGTCCGCATTTTGCGGGCCCGCACAGCGCCCGCGCAACAAAATTCCCCTTTTCCTTCAGAAAATCAATTGTGAAAACTTATGGTTCCATTCAAGTTCTGGATCCTTGATTCAGGGCCCCGCGCGCGCGCGCGCGCGCGCTGACATGTCCGCTTTGGTCGAAGGTTTCGCACGGCGCCCTTGCAACAAAATGCAGTTTCTGGTTCCTATAGGTTCAGCGCCCCACGCCCGCGCGCGCTGACATGTCCGCCTTGCGCGGCTGAATACCCCGCGCGTAAAGTATAACATTTCATTTGCCCCGCGCCCGCGCGCGCTGCAATCATATGTTTGCGGAAAACCCCGCGCTCGCAAGCATGCTTTCGCGCCCGTGTGTGCGATGACACCGCATACCTATTTCGCATATATATGCGCATTTATCAGATATCAATATGTTACGTATATCACATACATATATATATATGCCATATATAATATCATCTATAATATACGCATATGTATGTATCAAATATATACATATATGCATATATGTATATATATCATATATGCATGATATCATACGCATATATGATATATACACATGTTTTTCCTGATTTCCGCGGAACTCACCTCTAATCCGCGGAATCAGATTCTGTGATCTTGAATCATCTTTTCTCGATTCTGGTTTGAGAATCAGTCGGTTCAGTCCCCCAGACTCCGAAAAATCTCCACTGATGGCCCTCAGGGCGAGGACGCGCGCCGGCGTGAGTTGGCCTGGGTCGGTCTCCAGGGCGAGGCGGGCGGCGCCCCAGCGGCGGCCGCTGGCGCGGTGGGCGCGCGGCGCGCGGCCCCGAGCGTCGCCGAGGCGCCCGCGCCCCGGGCCCCCCCGAGCGGCACCGAGGAGCCAGCTGCAGGAGGCCGCCCTGGCCACCTCGCAGTCCGCGGCGTCGGCGAGGACGAGATGGCCGACTGGGCGGCGGCCGCGGCCGGTGGCCAATGGCACAGACGCGCGCGGCGCCCTTTGGGGCGCCGCGGAGGAGGCGAAGCCCGCGGCGTTGGCAGTGGCTGAGGTGCCCGCGGGCTCTCGTGCGCGCGCGTCGGCGACGGCCGCTGCTGGGCGTGAACGGGCTTCCAGTGGGGCCCCGCGCGTCTTGCAAGCTTCGCGGGAGCGCCTCGCAGGGGCGAGCGCTGGCCTCAGTAAAATATTATTTGCGCTTCCGGTCTTCCTAGCCCTGGGTGGGGTTCGCCGTCGGCGGCTGCGGCGTATCAGTCGCCACCTGGCGAGCTGCGCCGTGGTTTTCGTTTCCCCACTCTTGACCTCCACGCGTTTTGGCTTTTGCGTGTGTGTTCTCGCGTTGTGCCGTGTTCGAGTTAACTTGTGAGGGATGTGACAAGAACCGAGGTCATTTCGAGGTGTCGGCAATGATGTGTTAGCGAGTCCTAGTGGCTCTCGAGTTTGGTCCTGTCAGAGGGTTTCGGGGTCTCGGTGTCCTTGCGGTTGGGCCCTGGTAGCGCCTTTCGGCAGGCCCGCCCCCGCCGTTTTCGGGCCCGAAGTGGCCGCCCCGTTTTGGTTGAGCTGACGCTCCCCTCCACTTTTTGCCTCCGCCATGCCAAGCCATGCCAGCGCGGCAGACCACGGGATCGCGGAATACCAGTACGGAATATTACAGCAGTGCGGCAGGCCAGCGCGTGAAACCACAGCAACACGGCATGCCGTTGCA
The DNA here is from genome assembly GCA_963575745.1 of Prorocentrum cordatum. NCBI lineage: Eukaryota > Dinophyceae > Prorocentrales > Prorocentraceae > Prorocentrum > Prorocentrum cordatum. The sequence goes on along the minus strand of CAUYUJ010021131.1, from coordinate 74,657 downwards.
GTGCGGCAGACGAAGAGCACGGCATGCCACGGGAGCACGGCAAACCACAGGAGAACGGCAAACCACAGAAGCGCGGCAAACCATCACAATGAATTGCCACCAGTTCTGTCTGTGTTCGGTGTTTCGTTTTGTTCCCAACCATCCTGTGGTGTTGGGTCCTCGTTTTGAAGAGACGTCGCCCCGCGTTCCTTCCTCCTCCTCCTTCCTCCTCCTCCCCTTCCTCCCCCCTCCTCCCCCTCCCACACCCATTCTGGCACACCCCTCATACGTTTCGTGGCCCCATAGGGAGCTCCACCGAAGGCCCCAGTGGCTGCGCTCGCATGCGGTTCCACCCCCCCCATTTCGGCACACCCCTCACATGTTTAGTGGCCCCATAGGGAGCTCCACCGAAGGCCCCAGTGGCTGCGCCCGCATGCGGTTCCACCCCCCATTCTGGCACACCCCTCACACGTTTCGTGGCCCCATAGGGAGCTCCACCGAAGGCCCCAGTGGCTGCGCCCGCATGCGGTTCCACCCCCCATTCTGGCACACCCCTCACACGTTTCGTGGCCCCATAGGGAGCTCCACCGAAGGCCCCAGTGGCTGCGCCCGCATGCGGTTCCACCCCCCATTCTGGCACACCCCTCACACGTTTCGTGGCCCCATAGGGAGCTCCACCGAAGGCCCCAGTGGCTGCGCCCGCATGCGGTTCCACCCCCCATTCTGGCACACCCCTCACACGTTTCGTGGCCCCATAGGGAGCTCCACCGAAGGCCCCAGTGGCTGCGCCCGCATGCGGTTCCACCCCCCATTCTGGCACACCCTCACACGATTCGTGGTGGCCCCATAGGGAGCTCCACCGAAGGCCCCAGTGGACCTGCGCCCAGCATGGGTTCCACACCCCCATTCTGGCCACCCCTCTCACGTTTTCGTTGCCCCCATCGGTAATAAGCCCCACCGAACGGCCCAAGTGGCTGCGCCGCACGCATGCGGTTACACCCACGCCCCATTTGGCTTACCCCTCACACCGGTTTCGTGGGCCCCAAGGGAGCTCCACCGGAACGCTCCCAGTTGGCTGCGCTTCGCATGCGGTTCCACCCCCCATTCTGGCACCAACCGCACACGTTTGTGGCACCCATAGGGTGCCCACGAGGCCCAGGGTTGCAACGCATTGCTGCTTTATGCGCGCTGCCCCCCTTTCTGGCTCACCCCTCACACGTTTCGTGGCCCCATAGGGAGCTCCACCGAAGGCCCCAGTGGCTGCGCCCGCATGCGGTTCCACCCCCAATTCTGGCACACCCCTCACACGGTTCGTGGCCCCATAGGGAGCTCCACCGAAGGCCCCAGTGGCTGCGCCCGCATGCGGTTCCACCCCCATTCTGGCACACCCCTCACACGTTTCGTGGCTCCATAGGGAGCTCCACCGAGCGCCCCAGTGGCTGCGCTCGCATGCGGTTCCACCCCCCCATTTCGGCACACCCCTCACTCGTTTCGTGGCCCGGGGGCGCCACCGAGGAATATATCCACAATTGCGGTATTCACAACTACGTATGGTTGGGTCTTTCGTCAGGCTAATTTTCCGATTTCCTTGACGTTTTCAGCAGGACGTTGGTTTTGACATTTCGTGGGCCACAGCGCCGATACCTGTCCTTGTTCGGTCAGGTCCAACCATGTGTGCATACTTGGATTTGGAACGTGGGTTGTGATATCGATATGCGTGTGTCTCTCTAGAATGACACTGGACGGCATGTATACAATGATTCTGAAATGTGTATACGTGTATAAACATACGTAAACGTTTATACATACATCGTGTATACATTTTATGTACGTATGTACATATTCATATGTTTAAACCGTTTTACGTCTATTCATGTATGCTCGCCAACCTTGACCCCAGACGTTGTGCTCCTGGCAACACGTGTTGTGCAACCGATGTGGTGCAAAACGTTTTGCGCAATACAATATACGTCGAGCGATCCATGGGGACCAATACAGGTGGTGCAGCCATTGATGTGCGATCTGTGTGGTGCAACCAACGTGGTGCACTGTTTAAGGGGCGAGATATGCGGTGCAGTCTTTGTGGTGCAACCGATGTGGTCCGATTTATGTGGTGCAACGTGTGTGGTGCAATCTACGTGGTGCAATCAGTGTTGTGTAACCTATGCGGTGCAAGCTATGTGGTGCGACGCGGCGACGGGGCGGCGACGGCGACCACGGAATCGCCTGACCGCCACGCAAGCCCAGTCAACGGGCGGCGACGAGGCGGCGACGAGAAGGCGACGGCGTCCAACAAACCGCCAGACCGCCACGCAAGCCCAGACGACGGGCGGCGACGAGGCGGCGACGGGGCGGCGACGGCAACAACGGAACCGCCAGGCCGCCACGAAGGCCCAGGTCTTTTGATGACGAGAAAGAAATCCAATGTACAATCTTTCGTGTATGTACGTATGCATGTCCGTGTGTATGCATGCATGCATGCATGCAGTCATGTCAGTATGTATGTGTGTACGTGCACGTGCGGATGTATATGTATATGAACATGCATGCCTATACGTATATGTTTATGCAGATGTATCTGTATATGTTCATATATAATCAGAGGTATATGTATATATACAGCTGTATGTACGTGTACATGTATATATATATACAGTCATGTGCATATGTCAGTGCACATGTCACTGTACATGTATTTATATATTTATGTATATGCATGTGTGCATATACATGTAACCTCATGTTTAATTATCTGTATTTGTATATGCTAGTATTATCGGTATATAGGTACGCATGTATATGCGTGTATATGCATATGCATATGCATATGCTTTGGCTTCTGCGTATGTACATGCATATGTATAGGTACATGCATGTGTATATGTATGTATGTGTGTATATTTATGCATAGTTTTGTGTATACGTATATGTTTGTGTATATGCAGATGTATAGGTATACGTATTTGTATATGTATATGTACATGTTTATGTACATCAGTGTAATCTGTATAGATACACGCAACGAGATAGGGAGATCGACCGATCGAACGATAAGGCCTTTTTCGATGAATGGATACGGCTTTCCCTTGATTGTCCCGTCGTTGGTTCCCTTCCCTTCCATCCCGTTTGCAATTATTACATCTGTTATCAGGGGACGATCCCTGAATCTCCAGATTTCACGCCGAAGCAATGATGGTGGAAACAGTGTGTGAATCGATTGACGCGCTCTTGGAGGGCAGTGTTCCTCTCATTATTGCCGGCGACTTCAATGTGGAGGTCGGCCCTGCTAGCGTCAGCAACCCTTTCGTCGACGATTATCTCCGATGAAGTTGTCTGCGGCCGCAACCCCATAGGGCAGCGTAATTCACGAGTCGAATGGCTCATTAATTGGTGTCTTTTGCACGGGCTTCTGCTCATGAGTACTTTTGACACAGTGGGCCACGATCTCTCATGGACCCAGAAGGACGGTTCGGTTAACAAGCATATGGAGCTCATCGTCGTCCCATGCAAGATGCGAAACTCATTGCTGGTTTGCTCGGTTGTACCAGATATCGGCACGTGATCAGACCACCAGGCAATGCAGATCAGTGTCTCCTCCAGACGTCGTTCCCAGAGACCGCCTCGACGACGCAGAGCACGATGGACACCGAATGTGGATCGTGACAAATATCGTGAACGAGCGGGTTCTCTACTGGTAGACGCTGCCATCGAATCGGTTTCAAACCACGAATCTCGCAACCACGATAGAAGAGGCGATGGTCTGGGCCACTGCCGTGGCCACAGAAAAGGCTGCCTGCGGCACGGCCAGCGCGCACTCGTACCCCAACATCAGCAGTCTCATCGCTGAAGGCATGGTCTAGGGTTGCGACAAAGAGCTTTCACTTATATCAGCGACGCAACCTGCAGAAGAGGAAGCCTTTCAACATTGGTAATCTTTTTCGTGTGATTCGAGATTCGAAGGACATGACAGCGTGGGGGTTTAACAAAGAGGCGTCGCAAACCACCCGGGGGCGAGACAAGAGCGGCGTCGGCAACATAGAGTCGGGCTTTCGCGCCCAACTTTATGAAGAATTGTATTTTTCCGTTGCGGATGAAAATGGGTCGCTTTGTCAGCTCTGCCCGGTGATGTCCCGGCAACGAAATTTTTTCAATGCCCCGATGTCTCAGGGGTAGCACTTGAAATTCTGAAGCACGGTGGACAGGTACTTCGAGATCGTGTGTTCCAGCTGTTCAACATCGTACTCATCCAGGACAGAGAGCCTCCAGCTTCGTGGCGTCAGACGAACCTTGCTGCATTGTTCAAGAAGTGGGGCCCAGGGTTGCCCAAAAAGTAGCCTGACGAAAGACCCAACCATACGTAGTTGTGAATACCGCAATTGTGGATATATTCTTCGGTGGCGCCCCCGGGCCACGAAACGAGTGAGGGGTGTGCCGAAATGGGGGGTGGAACCGCATGCGAGCGCAGCCACTGGGGCGCTCGGTGGAGCTCCATATGGAGCCACGAAACGTGTGAGGGGTGTGCCAGAATGGGGGGTGGAACCGCATGCGGGCGCAGCCACTGGGGCCTTCGGTGGAGCTCCCTATGGGGCCACGAAACGTGTGAGGGGTATGCCAGGATGGGGGGTGGAACCGCATGCGGGCGCAGCCACTGGGGCCTTCGGTGTTGCTCCCTATGGGGCCACGAAACGTGTGAGGGGTGTGCCAGAATGGGGGGTGGAACCGCATGCGGGCGCAGCCACTGGGGCCTTCGGTGGAGCTCACTATGGGGCCACGAAACGTGTGAGAGGTGTGCCAGAATTGGGGGGTGGAACCGCATGCGGGCGCAGCCACTGGGGCCTTCGGTGGAGCTCCCTATGGGGCCACGAATCGTGTGAGGGGTGTGCCAGAATGGGGGGGGGAACCGCATGCGGGCGCAGCCACTGGGGCCTTCGGTGGAGCTCCCTATGGGGCCACGAAACGTGTGAGGGGTGTGCCAGAATGGGGGGTGGAACCGCATGCGGGCGCAGCCACTGGGGCCTTCGGTGGAGCTCCCTATGGGGCCACGAAACGTGTGAGGGGTGTGCCAGAATGGGGGGTGGAACCGCATGCGGGCGCAGCCACGGGGGCCTTCGGTGGAGCTCCCTATGGGGCCACGAAACGTGTGAGGGGTGTGCCAGAATGGGGGGTGGAACCGCATGCGGGCGCAGCCACTGGGGCCTTCGGTGGAGCTCCCTATGGGGCCACGAAAAGTATGTTTTTGTTCCTTTTTTTGTGAGGGGTGAGCCAAAATGGGGGGTGGAAACGCATTGCTGGCGCAGCCACTGGGGCCTTCGGTGGAGATCCCTATGGGCACGTAAACGTGTGAGGGGTGTGCCAGCCAGAATGGGGGGGTGGGAACCGCATGCGGAGCGCAGCCACTGGGGCCTTCGGTGAGCTCCCTCATGAGGAACGAAACCGTGAAGTTCTTACTCCTCCCCCTGTTGGTGTGAAGGGTGTGCCGAAATTGGGGGGGAACCGCATGCGAGCGCAGCCACTGGGGCATTCGGTGGAGCTCCCTATGGGGCCACGAAGCGTGTGAGGGGTGTGCCAGAATGGGGGGGTGGAACCGCATGCGGGCGCAGCCACTGGGGCCTTCGGTGGAGTTCCTTATGGGGCCACGAAACGTGTGAGGGGTGTGCCAGCAGAATGGGGCGGTGTGGAACCGATGCGGGCGCAGCCACTGGGGCCTTGGTGGATCTCCCTATGGGGCCACGAAACGTGTGCGGGGTGTGCCTGAATGGGGGGTGGAACCGCATGCGGGCGCAGCACTGGGGCCTTCGGTGGAGCTCCTATGGGGCACGAACGTGTGGGGGGTGTGCCAGAATGGGGGGTGGAACCGCATGCGGGCGCTCTGGGGCCTTAGGTGGAGTTCCCTATGGGCCACGAAACGTGTGAGGGGTGTGCCAGAATGGGGTGTGGAACCGCATGCGGGCGCAGCCACTGGGGCCTTCGGTGGAGCTCCCTATGGGGCCACGAAACGTGTGAATGGCGCGGCGCTGACGATGGCGATGGTGATGATCATGATGATGATGATGATGGTGATGATGATGATGATGATGATGATGATGATGATGATGATGATGATGGTGATGATGATGGTGATGGTGATGGTGATGGTGATGGTGATGATGATGATGATGGCGATGATGACGATGACGATGACGAGGAGGAGGAGGGAGGGGGCAGCGGGAGGAAGGAAGGAGACGCGGGGCACCGTCTCTTCAAAACGAGGACCCAACACCACAGGATGGTTGGGAACTATTGCCCGATTGCGATTCTACCTATCCTGTACGAGGTCTTCGCGCGGATGCTTTGCAACAGGCTCCAGCCGATCATTCTGCATCACCAACCTCCACACCACGCCGCCTGTAGACAGGGCTTCAGCACATACCGCCATGGGTTGGCAGTCGCGTTTCCGGGTCGACAAAATGCGGTGAATGGAAGCAAGCTGCGTGGCTGGGCTTCGTCGGTTTCGAGAAGGCGCTCGGCACCGTTGAGCACAGGGCTCTCTGGCGCGTGTCGCAGGAGGTCAAAATCCTGGAGCCGCACATATCACTGGTGCAGAGGCTTCACAATGAGCAGTCTGCGACTGTTGCATCCAGAGTGGTCTCGTGGCCGTTCAGCTTGGCTCGAGGAGTGAAGCAGCGGGACCCACTTAGCGCCTTGCTGTTTACAGCTGCAATGAAATCGTGTTCTCGGCTTTCAAGAAGGAATGGGGCGATCTCATCCGGTGGCGAGAGAGGGCCAATATTTTGGGTTCGTCTTTTGGGCGACCACCATGGCCCACTTGCGAATTTACGAGTTGCAGACGACATGCTGCTAGTTGCGCAGAGCGGATTTGACGTCATCAAGATGCTGTCGCACTTGCGCGACCAGGCGAGCCAGTATGGGCTGAAAGTACACCGCGGCATAATACATACCTCAGCAATCGATGTTTTCAGTTTGGGTTCCACGCGAAGGCTGGGGATTGCGAGGTTGAAATTGGGCTGGCCAACCAGTCAGGTAAATGTTTGGGGCGCTTGGTATGTTGGGGGATTACTATGGAGCCGACTTGCCACACATGATGGCAGCGCGTGGGAATCTTTTGCAGCAGTCAAGCATTTTCTTTGCCCACGCAGATGCCCATTGCCGGCTCGATTGCGATTCATCGACGAGGTGGTCACGCCGACAGCATCATATGCCAGTTCGTGCTGGACAGCATGGGCAATCACCAATCCAATTTGCAGTCGACATGAAGAAAGATGCTCCAGGAAATTTGCAAGTGCCGCGGCTCTTTGACACGTCGTGGTGTCATTACATACGGCGATCAACGCGCCTAGCCATTTCGAGAGCTCCAAGTTTGGGGCATGAGAGCTGGGTAGACGTTCAAGAAAGCATGAGAGCTGGGTAGACGTTCGAGAAAACTGCAATCAATTTTTGTCTAAACGCACGCTGTTGGACACCATGTGCAAATGGTCTAGCATATTATTGTCATGGCGGCGTGGATTCCGCCCCCGTGCCTGGCGGAGAACAGGCAGGCTTGTCAAGAGATGGGCTGATTCTTTGTCTCGCAGGTTTCGCCGCCCGCGGCCTGCCCAGGCAATTTCTCTTGGCTGCCAGCAGGGGGCCGCTCCCGGCAGGGAGTGGACGTCAGGCCGCTCGCTCGCTCGCTCACGCCAGAGCGCGCCTGTCCTTTTGCCAGGATTCAATGGAGGCGCGAGGTGATTGTGTTGGGGGAAGGGGCGCGGGGGGCCCTGCTAACGCGTCGGGCCAGAAATGGTCTCTCCCAGCGCGCGGGCGCTCCCCGAGGGCCTCCCTCAAAATCGCCGCGGACCCTTGCGCGGGCGCGGATCTCTGCTCGCGCCCCGCAGTCCACGCAGAACTTTCATATTAAATCGGGAAAGTGGACCGCAGTAGCTCGACTCCAGCCCCCCTGTTCAGGGCCCGCCCTCTTCTCGGGTCGAACGAGAAGGGTCGGGAAAAAGGGAGGGGTACGACATCTGCTGCGCGCAGGTGGTTTCGGTTCCGCCGCGTGGCATTTTCCCCTGGCTGCGCTGGCGCCCAGCGCTGGGAGGCTGCGCGAGCTGATTCGCAAGCCCCCCTTCCTTTCGTCCGTTCCGATTTTCCGGAACCCATGTGATCGGAAGAAGCCACTCTTTGATCGTCGCCCCAGCAAAAGTGTCGAGGCCGCGCGGACCTATTGTTCATCATCCGCGTCTTGTCTTGATTCTCCCATTCCTCTTCCTCCTCCTCCTCCTCCTCCTCCTCCTCTTCCCCTTTGTCTTCGTGCGCTTCCCCGTCGTCCTTGTTCTTCGCCTCACCCCTCCTCCTCTTCCTCATCAGCGGGTCGCCCTCCTGCGCCCTCGCCTCCCGATCCTCGTTGTCCTCCCCCCCCCGCCCCCTCCCCTCATTCGTCTTCCTCCCCCCCTGAGGACTCTTGCCCTCTCCCCTCATTCGTCTTCTCCCCCCCCCCCCTCCCCCCCCCCCCCCCCCCCTCATTCGTCTTCTCTCCCCCCAGCCCATCTCCTGCCCCCCTTCCCCCCCTGAGGACTTGCCCCCCCGCGCGCGGGCTTCGCCACTTAGTCAGAGTCTGTCAGATACAGAGAAGGGAGGCCTCGTCGTGTCTGCCTGCACGCGGCCCGGGCAAGGCCGTGCGGGTCGGCGAATAGGGAAGGATGGGTCCCCCCCTAGCCGTTTTTCGCACGTAGGTGTATGCCGTGTGCTCTCTCGCGTGCCCTCGTGCACGCCCCGTGTAAGCCGTGCGGTTGCGACCCGTTCCCGCTCACCTCGTTCCGTCCGCTCAGGCTCCTCCTCCCCCTCCTCCTTCGCCTCCCCCTCCTCCCTCTCTTCCTCCCCGCTCCTCCTCCTTCGCGTCCCCTGCTCCCCCTCCTCCTCCCCGCTCCTTCCCCCTCCTCCTCCCCCTCCTCCTCCCCGCTCCTCCTCCTTTGCCTCCCCTCTTGAACCCCGTCTTCGGCGCCCCGGCCCCCGCAGCCGGAGGACTGCGGCTCGGGGCGGGCGCGCTGGCGGCTATCCGGCGGCGGGGCGGCTGGCGGCCGGCGCGGAGGAGCCGGGCGCCCTCGTCGTCGCTCGCCAGAGGAGGGGGAAGAAGGTCAGCCCCTTCCTCCTTCCTCCCTCCTCCCTTCCTCCCTCTCCTCGACTCTCTCCTCCTCTTCCTCCTCCTCTCCTTCCCCCTCTTCCTCTTCCTCCCTCCTTATCTCCCCTCGCTCCTCCTCCTCCTCCTCCTCCTCCTCCTCCTCCTCCTCCTCCTCCTCTGAATGTTGCCTCGTCTTAGGGCGAACACAGATCCGTGGTCTGTAGCTGCTGGAAGTCCGCTTTCCTTTTTTCCCAGACAGCTTGCTGAACGGGGTGCTGTTGTGATAGAAGCTAACTCCGACCGAGGGGAAGGGGAGCAAAGACATCCTCAAAGAACATATGGTGGTCCGGCCCGTGTCGCCTGAGACATCTTCGCAGCTCTCTTTTCTGAATTTTCCGGCATTGGCCGTTTCGTCTGAGGCATCTTCAAAATCTTCGAGAGTCTGGGCTCCGCGAGGGAGGATGAGTCAGACCCAAACGAATCATGTGATTCCACATCTGTTGTCGAATTCTGCTTTGGGAGGGGTCTGGGCTCCGCCTGAGACATCCTCGGAACTCTGAGCTCTCAGATGTCGCACGCGAGTTGGGTCAGCCCGTTTCGCCTGAGACATCCTCGCAACTCGGGGCTCCCATCCTCGAAATTCTGGGCTCCGCGAGGGAGGATGAGTCAGACCCAAACGAATCATGTGATTCCACATCTGTTGTCGAATTCTGCTTTGGGAGGGTCTGGGCGCCGCCTGAGACATCCTCGGAACTCTGAGCTCTCAGATGTCGCACGCGAGTTGGTTCAGCCCGTCTCGCCTTAGACATCCTCGCAATTCGGGGCTGCGAGATGCTGCGCGCGAGAGCGCGTCTCGCCTGAGACATCCTCGAAACTCCGAGCTCGTTGAAGATGTGCACGGGGTGGTCCAGCTCGTTTCCCCTGAGACATCCTCGCAACCTCGGGCTTTCAGAAGCTGGGCGCGAGGTGGTCTGACGCGGTTCGCTTGAAACATCCTCGCAACCGGGTTCCGAGGTGCTGCGCCAGAGGCGGTCTGGCCCGTTTCGCTCGAGACATCCTCGAAACTCTGGGCTCCAGGAGGGAGAGGGGAGAGGAGGGAGGGAGTCAGACCCCAAACAAACCATTTGATTCGACTTCTGTCGTCGAACTCTGTTGTTAGAGAGGTCTGGGTGCCCCTGCCCCGACGGAGGAGGTAGCTGGCGCCGCGGCGCGAGCACGATTCTTTGGTAAACTGCAGGGGCTGGTCGGGGGGGAGCCATGCTGGAGCATATCGTGGTGATGCCTCGACGAGAGCGCGGCGGGCAGGGAGGAGTCAGGATCGGGAGGAGAAACGGGAGGGGGAGAGAGCTCCGAAATGCTGTTCGCGCGGGAGGGATAAGGGAGGAGGGAGGCCTGACCAGGCTCAAACAGAAGCTGTTTGAAGGCATCCCTTACGAGGGGGCCTCCTGGACGCGGCATCGAGGGTGCGAAGGCATCCCTGACATGTTGGATGAAGCGGAAAAATATGGGAGGAGGAGGCAAAAGAAGATGCGCAGGAGGAGGAGGATGAGGAGGAGGAGGAGGAGGAGGCGGAGTAGGAGGAGGCGGAGTAGGAGGAGGAGGAGGGGGACGAATGATGATGGATTGATGATGATGATGATGATGATGATGATGATGATGGATGATGATGATGATTGATGATGATGATGCTGATGATGATGATGCTGATGCTGCTGATGATGATGATGATGATGATGATGATGATGATGTGATGATGATGCTGATGATGATGATGATGATTAGAGGGGAGGAGGAGGAGGAGGAGGGGAGGAGGAGGAGGAGGAGGAGGAAGGAGGGGGAGGAGGAGGAGAGGAGGAGGGAGGAGGAGGAGGAGGAGGACGGAGGAGGAGGAGGGAGGAGGAGGAGGAGGGATGAGGGAAAGGAGGAGGAGTGGAGGAGGAGGAGGAGGAGGAGGAGAAGGCGGAGGCGGAGGAGGAGGGGGAGGAGGAGGAGGGAGGAGGAGGAGGCGGAGTAGGAGGAGGATGAGGAGGATGAGGAGGATTGAGTGGGATGATGATGATGATGATGATGATGATGATGATGATGATGATGATGATGATGATGATGATGAATGATGATGATGATGATGATGATGATGATGATGATGCTGATGCTGCTGCTGTGATGATGATGATGAGAGGAGGAGGAGGAGGAGGAGGAGGAGGAGGAGGATGATGAGGATGATGATGATGATGATGATGAGGAGGAGGAGAGGAGGAAGGAGGAGGAGGAGAAGGAGAAGGAGGAGGAGGAAGAGGAGGAGGATGAGGTAGGAGGAGGAGGAGGAGGAGGAGGAGGAGGAGGAGGGGGAGGAGGAGAGGGTGGAGGAGGAGGAGGAGGAGGAGGAGGAGGAGGAGGAGGAGGAGCGGCGGGAAGCGGAGAAGGCGCAAACACCCAAATTTTTCAACCTCTGTTTGAAATTGAAATCAATGAATGTTTCTTTTTGGGGCACTCTCGGGAGTGCTTTTGGAGGCTTGTTGGAGCGGCTTGGATGTCTCCTGTGCAGCTTGGCGGGCGTGAGAGCGTTTGGGACCGATCGTTTGGCGATTGGGGGTGCTCTTGGACCGTCTCGGGGACCTCTTGGGCCACTTCTGGCCTGTCTTGGTACTTTTTGCTGCCCCAGGACTCCCTGGGGGGGATGCGTATCTGACCCCGGACACCCCCCTGGGAGATGCGC
>CAUYUJ010021131.1:30371-60371 GCA_963575745.1 Prorocentrum cordatum | reverse complement strand
ACGACCCAAAGGAAACGCGCGCCGGATGACGACCCGGAGGAAACACGAGAGGTGCGGGCTCCATAGGGAGGGGGCTCCCGCCTGATAGTTCCCCAATATTCAGGCCTCAGGAGCCCAAAAGCGACGACAGTCACAAGTTCGAGGATGATCCACTTGGGTTACCAACATGAAGTGCGGACCCCATTGGGAGAGGGCTCCCGCCTGAGACTTCCGCACAGTTCACTCATAGACGAAACTCCCGCCTGATACCTCCGCCATAATCAGGCTTCAGGAGCCCAAAAGCGACGACAATGATAGTTTCGAGGATGACCTGTTCGGATTACCGACATGAAATGCGGGCCCCATAGGGGGGGGGGCGCCCGCCTGAGCCTTCTTCGCAGTTCACTCGCAGACGACGCTCCCGCCTGATACTTCCCCCATATTCAGGCTTCAGGAACCCAAAAGCGACGACAATTACAGTTTCGACGATGACACGCAACATGAAGTGCGGGCCCCATGGGGAGGGGGCTCCCGCTTGAGACTTCTTCGCAGTTCACTCACAGACGAGGCTCCCGCCTGATACTTCCCTTATCTTCAGGCTTCAGGGACCCAGAAGTGACGGCATTTACATGTTCGAATATGACCTGCTCGGATTACCAACGTGCAGTGCGGGCCCCATAAAAAAGGGGGCTCCCGCCTGAGACTTCTTCACAGTTCACTCACAGACGAGGCTTCCGTTTGATATTTCTTCAACATTCAATCCTCAGGAGCCCCAGAAGTGACGACGGTTACAGGTTCGAGGATGACCCGTTCGGATTACCAACGTGAAGTGCGGGCCCCATACGGAGATGGCTCCCGCCGGAGACTTCCTTGCAGTTCATTCACAGACGAAGCTTCCGCCGGATACTTCCTCCATATGCAGGCTTGAGGAGCCCAAAAGTGAAGACAGTTACAGGTTCGAAGCTGACCCGCTCGGATTACCAACGTGAAGTGCGGGCCCCATAGGGAGGCGGGTCCCGCCTGAGACTTCCTCGCAGTTCACTCACAGACGACGCTCCCGCTTGATGATACTGAGTGATGGGAGAGAGTGTGTGATGTGCGACATAATATAATGATGACGGTGGAGGTGGCTTTGCTGACGATGATGGTGATCGATGGCTGATGGTGATGGTGATCGATAGTGAGTGACTGGGTATGATGATGGTGAATGGTGGTGATGATGATGACCGATGGTGATGATGACAAATGAAAGGGGTGAATGCGTGAATGAGGCGGATAGTGGGAGGGAGGTGAGGTTCCTGCGCGGAGGGTGTCCAGAGAAAACAAGAACCCCACTTTGGATGTGAGGAACAATAATATGATAGCGACGGATAACCGGCAGAAGGCTAATCATAGTAATAGTTTGAGTGAAAAGGATAACGATGTGCATTTTACGAATAGCAATGCGAATGATACTGATATCGATACTACTAGTAATCGTATTCATAATGATATCACTCACACTAATAGCACTACTTACTGTAACCACGCTAATACGAATAATAATATTAATGATGATACTAATAAGAATACGAAGAATAATAATACTACTACAGTTAAGAACGATAATCATGATACTACTCATATTAAGCATGATAATACTTATAATAACGATAATGATAAGAAGAAGACTAACAACACCAATAATAATAGTACTACGAATAATAATGCGACTGCTACTAATAATACTAACATAAGAAGGACACTACTAATACGAACAATACTTATCCCGACACGAGCAACCTACCAGCGATGTGTATACGCATATCTGGAAGCATTTCCCTTACGATTCAGGTGAGAATCCAGTTGTAGAATTCTGCTGTTCTCGCAGTCGCAGTCGCATTCGCAATGCCAGTCGCAGTGGCAATGGCCTTAGGATTTAATGGAATCCCCAGGATTCCTAGGGATTCCTAAGGCATCCTTAGGCATCCTTAGGAATCAATCGGAATCCTTAGGAAACCTCAGGAATCCTTAGGAATCCTGATTCCTAGGGATTCCTGGGGATTCCTAAGGATTCCTTAGGAATCCTAAGGATTCCTAAGGATCCCTGAGGATGCTTAACTATGCCTACGGATTCCTAAGGATGCCTACGGATTCCTAAGGATTCCTAGGGATTCCTGAGGATTCCTATGGATTCCTACGGGTGCCTCAGCCTGCCTCAGTTTCAGCCTCATCCTCAGCCTGCTTCGGCTTGCCTCAGCCTCAGCCTCAGCCTGCCTCGGCCTCAGCCTCAGCCTGCCTCAGCCTCAGCCTCAGCCTGCCTCGGCCACAGCCCTGCGCCTCAGCCTCAGCCTCAGCCTCAGCCTGCCTCAGCCTCAGCCTCAGCCTCGGCTTGCCTCAGCCTCAGCCTCAGCCTGCCTCGGCCTCAGCCTGCCTCGGCCTCAGCCTGCCTCAGCCTCCCTCCTCCCCCCCCCTACCCCCCCCCCCCCCCCCCCCATTCAGCCTCACCTTGTCTCAGCTTCGGCCTGCCTCGGCCTCATCCTCAGCCTCAGCCTCAGTCTCAGCCTCAGCCTCGGCCTGAGCCTGCCTCGGCCTCAGCCTCAGCCTGCCTCAGCCTCAGCCTCAGCCTCGGCCTCAGCCTGTCACAGCCTCAGCCTGCCTCAGCATCAGCCTCAGCCTCAGCCTCAGCCTGTCTCGGCTTGCCTCGGCCTCAGCCTCAGCCTCAGCCTCAGCCTCGGCCTCAGCCTCAGCCTCAGCCTGCGTCAGCCTCAGCCTCAGCCTGCCTCAGCCTCAGCCTGCCTCGGCCTCAGCCTGAGCCTGCCTCAGCCGCAGCTTGCCTCAGCCTCAGCCTCAGTCTCAGCCTCAGCCCCAGCCTGCCTCAGCTTCAGCCTCAGCCTCAGCCTCAGCCTGCCTCGGCCTCAGCCTCAGCCTCAGCCTGCCTCAGCCTCAGCGTCAGCCTCTCAGCCTCAGCCTCAGCCTGCCTCAGCCTCAGCCTGCCTCGGCCTCAGCCTCAGCCTCAGCCTGCCTCAGCCTCAGTCTCAGCCTGCCTCAGCATTAGCTTCAGCCTCAGCCTCAGCCCCAGCCTGCCTCGGCCTCAGCCTGCGTCAGCATCAGCCTCAGCCTCAGCCTCAGCCTGCCTCAGTCTCAGCCTCAGCCTGCCTCGGCGTGCCTCAGCCTCAGCCTCAGCCAGCCTCGGCCTCAGCCTGCCTCGGCCTCAGCCTGCCTCAGCTCGGGCATTCAAAATATGGCACAGGACTTGTGTTCTGGGAACACGAAGATCACGAAGTGGCCCACAGTTGGCTCCGGGCAATCAAAATATGGTACAGGAACGGTGTTCTGGGAACACGAAGAACACGAAGTGGCCTACAGTTGGCTCCGGGTATTCAAAATGTGGCCTGGGAGTTGTGTTCTGGGAACACGAACAACACGAAGTGGCCTACAGTCGGCTCCGGGCATTCAAAATGTGGCCTGGGAATGGTGTTCTGGGAGCACGAAGAACACGAAGTGGCCTACATGTGGCTCCGGGCATTCAAAATGTGGCCTGGGAATGGTGTACTGTTGGCTCCGGGCAGTCAAAATGTGGCTCCTGGCAGTCAAAATGGGGAGTCCCCGGTTTTCCCCGGCATCCCCCGGATCCTGCCCAGACCCCCCTGGGGAATCAGGATGCTCTGTTTTGACCCCACTAGAAACCTATCAGTCTTCGCTGTTAGGTAATAGTAACAATAAGAATATTACTAATCATAAGAACAAGAAGAAGCAGGAGGAGAATGAGGAGGAAAAGGAGGAGGAGGAGGAGGAGAAGGAGAGGAGGGAGGATAATGGCGAGCTTGTTGGCCTTTTCGGCCGTCTTGGGGGCCTCCTGGCGGTCCCGGAGGCCCTCTTGCGTACCTCGGGGATCCTCTTGGGGCCTCTTGGGGGTCTTTTGGGGCCTTTTGGAGGCCTCTTGGCCGCCTGTTGGGGTCTCCTTGGCGCCTCTTGGGGCCCTCTTGGGCGCTCTGGGGGGCTTTCGAGGCCCTCTTGGGGCCATCTTGGAGGAGGTCGATCAAAGAACGGGGGAGCTTCTTTTTAGCCTCCCCCCTCGGGAGCCCCAATAATCACCTCTTGGGCCCCTCTTGAGGCTGTCCTGGAGCGCTCTTGGGCGCTCTTGGGGCCGTCTTGGGGCTCTCTTGGGCCTCTCTTGGGGCTCCTGCGACGACCCACGCCCTGGTACAGCGCGGCCCCAGAGCCGTGCCGGCGTGCGGGCCACCCTCCCTGGCTGCGCGCCGCCCTCCTCGGGCGATGCGCAGCCTGGTTTCCGCAAGGAGTTGCACCGATTAGGTGCGCCCAGTGCTGCCCTGCGCTCTCCTCCCCGCACGGTGCGTGGCCCGCTTCCACGAGCAGCGCTTCGCCGACGAGGTGCCTCAAGTTCCGCCGCGCGCTGTCCTCCCTGGGCGGTGCGCGTGGCCTCCTCCTCCCACCTCTGCCGCGCGCTGAGTCCTTCCCAGGCGGTGCGTGGCTTGATTTCCACGAGAAGTTGCACCGATCAGGTGCCCCGAGTCCCGCGGCGCGCTGTCCTCCCCGGACGGTGCGTGGCCTGGTTCCACATGACGTTGCACCGATTGGGTGCTCCTCTCTCCTCCTCCCCCCTTTTGGCTACCGGAGCAGGCCCGACCCTGGCGCAGGCCACCTGGGCGTGCCAGGACCTGGTTCCCTATGGACCTCTCGGCCCCAGTTTTGCCGCCCCGCTGTGCAGCCCCACGCGCTGTCGCTGTACGTCGGCGGGGCCCCCCGCGCCTGGCTCGGGCGCCGCCGGCGCTGGGCTTCGGGACGCCGCCTTCGCGTGTTGGGGGTTCACTGCAGGCGAGGCGCTCCCCCTCCCTTGCCCACTCTCTCCTCCCCTGTGCCCTTTCCTCCCTCCCCTCGTTCGCCGCCATGGCGTCGCTTGCTGCCGCTCCTGGCGTGCAGCCCCCCTGGTGGCCGAGCCGGCTGACACTGCGCTAGGGCGCAACACCTCAGCCTGACACCCATTGGGAACAGCATTTTGCTGTTGGCGGTCCGAAGCCTGGATTCCATCTTTTCTTCTACTTATATTACCTCGTACTGTGCATCGGCAACGCCCGTGGGTGCACCGCCGCCGCGGCCAGCTGCTGCCACGGCCCCCGCTGCCGCTGCTGGCCGCGCCGGCGCGCTTTGTGTGGAATCCTTTCACATCTGAGTGCCCTCCGCCTCCTCCTGTCCTTCGCGGCCGCCCTGACTGTCTAGTCCCCCTCTCCTGCATGCTAGCCAATTCGCGTTTCGGTCGCTTCGTGCGCTCATCGCTGGTGCAGCTCTTCTGCCTCGCCGCCGACGAGAACGTGTGTGTGTGTGTGTGTGTGCAGGATCCAGCGCGGGAGGTGCACCACCCCAGTCGCTTGCCGCGGGCTGCTAATGATTTCTTTGTGCTGCGCGCGTGTGTGCCGATGGGTGCTCTGGCGCATGGCGCCGTGGGCGGGGGCTGGTGCGGTTTTCGTCAACCGACGGAGTTCTCTCTGGACGCTTTGCGTTTTTCTGCCTTCGTAGTGGGCGGGGCGCTCGGCAATAAAGATGTGTAGGTGTCTGCCGTGCTTTTTGTGGGCGCGTTCAACCGAATCCTCCCCCTCCACCGCCTCCTCCTCCTGGTGCTCTTCCTCCTCCTCCTCCTCTCTCTCCTCCTCTCTCCTCCTCCCTCCTCCTCCTCCTCCTCCCTCCTCTCTTCTCCTCCTCCTCCTCCTTCCTCCTCTCCTTCTCCTCTCCCTCCTCCTCCTCCTCCTCCTCCTCCTCCTCCTCCTCCTCCTCCTCCTCCTCCTCCTCCTCCTCCTCCTCCTCCTCCTCCTCCTCCTCCCCCCTCGTTTCGCCTTCTCCCAGGCGACGGCAAGTGTACGCCGACGCCGACCCTGGCGAGGCCCATCCGAGTTCGCAATGAGGTCCAAGATCGGCGCATATGCCTCCCTGGTCGAGCCAGATGGGCGGCGCAGGCCCCGATCCTGGGCCCACGATGGGCCTGGCCAGGGTCGGTGTAGGCGTGGTGTTGGCGTCGTCCTTCGACCCGCATGTTAAGGATGGGCACCCTTCCCATGGGTACCCTTGCATCCCTCCCCTTCCAGGGCTCCTTTCGGTTCCTCGGACACGATCCGGTTCGATCCCGATGGTTCCCGATTCCGGTTCGAGTCGGCTTCGGACTCCGATCTGGGTTCCGATTTCTCAACAAGGCCTTGCGACTTTGCCGATTTCAGTCGATACGTCTCCTCCCAATTTGGCTGCCGATTTCCGCCGGTTCGATCGCCGATTCGACTTGTCGATTCGATCCTGGGATTTCCCTGCCCCTCGGCCCATCTTTGGTCACTTTCGCTGGCCGCGCCCCGCTCGCAAAGGGTCGACATGGCCCTCCGTGGCCCTTGCGTCCCTATCGTGCGTCCTTTTGATGCGGGTTGACTGTATCGGCGGCGGGCGAGGGGGGCAAGTGAGCAGGAGGCCTCCTCAGAAAGCTCGGAATTCCCCTGGCCTTCTGAGAAGTTTTCTCAGCCTCCCCCGAAGACACCAACACAAGTTCTCAGAAGGTCCGAGGGCTTCTGATAAGTCCCGCCGCCTTCTGAGCAAGCCTCCTCCTTCTCGCCGCCGATATCGACTCGCCATCGGCCGAATCGGGACGGAGCCTGCAACCCTGCGGGAGAGGAGTAGAGGAGGAGGAGGAGGAGGAGGAGGAGGAGGAGGAGGAGGAGGAGGAGGAGGAGGAGGAGGAGGAGGAGGAGGAGGAGGAGGAGGAGGAGGAGGAGGAGGAGGAGGAGGAGGAGGAGGAGGAGGAGGAGGAGGCGGAGGAGGAGGAGGAGGAGGAGGAGGAGGAGGCGAGGGTGGGGGGCCCCTCTCGCTCGCCGCCGACCGTAGCCTCCCCCAGCGCGGAGGAGGCGATGGTGGGGCCCTGGACGAGGCCGGGGACGACGTGCTGGCGCTGGTCGAGCACAGCGGGGCTCAGGGCGCGCTGTCCCTCCGGGACCTGAGCCAGGATCCTCTTCGTCCGCGTCCTCGTCCTCCTCGTCCTCCTCTCACGCGTGATGAGTGTGACACACACATCACGGCGCCCTCCAGAAGCGAGCCAGAGCCCTGGAATCGTCTCCCGCAGGTTTCGGATGCCGCGAGTCGGTGCAGGACCTGCTGACGCGCCTCTGCAGAGTCGTTCGTTCGTTCGTTCTCGTCCTCCTCCTTGCCCTTCGTCCTCTCACTGCTTTCGTCCTTCTGCTATTCCGCCCCCCTGCGCCTCGTCCCCTTGTCCTCGTCCTCGTCCTCCAGCTCTTCCATCTCTTGCTCCTCCCTCCTGCCTTTTTGACGTTGCCCAGACGTGCAGCGCAAGCTTGACGCGTTCTAGTGCAGGAACACAGCCGCCGACTCAGCGTAGCGAAAAACAAATCAACCTGGCGGGCGCAGCGAGCAAAGAGCGGCAACACGAACAGAAAAGAAGAGTGCCTTGGAGTATGCGCCCGCCAGGCAGTAAGACAGCAGCGAAGCCTGGTGTTACCTTGGTGTCGCTCCCAGCTCCGTATGATGACACACCGCACCTCTCCCTTAGTTTATTCAGGCAAGCCGTGTCAAAGTAAACACCGCGTGCAGTGCGAACAAAGAGTACAAAGACAGGCGACTCTAGGAGTAGGTGCAAAGAGAGAGGGAGAGAGCGTACCCATGTCGAGCAAAATGTGTAAGGGCTGGCCACACACAGTCTGTGCTGGCTTGCCCCGTGGCGCGGTGAACAGATGTAGCACTTCTTGGGCTGCTACCTGTTCTTTTCGGTTCCTCGGGGGGGGGGGGGGGGGCGCCCTTCACCGTTCCAGCTCATAGGGGGGGGGCCCCCGTCACCATCAGCCATCCCCCACTCTCCCCCTTCTAGCACACTCTGTTGGGCAGGCGCTGCCTGGCCTGGTAACAGAGTGGTATACGTTGACTCGGGCGTGATGCCGGGCTGGAGCGTAGCTGCTTGATGAAAGTGCACGGCAACGGCCGAGAAGCGTCAGCAACCAGGCAGAAGAGAGAGGCCGTGCGGGCTACAGGGTCAAAGCGACAGTGGATCTTTCTGGTAGATGGTCCAGTATCTGTGTTCGTGGTCTGCTGGTAGGGCTTGTAGCTGTTCTTCTGGTTGTGGAAGTCTGGAGTCAATTTTGCCTGCCGAGTCGGTGTTGGAGTTGACTTCGGCACGATCGGGTGCAAGTGTGCAAGTGTGTCTGCCAGGTCGCTCCAGGGATCGTCTTCGTGCTTGTGTACGTGGTGGGAGGCTTCCGAGCGCTTCTTGTGTGTGTTTGTGTGCGCGTGTGTGTGTGTGCCTCCCGTTCTCCCACCACCACTCTGCACGGCCGTGACTGGACTTTCTCAGCACGGCGCGCTCGACTAGGTTCGTTCGCAGTCGGCACCTCCGCGTGCCGACCGCGCCCGAGTTCCCCGTGCGCCGCCGGCTTCAACTCAGGAGGGGGAGCAACACACACAGACACAATGAATCGTCGACCCCCTAGAAGATATGGGAAACTATACGGGACGTTGGAGGGAAGACAAACGCCCAGAAACTATAGGCAGATAGGGGGGAATCCTGTTGGCTGTGTGCATTGATTAGTGTGTCCCAGGGCCCCCTCATTTAAACAGTGTGTGTGTGTGTGTGTGTGTGTGGAAAATCCGGCCGCCTGAGGCCCCGCCCGCCCGCGCCCTGTCTCCCCAATTAAGGCTTCGCGCGCCCCGCCTAGCTCTTGACCGGAAGGGGCCCGCTCCCGACCCGCCGACCCCCCCCCAAAAAAAAGTGTGTGTAGAAAAGCTTCTCGGGCCCACTTGGGTCGGCAACACCCCAACATACTTATACTATATGTGCGTCGCCCTCCCAGGGGCGACGCGCACCGAGGAATCTTATAGTATATGCGTTGTGGCGGGCGCATTCTGGCCACACCGCTCGGGAAACGATATACTACAAGATGGGTATACTATATGTTCGGGTCGGACGCGCGCGTCCAAGGATGACATATAGTACTAGTACGTCTTTGTGCATCCCATTGGGGGCCCCTCTGGGGCTCGCGTGCGGCTCGCGCGGGGCTCGCGCGAGGCTCGCGCAGGGCCCCGCGGGGGGCTCGCACAGGGCCCGCCGCGCGGCGCCTCGCGCGGGGCCCCTGCGTGGGGCGTGCTTGCCGGGGGAGGGCGCGCAGGGCCCGCGCGGGGCCCGCGCGGGGCTCGCGCGCCGGGCTCGCGCGAGCCCCGTGCGGGCCCGGCGGGTCCCGACGCAGAGGCCCCGCGCGACTCCGGCGGCGCCAGGCGCAAGCCCCGCGCGTGGCTAGCACGGATCGGCGGCGAGGGGGGGGGGGAGAGTTGCTGCAGGCGGCGGGACTCCTCAGAGACCCTCGCGCCTGCTGAGAAGCTGTTTCGGCGCCTTCGGGGGAGGCTTAGAAAACTTCTCAGAAGGCCCGGGGACGTCTGAGCCTTCTGGGAAGGCCCGCCCCTTCTCCTTCTCACTTCCCCCCTCGCTCGCCGTCGACTGGACACAACGCAGGCCCCGCGCGAGCCCCGCCATGGGCCGTCGGTTTCTGGCCGCGTTGAGGCCAGCGTCGCCCCTATGGTGAGGGGGCCTTCGCAGCGCGAGATGTGGCCGTTGCCTCTCGCGCACCTGCATTCCATCATGCTTTATAAGTAAGCTTAATTTTAGCATCCTGCGAGGTGGCCGCGATTCGGCTAGCTCCCGAGTCCGTGGGTTTCGGCTCGTGCGTTCCTCACTTAGGTCCGTTTTCGGTTTCCCTGGAATTGCAGTGGTCTGGATATCAGTGGACATGGACCTACAGTGGTCCGGACCTTGCGAGTGCGGATATCAGTGGGCGGTGCCGCAAACGTTGAAATATGGAGCCGTACGTGTGTGGAGGAATCCGTGTGTGGAGCCCTGTTGCGTGCAACACATTGTGTCTTAGGTTGCGGAGCCCTATTTGTGAGGAGCCCTGCGTGTGCGGAGTATCACATGTTGAGCCCTCCGTTGGTGGAGCGCTCCGTGCGGAACCTTGCGGCGGCGACGGCCAGAACCCTGCGTGTGAACCCTACGGTGGCGACGGCCGGAAGCCTGCGTGCGGAGCCCTGCTGCAGCGTCGGCTGCAAGCTCCACGGCGGCGACGGTTGAAACGTGGCCAGCCGTGTCAGTTCGCCAAGCTTGGCCGCGCGCACGAGCCGCTGAGTGCGAGCACTGTCGGGGGAGCTCTGCCCACATGTTTTCTAGCCCGTTGCCTGGCATCGCTCGGACGTGTGCATTTTTTTTTCTCGGCGAGGACCATCGAGGACCATCCTGGACCATCGAGCAAACAAAAACACGCACGAAACCGACAAATGCACGGGAAATGGACGTCCGAGCGATGGCGAGGTTGTGCTACCCCGCAGGCGTTCAGGCTCAGCCGATTCTGCCTCAAGTCATGGTGCAGCCAGGTCCCTGACCGAGCCGGCCCTCTTGCGAAACCCGTTAAAGACTGTCGTTCTGGTTTGGTTTCGTGGACGGTTTGACCTCATCGTGGTGCTCTTGGTGCCGGGTGCGCTACGGCAGGCGGCCTGCAAGGGCCGCGCCCTCGCGCCGATGGTCACCGAAGCGCTCTTTGATGGATCTGGCTCCGCTGGCAGTGCGGTCGCCGTGGCGTCGGCTGCGGCCATAGCTCTGATTGTCGTGCTGCTCATCTGCTTCAGGCAGCGGAACATGCGGCACCTCAACCGCACCGTGGAGGTCCAGCGTTTCCTCCACCGTCTCGAGGCCATCCAGGGCGAGCTGCTCTCCGGAAGCACGAGGGACGGTCACCAGAGCCGGGGGAACGCCTCTCTCTTCTCGCGCTCCTCGCGCTCCGACGCCAGCAGGTCCAGAGAGGAGGTGTTCGACCTGGGCGAGAATGCGTGGCGTTGGAAGGTCGGCTCTGGAGGCAGCCTGAGCACCACCGACGAGTGCGAGGGCTGGGACGTGAAGGTGCTGATCTGTCTGAGCCTCGACCTGTCGGCGCGGACGTCGCAGAGTTCCAGGAAGGCGTCGGGCTTCGCAGCGGCGAGTAGGTCGCTCGGGCGCTCAACTAGTTCACTCGGGCGCTCGAATAGTTCGCTCGGGATTCCTGCGGACAAGCTGGACATTACCGCAAGCATTGGCAACAGCATACAACTACTCAAAAGTCGGTTCAACTCAGGCTCCAATCCGTCGATCGCCGCAAGCGACCGGGAGCACCTCGAGACGACCGTGTCGAACGCGCTGCTCAGCCTCAGCAGGCAGAACATGCTCGACCCGGCAGCCATACGATGCTGCATTGTGGCCGACACTGTCCGCGTACCTGGCGTCCTCAGGAGTGACTCGCCAGTGCTGGAGCAGGGCCGAAGCGACAGCCTGACCGTCGCCGACATCCTTCCGATCATGTGCGACGTGGCCGACTACTGCATCTTGGTCATAGAGGATCCCGACACGCTGACCACCACGCAGGTGGTGCAGGGTGCAGGCAGGAGGGTCTCACGCAGGAGCTCTTCGTCTCTGCTCTCAAGCGGATGGTCGTCACCAGATACCAGCAGCAGTACCGCACCATTACTTTCAGAAGGGCTTTTGGAGGACCTGCTCGTCGGGCACTCGCCATCAGACAAGGAGTTTGGACCTTCGATTTACCTTGCCGGCCTCGCAGCGTTGTCGCTCAAGTCGGACAAACAGTCGTACGTGCAGTGCGGATTCGACGACGACAGCGACACCGTGCTCCGGAGTATGGTGCCCTACAGCCATCGGTTCGAGAAGAGCCATGCCACCTTGGAGCTGGACTCCGATGTTGCAGGCGTCGAGCTGCACGGGGGCCTCCTGTGCTTGTGGGCACTGAACGTGAGCCACGGATCCTTCGGCTTTGTCCGCGATGCGGCGCCGCTCATGGCGGAGTTGGCGTATCTGAGGAACTACAGGCGGTCCTGCCTGGCGTGCACGCGGCGAGCTGGGTTCACCGTGTCCATGAGCGACGATATCCTCCAGTACTTCCAGTCATTCAGGTCGAGAATCAGCAAGAACGGATAAGCTCGGTTTCTCGGAGGTCCGTGGCGACCTCGGAGAAATTCTGTTTGTGCGTGTCTTGTTTTGTTCTCGAGCAGGCGGCACGAGCCGATCCGTGCTCACAGCCAGCTGAAGAGGGGGACGAGGACGAGTGGTCTCTTGGGCGATGCAGGGTCGTCGACGAAGAGGCGCCTCGGCAGGTCGGCCAGGGCGCAGCACATGCACGGCCTGCAGGCCTGTCTGACGCATCGGGCAATGATATCGCGGTGCTTTCACGTGTACGTCAGGAGTAAGTGCGCGGATCCCGAGTCCCTGCCGATCGCTTCGCTGTGTGATATCAGCGGGCGCTTCATTGTGCCGTCCAGCCATCCCGTTGCCCAGCAGCTGCACCTCGTCACGAGGGACGTCGACTACATGCTGGACAAGGGCGCGGGCGAAGTCCTGGATCACGTCCAGAGGTACATGACGCTCGAGGCGCTTGCAGATCGCGTCCAAGAGTTCCTGGTCGTCTACCTTCGCAAGATGAATGGCTCTGGTGACAATAATATCGCCCACAAGGATCAGGAGGGAACGAAACACGCAGACACAATGAATCGTCGACTCCCGGGAAAATATGGGAAACTGTGGGAATTGTGTGGGGGGAAGACAAGATCCCAGAACACATGAGAAACTATGGGGAGTATGGGTATTTGTGTGTATCTGTTTGTGTGTCCTTGGGCCCCTTCAGAGGAGCAGCTCGCGGCCTTCGAGCTGTACGCGGCCGCAGCAGAGGGGCAGGGCTACCTCGTCGACGTCGTCAGCGACTTCCTATGCAACAAGGCCGAGACTCGCGGCTACCAGAGGGTGACGAAGGCCCTTTCGGACCCACTGAAGGAGATCCCCAGCGATACGAACAACGAGCTGGATCTGGCCGTCGCATCGACCATGACGAGTGACATGTACAGGTGCTCTCATCTGTTCGTCAATTTCGTGGGGGCCTCGCAGCTTCCTCGGGTACGTCAGTCCGTGGTATCCTTCGATAGTAATTCTTCTACTCGAACTGCGCCTGTTGGTGAGGACACGTTGCCGAAGGCGTACTGCACGCTTGGGCTCGAGGGCGCCGAAACAGTGCTCCTTCAAACAGGTGTCGCGGCGCAAGGCTTCAATCCTGAGTGGGGGGAGACACTAGAGCTGAAGCAATACCCACCAGGCGAGACGCTCGTCTTCAACCTTTGGCATAAGAACCTCGCGTCTCAGGACTACTTTTTGGGCAGTGCGTTGTTGCCATATGCGCAGTTCGAGAGGCAGGAGTTCGCGGGGCAGATCACCCTTGTTAACACTCACGGCGGCGCCTCCCAGACGTCAGGTCAGCACGTGGGTGCCCTCACCGTGCGCGTGTCGATGACTGCCCCGAGGAAGTTTACCCGCAGGATAACTCGCCTCCGCTCCGGTGGCCCCACTTCCCAGAGCAATGGGCCGGCCAGAATATCAAGTTTTTTCTCGCATGGCTTCCGCGACATGACCCCGAGCTCTGTCAGCAGCGCCCGGGATCTGGGCTTCTTTGGCAAGACGACGTCGCCTGCCAGCTCGGAGCCGTTGCAGCCCGCCGCCGACATGCCCAGGACTCTTGCGGACCAGCTGCTGACCGCCACCGATGTGCATCGGAAGCTGGAGCGCGTGATGATCGGGCTCGTGAGGGATGCGCACGAAAGTGCCGCGAAGCAGGGAATTTTAGGCTCTGCCCATGTCGACCAGTCGCTTCACCGCAACCCGTTCTGGGAGCTGGTTGAGGCCAGCACTCTCAAAACCCTGGAGAGGCGGCTGTGGGATCAGAAAGACAAGTACCATGGCGACCTGGCGAAGTCGGGCCGGGCGGACATGGTCGACGAGGTGGACAGGGAACTGCGTTTGACGTTGGCAGACGTTTGCTTCCGCGACCATTTCGAGGAGTCGCTGACCAGGGCCGTGGCCCAGACGCGAGTCATGTGCGATAACTTTTGGATCATGCATCTGATGATGCTGGGGCTAGAAGGGTCAAGAAGTTTGGTGATATTGTCGCGAGACAGCAGCAGGAAGCTGCGGCGGAAGGCGCCCGCAGTGGTGTACACAGTTCGGCTCAAAGACAGTGGCGCCGAGGGCAGCCTTCTGGAGGTCATCCTGGTCCACAAGAAGATCACCGCGGTCGGTCAAGATAACAGGAGCGCGGTCAAGCAGATGATCTCCGAGATGCGCACCGTCAACTCGATATGTCGCACATTGCGCCTAGGCGATCCAGACCTGCACCCATCCATGTGGTGCCTCTCGCTGCGGCAGTTGCAGGATTTCGCGCAGGAGGTGGAGCAGGAGCTAGGCACGGAGGTCTACAGGGCCGCTTCGTGCGCCGAAATCGTGAAGATGTCAATCGTCAAGAAGACTTCCGCGGCTCGCACGTCATACTCTCGCATGGTCAACTGGCAGAACCTTAGGCAGATAGATGTGTTCGTGTCGCACTGCTGGGGGGAGAATTTCAGCGCCTTTGTCAACTCGGTGGTTGGAGCCCTGGAGACTCGGATCCATGCCCACGAAGTGAATTTGTGGATTTGCTGCTTCGCGCTTTTCCAGAACCCCCAGTACGAGGTGGTGAAGAAGCAGGTGGGGACTGACCTTATGGACGCCCCCTTCGAGAAGGCCCTCCGCTTCGCTCGCGAGTTCCTTGTGGTTCGAAATGCGGAGTGCGACATGTACACCCGTGCGTGGTGTGTCTTCGAGATTTTCCGGGCGCGTCAGCTGGATCTGAAGATAACCGTGACCGGCCCTGACAAGTTCACGAAGGAGAACGTCGACATTCTGAGCTGCAGGGCCACGGACACGGACGACGAGGCGATGATCAAGGGCGCCATCGTTGACGCGAACGAGGTAGACGAGCTCAACCAGGTCGTCACGGAGATCAAGGCCATGGGCACCAGGCAGGAGCACACTGGTGGCAACCAGACCGTGATGAGGGTATGATTTTGGCAGTCCTCTTCCCATTAGTTGCGGAGCTGGGAAGCCCTCGCCCCGCCGATTTCACAGGTGATTCCAGCGCGTCACCCGCTGGGGGCGACAGCGCACCACCCCCAGGCTATCACATACCACACCATCATCACCGTCACCAGCAACAACATCATCACCATCAACAACATCACCAACATCAATATCATCATCATCATCACCATCATCATCATCATCATCATCATCATCGTCATCATCATCATCTCCATAATCACCATCATCATCAGCACCATCGTCAACATCATCACCATCATCATCATCATCATCAATCTTATCACCATCACCATCACCATCACCATCACCATCACCATCACCATCACCATCACCATCACCATCACCATCGCCATCACCCCATCACCGTCACCGTCACCGTCACCATCACCGCCCTTGCCACCACCATCGCCGTCGCCATCGCCATCGCCCTCACCACCCTTGCCATCACCACCACCCATGTGACGTCGTCGCCGACGTTGCCATCCACACCAGCACCAGCGTTAGCACCAGCACCAGTACCAACGCCATCACCACCACCGGCACCGTCACCACCACCTGCGATGAGGGCTAGCGTCCCCGATCGAGGCGGGGAAGGAGGAGGCCAGCAGCGGCGCGACGCCGCGGCCACGAGCGCCGCGCGCACGCGGCTTCTGGGCCAGCTACCGCTCAAGGAGACGCGTGTGCCCGGAGGCTTCGACCGCCCCTGCCGCCGACGAGGCCCCGCGACCGAAGGCGTGCAGTGCCTGCCCCTTGGTTTGGGTGCAGCTCTTGGGAGGCCACTCCGGGTTTGCAGTCACACGGGGGGGGTCACAGCCTTCCCAGACGAGCAGTTTTCAGTTCCCCCCTAGACCAGCCGTGTAAGGGCGGCTTTGTGGCCCGAAGCCCTCTGAGGCAGCTCAAATCGGACCCCCTCCCAAATCAGACCACCCCCATGTTCAGACCACCTCCCATCAGCGCCTGCGCTGATACATCCGTGGTCGAAAACGTCGAAAACCTGCCCAATCAGACATTGCACAATCTTGCTTAATCTGGCGTCTGGGCCTATTCCAGCCGAGTCTGGCTTAATGACCCGTTGCTCGTGCTTCATCGCCTTTGATCATTCATACCAAGACCTCCCAGGAGCTGTTCCCTAACCTGGCGGTGTGGTGGCCACAGCGTGTTGTGGGTAATTGGGGGTTCGGGGACATCGCACGGTTTTGGGACTTGGGTCGTTCTCTGGGGATGTCTCGGGCGACTGGGGCTTCCAGGGTCCCAAAACCGTGCGGGGACGGACCGCGCGGTGAGTTCTTGCGGTGTTTCGAGGTCGCCGCACGGTCTGTCATGCGTCGTCGATCTCCGGCATAGGATTAGTACGGTGCACAGTTTTCCGACCCTCATAGCCGAAAGACTGTGCACCGTACCGTTTTGTAGCGAGGCCTAAAGGGAGTCCAACGTCCAAACATTGCACGGTGCATGATGGCAATTTTCGTATTTCAACATGGCTACCCTTGGACAGACCAGGTTTCGCTAGGGACCGGTTTTTACCTTCAATGGCCGAAGCCCTTCCGGAACCCTCCGGGAACCCTCCCGGAAGGGCCCTGGGAGGCTTTTGGGAGGGTTCCTTGAGCGTTTCGGGACGGTTTCGGTCGCCCAGGGGAGGAGGAGGAGGAGGAGGAGGAGGAGGAGGAGGAGGAGGAGGAGGAGGAGGAGGAGGAGGAGGAGGAGGAGGAGGAGGAGGAGGAGGAGGAGGAGGAGGAGGAGGAGGAGGAGGAGGAGGAGGAGGAGGGAGGAGGAAGGAGGAAGGAGGAAGAGGAGGAGGAGGAAGGAGGAAGGAGGAAGGAGGAAGGAAGGAGGAGGAGGAGGAGGAGGAGGAGGAGGAGGAGGAGGAGGAGGAGGAGGAGGAGGAGGAGTTTTAAACCCGCGTGCTCAGGCGTGCGCATGGGTGCCAGGGGTCTCGGCACCCAGGCCAGGCTCGCTCCGCGCTCGCCCGTGGCTGGGTGGGCCCTCGGCCTCAGTACGCACCCTCTTTGCCTCGCCCGTCGCGGCAGACTCCCCGAGTCGCAGCTCCCATCGGGCGGCGGCAGACTTGTGGTCAGCGTTGCTCGCCGCTGGCTCAGAGCTCGAGGAGCAGCCTGATGGACGGCCGCTGCCGCTCCTCCGCTCGTCGCTCCTCCAGGGACCGCTCGTGCTGCGGCTCCCTGGGCCCGTGGGACTGCTCGGGCGTCTCGTTGCGCACCCCCGCAGGGCGGCTGGCTGCCATGGGCTCTGGGCCCCCGCTCGGCTTCCAGGCTGACGCCCTGCGCGCTGGCGTTCTGCTCGCCTGCCTCTGGCGTGCGCCGCGGTGGCCTAACCCCTCGCCACGCTGGGGGCCGCTGCGGCCTAACCCATCGCCGCGCTGGGGGTTCTTGGTTGCCCAACTCCTCGCCGCGCTGAGGCCCACTGCGTTCTAAGCCCTCACCGCGCTGGGGTACTCCGTGGCCTAACCCCTCGCCACGCAGGGGGCCGCTGCGGTCTAACCCCTCACCGCGCTGGGGTCCGTGGTGGCCTAACACCTCGCCACGCTGGGGTCCGCTGTGGCCTAACCCCTCGCCACGCTGGGGACCGCAGTGGCCTAACCCCTCGCCACGCTGGGGTGCGGTGCGGCCTAACCCCTCGCCGCGCTGGGGTCCTGCTCCTTCTTCGTCGTGGTCGTCTTCGGGTGGCGCCACTCCCAGAACCTTTTCAGCCATCTTCCTGCGCTTCTCTGCCTCGTGTGGGTCCTGCAGCTGGATTTGCCTGCGTGCTGCGCCGCTGTTGAGCCAGGCCAAGCGACAGATCTCCTCCGCCACTCTGCGCTGGCTGCGCAGGCGGCTTGGGCCTGGGATGTCACTGAAGAGCCGCTGGTAGTTGCCCGTCTGCAGCGCCTTGAGGACATGGGGAACGCATGCCGCCTGCCATGACAGCCAGCCCTGCTCGCCTGCCTGTTGGATCCAGCATCCCGCAAGAGACTGCATAAGCTGTTCCAGTCGGTTTCTTTCGAGCCAGGCCAGCTCTAGCTCTGGGTCCTGGTCGTCGTCACCTCGGTGCTGGCGGAGCCTCGGATGCTGCATGCCTGTTTCTTTGGCCTCCTGCACGGATTTCATCAGGTCTGGCCCTGACGGCTTGGTGAACTGCGCCGCCCTTTGCACCGTCGCACTCATCTGGACCATGGTCGTGGCGTCGTTGTGCTGATCGGGCCCTGGGATAGTGTCCATTTCCTGATCCCTGCCCTCGCCCTCCAACTCTGGCACCTCCCTGTCTGGGAGGGAAGGGTTGTCGTCAGGGTTCTCAGGTGTCCAAGCTCGGTGCCCTTCCGTCGTGCTGGGGAGGGGCCTGCGCTCGCTGCGGGGGGCGCTGTGGGCCCGTTTTCCAAAGACGGCGCGACTCATGAGCCACTTGGACCCCCTTTGGGGGTCCACCAAAGCTCAACTTCACGAGGTCACACCTGCGAGCACGATTCTCGCCGCACCTCGCGCACATCCATCTTCCCTTGCGCCTGCGCGCTAGGTGACCATTCTCATCACTTAGGGTGAGACCGATCGGCCTCACAGCATACTCCCTCTGCTCAACGTCTGCCCATTTTCCTCTCGAGTAGCGGCGCAGGATGCGCAGCACAGTTTTCAGTGTCAACGCTGCCGCCTGCTCGCGCACCTGACGAGCTCGCTCTTGCGGCACATCACGTGGCTGCATGGGCGCACCGCTCTTCGCGTAGAAGCCCACTTGCTTGTTCCGTGCCGGTGCGCCATGGGAATCTGCAGCTCGATCGCTGGTGTCTGTGACAGGTGCGAAGGAACCCACTCGCTGTCAATCTCATCAGCTTCGACATCTTCGACTGCCTTCCAGAACTGCAGCCCATACTTCAGCATACTGGTGATCTGAATGAGTGCCGTGGGGGTAGCCATCTTGCCAGCCTAAGTAGAGCTCCTTAAGTCCGTGATTCGGTGAAGCCGTCCTTGAGACTCGTGAAGGACTGCTTGCCTGGCCGCATACAACTCTGCTGCGCCTGAAGTCTACCACGGGAACGGGACAGAGCCAGAAGCCGCTGCTATAACATTCCCAACTGCATCAATCATACAGAAAGCCCAACCGCCACGAGCAGCTCTGATCTCGCACTGCGGAAAGGTACAGCTGCCATCAACACACACACACATCACCATTGATGAGACGAGAAACTGTGCACACATGCCATCGGATGGCGTGGTGCTCCATTGCACCTGGTAGCTGGAAAAGCGGATCTGGAAAGAATCTCTTGCACAGCATCATCGTGCACGGGTGATTTTGTCCGTATTTGTTGCGCCCTCACAACATCAATTTTCTCTCATATCCATTCCAGTCTTGTCGTTCAGCGAGGTGCCAACCACAGCGAAAGCACCTGTGCAAGTCAGTGCCCTCCAAATTGCACATATAGGTGCCTCCGTCGCCTGAACTGCATGCTGTCTCACCTGATTGAAGAAGCCACCAGACAGCCACGTACGAAGTTAGCCTGCATCTTTGAACTTTCCCTGCCTCCGAAGTTCAGCTAACTCTTTTATAGCTGGCTCCAGAATAGGTGGCCCGTGAGCCCTTCCATCCCACGACTGCCTGGAACCGCCTCCAGAAGACGCCGCCTGGTGGAAATGTTGATCAACTTCCTCAGCGTGCCCTCCCCGATGTCGTCCAAGTCAACTTTCGAGCCGCGCTCTGTGAACCAACTATTCCAACGCTCAGCTCTCCATCCCATCCGTCGAAGAGTCATGAGTACTGTTCCCGCTGGTCCTTGCACTGACTGCCACGAACGTGTATGGTCTGTGCGTGTGCATGAATGCTAGGGCCATCGCCTTGGGCTTGACCCACTGCTCCCACTTCGCTTTGAGCCAATACGCCAACGGTTACTCGTCTGTGATGAACGTAGGGTCTGACCTGGGACAATGTGATCACAGAAACTCCATCGTTCTGCTTCTTCCCCTAGCTGAGCCAAACTGTGCGTGTCCTGATAGAGATCGAATCTTCTGCAGCTGTGTGTCACTCATGCCCTGCACCTTCGCTATGTAGCCAACCGAAGCCAGGCCACCAGAGCGAAACAACTTGCCCATCTGTCTGCCTCCTTGGGCCAACCTCCGAAAACGTGCCGCTCTGCGCCCAACAGCTGCAACTCGACTACGATGAGTGGGTACTCGCGCCCCACCTCCCATGCGTCGATCATGTCCCAGTTGTCGGACAACTCGTGCTCGTCGGACGGCCCAGTCACTCAGAGCCATTTCAACCTCCTTTGCCATTCTTGCCATTCTCGGTGTCGTTGCAATGGCATGTCTTATGCTCGGGCTCAACTACAGGCCGAGGAGCCTGCACAAAAGCTTGACCGCCGCGACGATGATCCGAACTGCATCCTTTTTCCGTGCCCGACGCTTGCAGGCTGCCGTCGTTCACGTCCACGCTGATCGTCGGAAAGGGCTACAGCGTGTGCACCTGGTCGTAGGCGTCCCACGTGGAGGGGATCGTCATGGTGGCCGCGTCCGAGCACCGCGCTATGACCCCCCCGGTTCGAGCAGGTGAACCTGGAGGCTATTTTGCCAAACTTGAGGCTCCTTCTACCCCGCGTAGGTCTCGATGAGCATGGCACGTCTCCTCTTTGGAAACTCGTGCCGACAACCTATCGACAACACAGAGTAGCGTGTGCACTCTTCTCGAGGGCGTTCTTCAAGTCCAGCATCACTGTGACCGAGTGCCTGACGAGTGCTCTGCCTGCCTAGGCCAGGGCAGACTGCGGCCACACTGCTCTCTCGGAGCTTTTGCCAGCTGTCGCATAATGCTACGGTCGAACACGCTCTCGAAGCCAATCTCGCTGATCATGCCGTCGACACCTGAGGAGGAGGAGGAGGACGAGGAGGAGGAGGAGGATGAGGACGAGGGCGGAGGAGGAGGATGAGGAGGAGGAGGCGGAGGCGGAGGAGGAGGAGGAGCAGGAGGCGGAGGCGGAGGCGGAGGCGGCGACGGAGGCGGATGACGATGATGATGATGATGTTGCTGTTGCTGCTGATGATGATGATGATGCCGATGCCGATGATGATGCCGATGCTGATGTTGATGATGCTGATGAGGCTGATGATGATGCTGATGGTGGTGGTGGTGATGATGATGCTGTTGATGATGATGGTGCTGCTGATGATGATGCTGATGATGACGACGATGACGATGTTGCTGTTGATGATGATGATGATGATGCTGATGATGATGATGAGGATGCTGATGATGCTGCTGATGACGATGATGACCATGATGATGCTGATGATGATGATGATGATGATGATGATGATGATGATGATGATGATGATGATGATGATGATGATGATGATGATGATGCTGATGATGATGATGATGATGATGATGATGATGATGATGATGATGATGACGATGATGATGATGATGATGATGATGATGATGATGCTGATGTTGATGCTGATGATGATGATGATGCTGCTGATGCTGATGCTGCTGATGATGATGATGATGATGATGATGATGATGATGATGATGATGATGATGATGATGATGTTGTTGTTGTTGATGATGCTGATGCTGCTGATGATGATGCTGATGATGATGCTGCTGCTGTTGATGATGGTGATGATGGCGGTGATGATGTTGATGCTGAGGAGGAGGAGGATGAGGAGGAGGAGGAGGAGGAGGAGGAGGTGGATGAGGAGGAGAAGGGGAAGGAGGAGGAGAAGCAGGAGGCGGCGGAGGCGGCGGAGGAGGAGGAGGAGGATGAGGAGGAGGAGGAGGGAGGAGGAGGAGGAGGAGGAGGAGGAGGAGGATGAGGAGGAGGCCGATGCGGAGGCGGAGGCGGAGGCGGAGGCGGAGGCGGATGCGGAGGTGGAGGCGGAGGAGGAGAGGAGGAGGAGGAGGAGGGCGGAGGAGGAGGAGGCGGAAGAGGAAGAGGAGGAGGAGGAGGAGGAGGAGGAGGAGGAGGAGGAGGAGGAATGAGGAGGAGGAGGAGGAGGAGGAGGAGGAGGGGGGGGGGAGGACGGGGGAAGGGGGAAGGAGAACGAAAGGACGAGGGATGAGGGCGGAGGGAGGAGGGATGATGGAGGAGGGAGGAGGGATGAGGAGGGAGGAGGAGGAGGAGGAGGAGGGAGGACGAGGGAGGATGAGGGAGGAGGGAGGAGGAGGAGGTGGATGATGATGATGATGATGATGCTGATGAGGAGGAGGAGGAGGAGCAGGAGGAGGAGGAGGGGAACGAAGCAGAAGAAGACGACGAATCCGACGACGACGACTACTACGAAGAAGATGAACACGACGACGTCTCATATTAATACTTACTTTGGAAGGAGTAATAAACTACCATCATACATAATCAGAAGACGAAGCAGCATACTTATAGGACGGATAATTCGGATAAGCATAATTTTATTACGAAGGCGAATGCTAGCACTAATAATACTGATAGTACGAAAAAAATATGACAAACCATAATGCGAAGATGACTACGACGAATACGACGGAGGCGAATACTACCAAACATAAGGTAAGGATGATGATGATGAGGAGGAGGAGGAATATGATGATGTTGATGATGATGATGAGGAGGAGGAGGATGAGGAGGAGGAGGCGGCGGAGGAGGAGGAGGATGAGGAGGAGGAAGAGGAGGAGGAGGAGGAAGAGGAGGAGGTGGAGGAGGAGGAGGCGGAGGAGGAGGAGGCGGAAGAGGAAGAGGAGGAGGTGGAGGAGGAGGAGGAGGAGGAGGAAGAGGAGGACGTGCGAAGCACCGATAGAGTGCCCGAGTATGGCCCCAGGCGGCCCTGCGCTGCCACACCATGCCAGCCTCAAATCGCGCCTCCCGTCGCAGCACGGCTGGCCTCGTAGTCTGTCGTTTCTCATGATGGGGGGCTGGTTCATTATGCTGCGCCACGCGCTACACTGCAAGCTGGCTAGAACCTGAGTGCGCGCGCGGGCGCAGCGCGAACGATGCTTGTGGTAGGTGATATCGGTCGTGCTTGATGTGCTATGTTTTTGTATTGGGTCTTGAGCTGGCCGCTAATGATGACAACTTGGAGGGTTAGGGGAGGAGGGAATGAGCATACAGCTGACCCCCTGGGTTCAAAAACTGACTAGCTGCGCTGCGCGTTTGAAAACGAAGGCGCCCGGAGAGCCGTCTCGATGGGCGGACGCCGAATGTGGTGCGATGACAAGACCAGGCCGCTCAACAGTAGAGCGGGCGCTGTGCGTTGACCGTGGATGCTGCGTGCGTGAAGCCTGTGTCCATGGCATGCCATGCCCTTCTCCTTGGTATTTGCGTTCGAGCGCGGTGCGCGCGTCGATCGCCTGTCGGTGCGATCGCAGTTTCTGACGTTCCTACTTCAGTTTCACAGTAGCAGCCACTGGCGCTCGGAGAGCGCCGTTGTACTGGCCTTCTGCTCATCTCGCTTGCTCGTGGTCCCAGAACAGGGTCGGTACAAGACCTCTGGTGCTCCTGCTCCTGAGTGGATGAGGGCGCCAACTACACATCTACGCCGAGCCTGGTCGGGCCGATCTTGGTCTTGGGGTCGGTGTATATTTATAGATATTTGCCTCCCTGGCCAATCCAGGGGGGCGTCCCCGAAGGACGCTCGTGCTTGTCATCGCGGCAAAACCTCGGAGGCATTTCCTCACAGACGTATGCAAGGGAGAAAGGGATAACGGGGAAGAGGAGGAATAAGAATGGGGGCCAGCGGTCGGATAATGTAGCTGAGTGCGGCGGTGCCTGATCGCCAGCCTGTACGTGACTTCTTTTTCGACGGTATCATTTTGCAGACTATGCACGCGTGCGGCCTTGAGTGCATCATTTGATTTGGCGTCACGTCTTTCATGTGTCCTGATGTTGTCACCCAAGTTGCGGGAATGTTGATTTGTTCCAATCTCTAAGATTGAAGCGGCACCGCTCATTAGCGAAATAAGAAGCTAGTCAAGCATTGTAATGTCATGAAAAATGCAGTCACACATGTTTATTATCTCAGTCTTCCTACCGACACTTCTTCCTCTTATTCTCCTCATCCTCCCCTGCCTCCTCCTCCTCCTCCTGACCTCTCTTCTATCTCTTCCCCCTGCAGGTGGCGCAACAGGTGTGAGTTCGTATCCTTGCTTGTTCGAGTTGTGAAGCCAGCCAGGAGGAGTGGCCAGCCTCTAACGAAGAGCGCGGTATGCAAACTCGCCTGGAATGGCCGCCGCCAGGAGGGAGAGGCGGGGCCGCCGCCGCGCCGCCGACAAGCCAAGGGACAGGCAGGACAGGAGGAGGAGGAGGATGAGGAGGAGGAGGAGGAATTGGAAGCGGAAGCGGAAGCGGAAGCGGAAGAGGAAGATGACAGGGCAGGGACGGTCGGGGGCGGGGGGTCAAGCGGTGAGTCCTGGAGCGGATCCAGGGTGGCCAGGCCCGTGGCGCAGGTGACACCCGGCAGTCGAGCCCAGACGGACCGATCCGGGCGGGTTGCCAAAGGCATGGGACTTGGCTGTCGCCCGTGGTTGCTGCAGCCTCCTCCTGCTGAGGCCTGCTCCCTCCTCCTCGATCTCTTTTCCTTATAACTAGGTTCTCCCTGTCGCACCCTGAGGCCAGTTTTTGGGGCGGGCCGGGCGTTTCGCCTGAGACTTCGTCACCATTTATGACCCTGAAGCTTCTTGGCAGCAGTTTCACAGATGAAGGGCGGGTCGTTTTCAAAATGTGGCTCTCGCCTCAGCGCCGCGCACATTCGTTTTAGACATGTGCAAGAGTTTGACGGATCGAGAGCAGTTCTTTTTCAACATGTGGCTCCCGTCTTAGCGCCGCGCACATTCGTTAATAGAGTTTACACGGGTTTCACGGGTTCCCATGATCAAAGTACCAGAAACTTTGTTCATAAAGGGTTCAGGATTATGACGGTGCGACAGTTACGTTCGCTCGCGGTGTTGAAGTTCCACGAGTGGCGTTCTGGCATTATTCAGGAGCGTCAAAACGCAACAGGCAGGTTGATCCGTGGAGTTGGAATCCCGAGAACAATTTTTTGGCATGCTTCAGGGCCTTCAAACGGTTGTCTTCCAACGAGGCAGTTCCCTCAATGGAAATCGACCGTTGTAGAGGCCTATGAAGAGGGAGCTTGGAGGGAGGGTTCATTCCAACATCAATGACGACTCTTGGATTTTCACTGGTCCCTCTTCCTCTTCATCCTTCTAATCCTCCTCCTCCTCTTCCTTCTCCTCCTCTTCTTCCACCTCTTCCGTTCCTCCAATCCGTCTCCGAATTTTCTCCTCCTCCCCCTCCCCTCTTCCTCCCCTTCTCCTCCTACTCCACTGCTCTCCGCATCCCCTCGTTCGCCTCTATCCGATTGCCGTCCGCGCATGGGGCAGCAGGCTTCTCAGACGTCCGACCTGGTGCTTCTTTCCGCAACGTGGTTCCGCAGAGGTCCTGGTCGTCGTCGTCCTTGTCGTCGTCGTCGTCGTCGTCGTCGTCCTTGTCGTCGTCGTCGTCGTCGTCGTCGTCGTCCTTGTCGTCGTCGTCGTCGTCGTCCTTTTCGTCGTCGTCGTCTTCGTCGTCCTTGTCGTCGTCGTCGTAATCGTCGTCGTCGTCGTCGTCCTTCTCGTCGTCGTCGTCGTCCTTATCGTCGTCGTCTTCCTTGTCGTCGTCGTCGTCCTTGTCGTCGTCGTCGTCGTTGTCGTCGTCGTCGTCCTTCTCGTCGTCGTCGTCGTCCTTCTCGTCGTCGTCGTCGTCCTCGTCGTCGTCGTCGTCGTCGTCGTCGTCCTTGTCGTCGTCGTCGTCTTTGTCGTCGTCGTCGTCGTCGTCCTTCTTGTCGTCGTCGTCGTCCTTGTCGTCGTCGTCGTCGTCGTTGTCGTCGTCGTCGTAACCCTTGTCGTCGTCGTCGTCGTCGTCGTCGTCGTCGTCGTCGTCCCCTCCTGGCGTGGTGCGAGCTTCGCATCTCGTCTGGCCAGTGGTCTGGGTCGTCGTCGTCGTCGTCGTCGCGTCGTCGTCGTCCTCGTCCTCGTCCTCGTCGTCGTCATCGTCGTTGTCGTCCTTGTCGTCGTCATCCTTCTCGTCGTTCTCGTCGTCGTCGTCGTCGTCCTTGTCGTCGTCGTCGTGTCTCGTCGTCGTCGTCGTCCGTCGTCGTCGTCGTCCTTGTCGTCGTCGTCGTCGTCGTCCCGTCGTCGTTGTCGTCGTTGTCGTCGTCGTCGTCGTCCGTCGTCGTCGTCGTCGTCCTCGTCGTCGTCGTCGTCCTTGTCGTCGTCGTCGTCCGTCGTCGTCGTCGTCGTCCTTGTCGTCGTCGTCGTCGTCGTCCTTGTCGTCGTCGTCGTCCCCTCCTGGCGTGGTGCGAGCTTCGCACCTCGTCTGGCCAGTGGTCTGGGTCGTCGTCGTCGTCGTCGTCCTCGTCCTCGTCGTCGTCGTCGTCGTTGTCGTCCTGGTCGTCGTCATCCTTCTCGTCGTTCTCGTCGTCGTCGTCGTCGTCCTTGTCGTCGTCGTCGTCGTCGTCGTCGTCGTCGTCGTCGTCGTCGTCCTTCTCGTCGTCGTCGTCGTCGTCGTCCTTGTCGTCGTCGTCATCGTCGTCGTCGTCGTCCTTGGCGTCTTCGTCGTCGTCGTCGTCGTCGTCGTCGTCGTCGTCCCTTCCTGGCGCGGTGCGAGCTTCGCACCTCGCCTGGCCAAAGGTCTGGGTCTAGTCTTCGAGGGCGCAGGGTACGTATCTCTGGCCTTCCGAGGATCTTTCTCCGCCGCCCTCCCTGAGGCCGAGTGGCTTCCTCTGTCAGAAGGTGGGGGGGCCCTGCGAGGCCCCGCCTTCTTCTGAGAGGAGGCCTGCCTCCGATCGGCTTCCTTCTCCCAGGCGATGACGGCTGTTGCCTGGGGGGGAGGGCCCCCCTCTGCCTTCCTCCTCCTCCCTCCTCCTCCCTCCTGCCTCCCTCCTCCCTCCGTCCTCCTCCCTCCTCCCTCCTCCCTCCTTCGTCATCCCTCCTCTCTCCTCCCTCCTCCTCCCTCCTCCTCTATCCTCCTCCCTGACCGCCCACGCCACTTTCCGCGCCGGCGCCGCCCCGGAATGCGGAAGAGCAGCCAGCTCGAAGAGCAGATGCCTGCAGGGATCTGCTGCGGCAGAGCGCGCGCCTCCTGTGCCGGAAGCCTGGCCTCGGAGGCCCCGGGGCTTGGCATCGCTCGGACGTGTGCATTGTTCCTTCGGCGAGGACCATCGAGGAGCATCCTTGATCATTTGGCAAAAAAACCACGCACGAAACCGAACAAAAACACAGGGAATGGATGTCCGAGCGATGCCCAGGGGGCCGCAGCACGCGCCCGGGGCACACCAAGTGCCCAATCCCCTCCCGGAGCCTCCCCGGGGCGTCCCCGGAGCCTCCGCGGAGCCTTCCCCGAAGCCCCAGGACCCACAGTAGAAATTCAGGGCGTCCCAGGCGGCTCCAGACTGCTCCAGGACGGCCCAAGATGGCATTAAGACGGCCCAGGAGGCTCCGAAGACGCCCCGAGATGGCTCCAAGAGAACCTCCCCGAAGGCCCCGAGCGGCAAAAATCGTTTCTCCCCCCTCCGGAAAACGTATACGTTTGGCATCACTTTTTTTTGTTTGTCCCACTAGCGTCCCATGCCGTTCCCAGAGGCCTCCAAGAGTGCTCCAAGGCCGCCGAAGAGACCCCAAGAGGGCCCCAAGAAACCCACCGTAGCCATTTTGGCTCAAGCAATTTTGACTCGAGTCTTATGCGATCTGCAGTAGGCAATTCGGATATACAATTTCCTCTTTCGGCGAGGCCCTATGGCGTCGAAGAAGTCGCCGAGCGACTTTATAAAACAGGTCCTCGGAAGGCCGGTCATAGTGAAGCTGAACAACGGCACTGATTACCGTGGTATTCTTGCTTGCCTGGATGGTTATATGAACATCGCCATGGAAGAGACCGAGGAGTACGTTGACGGAGAGCTTAAAAACAAATACGGGGACGCATTCATCCGCGGCAACAACGTGCTTTACATCTCTGCGCAGAACCGAAAACGGCAAGCGTGAGACTGTCAGGTCCTAGTTGTCTCTGTTCTTCGCGCCGACGGTGCAGCTGAAGGGCTGGAGCTTCGGCTGCCCTGCGCGTGAAGGAATCAAGTTGGCCGATGACGCGGACTGAGCTGTGTGCGGCGTCCCTTTCTTTTGACGCGCGCTTCCCCTGCGACCTTCGCCTGCAGCGGCGGACGTGTCCAGCCGCGCTGCCGTGCGGCTCCGCCCCTTTGCGCCGGGGTGCGTGCCCGGCGGAGGTGGTGGGTCGTCGGGATCCTGCGCCCCGTGTGGTGGCGCGGTGGCTGCAGGGAAGGGGCGGTGGTAGTGGCCGGTTGGGCCCATGGAGTGTTGCACCCGCGGCCTTGATTCGTCTCGCTCCGTATCGAAACTTTCCCCCCCCCCCCCCTCCCCCCTTTCCGAACTCTTTCGCTTGCTCGCAGGCGGCTCGGGAACCGCGGAGGTCTCTCCGACCTGCTGCGAGAATCTTGGCCGATCCCGTCGTTGCCGCTGCCTGCCGCGCGGCCGAGGGCGGCGCCGACGTGTGCCTCGCGCGCGTCCTGGCTTGGGGGGTGGGGTATAAGTGCACCCCAGAGGTCTCTGCCCGTGAGATACCTCGCCCCAATCACCGGCCCAATCTCCCCTCTGCCATCATCTCTCTCTCTCTCTCTCTCCTCTGGGCATCCTTGAGCGCCTGCAGCTTTTCAGCTCCTGGTCAGGAACTTTTAAGC
This sequence comes from Prorocentrum cordatum, assembly GCA_963575745.1. NCBI lineage: Eukaryota > Dinophyceae > Prorocentrales > Prorocentraceae > Prorocentrum > Prorocentrum cordatum. The sequence goes on along the minus strand of CAUYUJ010021131.1, from coordinate 31,751 downwards.
CAGCTTGTTCGGGCGTTTCTATCGACTGTGGGCGCGCGTGAGGAGCAAACAAAAATTATCCCGGCAAAGCAACCTAACAGCGATGTGTAGGAGCATATTTGGAAGCATTCCCCTTAATATTCAGATGATAATCCAGTTGTAGAATTCTGCTGTTCTCGCAGTCGTAGTCGCATTCGCGATGACAGTCGCAGTGGCAACGGCAGTCGCAGTCACAGCCTCAGCCTCAGCCTGCCTCAGCCTCAGCCTCAGCCTGCCTCAGCCTCAGCCTGCCTCAGCCTCAGCCTCAGCCTGCTTCAGCCTCAGCCTCAGTCTGCCTTCAGCCTCGGCCTCAGCCTCAGCCTGCCTCAGCCTCAGCCTGCATCAGCCTCAGCCTCAGCCTCAGCCTGCCTCAGCCTCAGCCTGCCTCAGCCTCAGCCTCAGCCTGCTTCAGCCTCAGCCTCAGTCTGCCTTCAGCCTCGGCCTCAGCCTCAGCCTGCCTCAGCTGCATCAGCCTCAGCCTCAGCCTCAGCCCTCAGCATCAGCCTGCCTCAGCCTCAGCCTCAGCCTCAGCCTGCCTCTGCCTCAGCCTCAGCCTGCTTCAGCCTCAGCCTCAGTCTGCCTTCAGCCTCGGCCTCAGCCTCAGCCTGCCTCAGCCTCAGCCTGCATCAGCCTCAGCCTCAGCCTCAGCCTGCCTCAGCTCAGCCTGCCTCAGCCTCAGCCTCAGCCTGCCTCAGCCTCAGCCTCAGCCTGCTTCAGCCTCAGCCTCAGTCTGCCTTCAGCCTCGGCCTCAGCCTCAGCCTGCCTCAGCCTGACCCTGCCTCAGCCTCAGCCTCAGCCTCAGCCTGCTCAGCCTCAGCCTGCCTCAGCCTCAGCCTCAGCCTGACTCAGCCTCAGCCTCAGCCTGCTTCAGCCTCCCTCCGCATCAGCCTCAGCCTGCCAAGCCTCAAGCATGCATCAGCCCTCAGCCAGCCTCAGCCTCAGCTGGCTCTCAGGCATCAGCCAGCCTCAGCCTGCCTCAGCATCAGCCTGTCTCAGCCTCAGCCTCAGCCTGCCTCTGCCTCAGCCTCAGCCTACTTCAGCCTCAGCCTCAATCTGCCTTCAGCCTCGGCCTCAGCCTCAGCCTGCCTCAGCCTCAGCCTGCCTCAGCCTCAGCCTCAGCCTCAGCCTGCCTCAGCATCAGCCTGCCTCAGCCTCAGCCTCAGCCTGCCTCAGCCTCAGCCTCAGCCTGCTTCAGCCTCAGCCTCAGTCGGCCTTCAGCCTCGGCCTCAGCCTCAGCCTGCCTCAGCCTCAGCCTGCATCAGCCTCAGCCTCAGCCTCAGCCTGCCTCAGCATCAGCCTGCCTCAGCCTCAGCCTCAGCCTGCCTCAGCCTCAGCCTCAGCCTGCCTTCAGCCTCAGCCTCA
>CAUYUJ010021131.1:0-30271 GCA_963575745.1 Prorocentrum cordatum | reverse complement strand
AATGTGGCCCGGGAATGGAGTTCTGGGAGGTCGAAGAGCACGAAGTGTGTGATGTTTGTGTTTGCGAAAAAACGAGTTCGGACCGAGTTCGTTTAGGACACAGATACCCGGATGCGCCCAGGACCCCCTTGTGGAGTCATCTGCTGCTATCTTTGACACCATTATACGGCAAAGCAACTAACCAGCGATGTGTAGGCATTCTGGATGCATTCCCTTTAAGATTCAGTATTTGCGAATCCAGTTTAGAATTCTTGCTGTTCTCACAGTCGTAGTAGCATTCGCGGATGACAGTCAACGGGAAGTCGCAGTCACAGCCTCAGCCTCAGTCTGCCTTCAGCCTCGGCCTCATCCTCAGCCTGGCTCAGCCTCAGCCTGCATCAGCCTCAGCCTCAGCCTCAGCCTGCCTCAGCCTCAGCCTGCATCAGCCTCAGCCTCAGCCTGCCTCAGCCTCAGCCTCAGCCTGCTTCAGCCTCAGCCTCAGTCTGCCTTCAGCCTCGGCCTCAGCCTCAGCCTGCCTCAGCCTCAGCCTGCATCAGCCTCAGCCTCAGCCTCAGCCTGCCTCAGCATCAGCCTGCCTCAGCCTCAGCCTCAGCCTGCCTCAGCCTCAGCCTCAGCCTGCTTCAGCCTCAGCCTCAGTCTGCCTTCAGCCTCGGCCTCAGCCTCAGCCTGCCTCACCCTCAGCCTGCGCTCAGCCTCAGCATCAGCCTGCCTCAGCATTCAAAATGTGGCCCGGGAATGGAGTTCTGGGAACTCGAAGAACACGAAGTGGCCTACAGTTGGCTCCGGGCATTCAAAATGTGGCCCGGGAATGGAGTTCTGGGAACTCGAAGACCACGAAGTGGCCTACAGTTGGCTCCGGGCATTCAAAATGTGGCCCGGGAATGGAGTTCTGGGAAGTCGAAGAGCACGAAGTGGCCTACAGTTGGCTCCGGGCATCCAAAATGTGGCCCGGGAATGGAGTTCTGGGAAGTCGAAGAGCACGAAGTGGCCTACAGTTGGCTCCGGGCATTCAAAATGTGGCCCGGGAATGGAGTTCTGGGAAGTCGAAGAGCACGAAGTGGCCTACAGTTGGCAAAGCCCTACAGTTGGCTCCGGGCATTCAAAATGTGGCCCGGGAATGGAGTTCTGGGAGGTCGAAGAGCACGAAGTGTGTGACTGTTTGCGAAAAGCGCATTCGGACACGAGTTCGGACACAGCTCCCCGGATGCCGCCCCGACCCCCCTGTGGAGTCATCTGCTGCTCTCTTTTGAGTCCACTAGAAACCTATCAGCAAAAGCTGTTAGGTAACTAGAAACCTATCAGTCTTCGCTGTTAGGTAAAAAAGGGCCCCAAGAAACCCAGGATGGCCCCACGATGGCCTAAGATGCGTCCAAGACTGCCCAAAGCCTCCCAAGAGGGCCCAAAAGAGGCCCAAAAGAGGCACCCCACACGCCCCCCGAGTGGCCCTCCGATCGTTCTCGGTGTCAAGGTGGCCCTCAGAGTATCCCGGCGGTCTCCAAGAGGCCCTCAGAGTCCCCCAAGAAGTCTCCAAGAAGTCCCCAAGGGGCCCCCAGTAGACGCCCAAGTGGTCGTCGTGACTCCCCCGAGCGGCCCCCGTAGAGACTGCAAGAGATTTCTTGCACGCCTCAAATCGAAGACACCCGCGCACCTCCATTCCAGAAGGTAGATAAACACTAAGTACACGAACGCTCTCCGCATGACTTCTCCTCATCCTTTTTTCTCCTCCTCCTCCTCCTCCTGCCTCCTCCCCCTCGGCGATGACGACGACGATGATGATGCTGATGATGATGCTGATGATGATGCGGATGATGATGATGACGATGCTGATGATGATGATGATTGATGGCGGTGATGAGGAGGACAACCATGATGATGATGGTGATGAGGATGATGATGCTCACGATGATGGTGATGATGATAATGAGGATGAGGACGATGATGATGATGCTGATGACCGTGATGATGCTGATGATGATGACGACGATGATGATAACGACGACGATGACGACGACGACGATGATGATGACGACGACGATGAGGATGATGCTGAGGAGGATGATGCATACCGATGTTGATGATGAGGAGGAGTAGGATGTTGATGAGGTGGGAAGGAGAAGGACACTGAGAGGGATGCATTAGATGATGTCGATGATGCTGATGATGATGCTGATGATGATGATGCTGATGGTGATGATGCTGATGGTGATTGAGGTGGTGGTGGTTGTGGCGGCGGTAACGAGGGCTATGTATAGGCCACGATTCGAACGACGACGGTGATGAGTACATCGACGACGTTGATGATGCTGATGACGATGATGATGATGATGATGATGATGATGATGATGATGATGATGATGATGATGATGACGATGACGATGACGATGATGATGACGATGATGATGCTACTGGTGATGATGATGACGACGATGATGCTGATGCTGCTGCTGGTGATGATGCTGACGATGGTCATATATATGACGGTGCTGATGGTGATGCTGATGATGATGCAGATGCGGATGTTGACGATGTCGATGGCGATGGCGATGATGATTATGATGCTGCTGCTGATGATGAAATGGATGATGACGAGGATGATGATGACGGTGAGGATGATGATGCTGATGATGTTGATGATGACGATGAGGATGACGATGATGATGATGCTGATGCTGATGATGATGACATGTGATGGTGATGACGATGCTGATGATGATGATGATGAGGATGGTGATGATGACTATGATGATTAGCTACTGCTGCTGCTGATGATGATGCTGATGATGATGATGCGGATGATGATGATGATGATGATGATGATGGTGATGATGATGATGATGATCATGATGGTGATGATGATGATGATGATGCTGATGATGATGATGGTGATGATGATGATGATGATGATGATGATGCTGATGATGATGATGATGATGATGATGATGATGATGATGATGATGATGATGATGATGATGATGATGATGATGATGATGATGATGATGATGATGATGATGATGATCTGTGGGGGTGGTTGAAGGGGATGGGGTACAGGGATGATGAGTGTGATGGTAGCCTCGATGGTAGTGACGATGAGTGATGATGAATGATGATCAGAGGATGGGGGAGGATGCGGTAGGGAAGGCAGCTGCAGATACGTCCCCTGGCCGGCGCGGCGCTTAGGAGCAGTTGACCAGGGTCATAGGCCACAGCCGCAACCTGGGCGTCGCTTTGGACCTGGCCCTGCCAGGGGGGGAAGGTGGGGTTGGGGGGGGGGAGAGGAGGGGGAGGAGGATGAGGGGAGGAGATGGGGGAGAGCGGGGCAACTTGGGCGTCGCTTGGGATCTTGCGCCGCCAGGAAGGGATGAGGAGGAGGAGGAGTAGGGAGAGGAGGAGGGCGAATGGTACGATGGCGATGGTGATGGTGATGGGGGGGGATGGTAATGGGAACGGCTGTGATAATCATGAGGACGAGAGTGAGGATGTTGATGTTGACGATGTGATGATAATAATGACGAAACTGATGATGACGATGATGATGCTGATTCTTCCGATGTTGATGGTGCTGGTGATGGTAAGTTTGATGGCTGTGGTGATGACGATGATGACGACGACGACGACTATGATGGAGATGGTGGTGGCGGCGACGATGATTAAGACCATCACGACGATGATGCTGATTTTGATGGAGATGATGCTGATGATGATGATGCTGATGCTGATGATGATGATGATGATGATGATGCAGATGATCATGATGATGCTGATGATGACGGTGATGATGCCGATGGTGGTGATGATGATGATGATGATGATGCTGCTGCTGCTGCTGATTGTGATGCTGATGATGGTGATGATGATGATGATGATGATGATGATGATGAGGATGATTACGATGCCGATCTGAGGCTGATGCGGATGCGGATGCGGACGCTACTGCTGCTGCTGATTATGATGATGATGCTGGTGGTGGTGGTGATGATGCTGATGCTGATGATGATGACTGTGCTGATGATGCTGCTGATGATTAAGACCATCACGACGATGATGCTGATTTTGATGGAGATGATGCTGATGATGATGATGCTGATGCTGATGATGATGATGATGATGATGCAGATGATCATGATGATGCTGATGATGACGGTGATGATGCCGATGGTGGTGATGATGATGATGATGATGATGATGAGGATGATTACGATGCCGATCTGAGGCTGATGCGGATGCGGATGCGGACGCTACTGCTGCTGCTGATTATGATGATGATGCTGGTGGTGGTGGTGATGATGCTGATGCTGATGATGATGACTGTGCTGATGATGCTGCTGATGATGATGTTGATGATGATGATGATGATGATGATGATGATGATGATGACGATGACGATGACGATGACGAGGAGGATGATGACCAGGAGGAGGAGGAGGAAGAGAACATGATGGATGGCACCGGCCGGGACCTCGTTTACCACCTTTACCGGGGAAGCGTGCTTCAAGGGGTGACCATAGCGACTGACACCACAGCTGCTAAAGTTCATCCGCCGCCGCCAGCTTCATTGTTTTGCATCTGCTCGCGCCATACAGTCTCGTCCTCCTCCTCTTTCCTCCCTCTTCCCCTACTCCCCCTCCTTCCTCCTGCTCCTCCTCCCTCTCCTATATACTTTCCCTTCCTGGATGCATCCAATTTCTGGATATCTGCAGGGCTTCGCGGCACCACGTCCGACCGTTCTACGGGTTGTAGTTCAATTTCGGACGGGGGGTAGTGCCCAGTTTTTCCCAACCATCCTGCGGTGTTTGGCCTTCGTTGTGGAGAGACAGCGCCCCGCGTGTCTCCTCCTCTCCTCTCCCCCTCCCCATCCTTCCTCCCATCCCTGCCTCTGCTCTCCGCATATCCAGTTCGGCTGGCCTCCCCCTCTGCACGGCACGGATCGTGGCCCCATTGGGAGCTCCACCGAAGGTCCCAGTGGTGCCGCCCGCATGCGTCCCTGCCACACATGTCGGCACGCCCCTCGCACGTTTCGCGGCCCCATGGAGAGTTCCACCGACTGTCCCAGTGGTGCCGCCCACATGCGTCCCCGCCACCCATTTCGGCACACTTGTTACACGTTTCGTGGCCCCATAGGGAGCTCCACCGAAGGTCCCAGTGGCTCCGCCCGCACGCGTCCTTGCCACACGTTTCGGTACACCCCTCGCACGTTTCGGGGCCCCATGGGGAGCCCCACCGAAGGTCCCAGTGGTGCCGCCCGCATGCGTCCCCGCCATGCATGTCGGCACACCGCTCGCACGTTTCGCAGCCCCATGGAGAGTTCCACTGAAGATCCAAACGGTGCCGCCCGCATGCGTCCCCGCCATCGATTTTGGCACCCCCTCACACGTTTCGCGGCCCCATAGGGAGCTCCGACGACGGCCCCAGTGGCTACGTTCGCTTGCGCCCACCGCACCCATTTTGGCACACCCCTCACACGGCTCGTGGCCCCGTAATGGGTTCCGCCTAAATTATGCCGCCCGCATGCGTCCCCGCAATTAATTTCGGCACACCCCTCCACCCAAGGCCCAAATGGTGGCGCCCGCATGCGTCCCCGCCACCTATTTCGGCGTGCCCGCATGCGTCCCCGCAACCTATGTCGGTGCATCCCTCACGCGTTTCGTGGCCCCACAGGGAGCTCCACCCAAAGCCCCACGTCGCGCCGTCCGCATGAGTCCCCGCCACCCATGTCGGCACACACCTCACACGTTTCGTGTCCGCATAAGGGGCTTCACCGAAGGCCCAAATGGTGCCGTCCGCGTGCGTCCCCGGTACAAATCTCGTCATACCTCTCACACGTTTCGTGGCCAAGTACGGAGCTCCTCTCAAGGCCCGAATGGAGCCATCCGCATGCGTCCCCGCCGCACCCCTCGCATGTTTTGTGGCCCCATTGGGGAGCTCCACCGAAGGCTACAATGGTGCCGTTCGCATGCGTCCCCGCCACCCATGTCAGTACCCCCGTCGCACGTTTCGTGCCCCAATACGGAGGTCCACCCAAGGACCCAATGGTGCCGCCCGCATGCGTCCCCGTCACCCAGTTCAGCATATCCTTCTCGCGATTCGTGACCCCGCAGGCAGCTTCACCCAGGGCGCCAATACCGCCGTTCGCATGCGTCCCCGCCACCAATTTCGGCACACTCCTCACGCGTTTCGTGGCCCCATACGGGGCTCCACCCAAGGTTCCACGTGGTGCCGCCTGCATGCGTCCCCGCCACCCATTTACGGCACACCCATTAAAAGTTTAGCGCCCCCGTGGAGAGCTCCACGGGAGGCTCCAGTGGCGACGTGTGCATGCGGTCCCGCACCCATTTCGGCACACCCCTCGCACTGTTCATGGCCCCACAGGGAGCCCCACCCAATGTCCCAGTGCCGCCGTTCGAATGTGTCCCCCCAATTCCGTAACATGTTTCCCACGTTTCGTGGCCCCATAGGCAGCTCCACCCAAGGCTCCATGACTGAGGGCGATATTCACAACGACGGTACTCACGACTGCATATGGTTGGTTCTTCCGTCAGGATCATTTTCTCCAAACTGGCGAACTTCACACCAATGAAGGTTTCCGGCTTTCTGCTCGGTGACTCCGGAGTCAGCTGTTTCCCAGCCATCCTGTGGTGTTGGGTCCTCGAATTGAAGAGACAACGCCCCGCGTCCCTCCCACCTCTTCCTCGTCCTTCTCCCTCCTCCCCCTCCTCGCTCCTCCCATCCTTGCCTCTGCCATTCGCATGTCTCTGTTTTGGCACACCTCTCGCACGTTTCGTCGTGGCCCCATACGGATTTCCACCGAAGGTCCCAGTGGCTGCGTTCGCATGCGCCCACCGCGCCGATTTCGGCACACCCTCACGCGTTTCGCGGCCCCATTGGGAGCTCCACCGACGGCCACAGTGGCTGCGTTCGCATGCGCCCGCCACGCCCACTGTGGCACACCTGTCACACGTTTTGTTGCCCTATCGGGACTTCCACCGACGGCCCCAGTGGCTGCGTTTGCATGCGCCAACCGCACCCATGTCGGCACACCCTCACAGGTTTCGCGGCCCCATTGAGAGCTCCACCGACCGCCCCAGTGGCTGCGTTTGCTTGTGCCCACCGCGCCCATTTCGGCACACCCCTCGCACGTTTCGCGGCCCCATATGTACGGAACTCCACCGACGGCCCCAAGCGTTTGCGTTCGCATGCGCCTACCGCGCCCGGTTTTGGCACACTCCGCACACACTTCGTGTCCCCATCGATAAATTGCTGACGGCCCCAGTGGCTGCATTCGCATGCGCCCACCGCGCCCATTTCGGCACACCTTTCACACGTGTCGCGATTCCATAAGGAACTCCGCCGACGGCCCCAAACGCTGCGTTCGCTTGCGCCCACCGCGCCCAGTGTGGCACACTTGCTAGATTTTTCGTGGACCCATAGGGAGCTCCACCGACGGTCCCGGTGGCTGCGTTCGCATGCGCCCACTGCACCCATTTTGGTACACCTTCACACGTTTCGCGGTCCCGTTGGGAGCCCCACCGACGGCCCCAGTAGCTGCGTTCGCTTGTGCCCACCGCACCCATTTCGGCACATCCCTCGCACGTTTCGCGGCCCCATATGTACGGAACTCCACCGACGGCCCCAGTGGCTGCGTTCGCATGCGCCCAGTTTTGCACACCCCTCGCACGTTTCGTGGCCTAGGATGAAGCCCCACCGACGGCCCCAGTGACTGCGTTCGCATGCGCCCTCCGCGCCCAGTTTGGCGAACACTTCTCACGTTTCGTGGCCCCATAGAGAGCTAGACCGACGGCCCTGGTGGCTGCGTTCGCATGCGCCCACCGCGCCCAGTGTGGCACACCCTTCACACGTTTCGTGGCCGTATAGGGAACTCTTCCGAATGCGGTGCATACAATGTCGGTGCTCACACCTTCATTTGGTTCGGTCTCTCGCCAGGCTAATTTTTCAGCGGCGTCAGTTGTGGACAACAGGTATATTGTATTCATGCCAGCTTACGACAAGTAGAAGCGCCAGACGTTAAACATGGTGTATTTGTTCCGGATGCTGCGTGTTGCTTTTTCTGACCATCAATTGTTCTGGGTGAGCAACGGCCTTGTTCCCGCTGACTCGCTGACCGAATTGAAGCCCGATCGACACAATTCAGGCAGTGGAGGTTTTTTGATTATATATATATATATATATATATATATATATATATATATATATATATATATATTGCGGCTGGCCTATTCCTTTCCCCCCCTTCTGAAATCGACGGTTACCTTTTTCCCAACCATCCTGTGGTGTTGGGTCCTCGTTTTGATAAGACGGTCCCCGCGTTCTCCTCCTCTCGTGCCCCCCCCTCCTCCCTACCGTCCGCATGCGTCCCGCACACCCAGTACAGCGTTTCGTGGCCTCATAGGGAGCCCCACCGAAGGTCCCAGTGCTACCGTCCGCATGCGTCCCGCACACCCAGTACAGCGTTTCGTGGCCCCATAGGGAGCTCCACCGAAGGTCCCAGTGCTACCGTCCGCACACGTCCCGGACACCCAGCACAGCGTTTCGTGGCCCTCCTCCCCCTCATCCCTGCGTTTCACCCACCCAGTACAGCGTTTCGTGGCCCCATAGGGAGCCCCACCGAAGGTCCCAGTGCCCCCGTCCGCGTGCGTCCCGGAAGCCCAATGTGGCATTTTCACCCACCCAGTGCAGCGCTTCGTGGCCCCATAGGGAGCCCCACCGAAGGTCCCAGTGCTACCGTCCTCATGCGTCCCGCACACCCACTACAGCGTTTCGTGGCCCCATAGGGAGCTCCACCGAAGGTCCCAGTGCTACCGTCCGCATGCGTCCCGCACACCCACTACAGCGTTTCGTGGCCCTCCTCCCCCTCCTCCCTGCGTTTCACCCACCCAGTACAGCGTTTCGTGGCCCCATAGGGAGCCCCACCGAAGGTCCTAGTGCTACCGTCCGCATGCGTCCCGCACACCCAGTACAGCGCTTCGTGGCCCCATAGGGAGCCCCACCGAAGGTCCCAGCGCTACCGTCCGCATGCGTCCCGCACACCCAGTACAGCGTTTCGGGGCCCTCCTCCCCCTCCTCCCTGCGTTTTACCTACCCAGTGCAGCGTTTCGTGGCCCCATAGGGAGCTCCAACGAAGGCCCCAGTGCCCCCGTCCGCATGCGTCCCGGAAGCCCAATGTGGCATTTTCCCCTACCCAGTGCAGCGTTTCGTGGCCCCATAGGGGGCTCCACCCAAGGCCCCAGTGCTACCGTCCGCATACGTCCGGGGAATGTAATTTGGCATTTGCACTCGCGCAGTGCAGCGTTTCGTGGCCCCTTAGGGAGCTCTACCGAAGCCCCCAGTGGGACCGTCCGCATGCGTCCCGGTAACCCAATGTGGCATTTTCACTCACTCAGTAGAGCGCTTCGTGGCCCCATAGGGAGCTCCACCGAAGCCCTCAGTGGGACCGTCCGCATGCGTCCCGGAAGCCCAATTCGGCACACCACCCACACAGTACAGCGTTCCCCCCCGCCCAGTGCAGCGCTTCGTGGCCCCATAGGGAGCTTCACCGAAGCAGATATTCACAATTACGGTACCCACAACTGCATATGGTTGGGACCTTCGCCAGGATATTTTTTCAGCGAAAACGGACGACATTGGCCGAGATGCTTCTTTCTCTGCGGGGCTCCGCAACCACGGTGCACACACCAATCTCCGTCCTTCTCCCGCCAGCGGCAAATCCAGACGTAGCGTACACGATTGGCGCTTATTGGCGGCGTGCGAACGCCGATGCAAAAACGGATCCAGATTGAAAGCCAGTGCAAAAGGATTCCGGTTGAAAGCCTCTACAAAAGGATTCATAGTGAAAGCCTTTCTGAAAAAGGATTCCCATTGAAATCTTCTACATAAGGAGTCTTCTGTAAAGTCTTTACAAAAGGATTCCCATTGAAGTCCTCTACATAAGGATTCCAATTGAAAGTTTGTACAAACATATTCTTATTGAACGTCTTCACACAAGGATTCCTATTGAAAGCCAATGCAGAAGGATTCCCAATTGAAAGCCTCTCCAAAAGGATTTCGATTGAAAACCGCTACAAAAGGATTCCCATTGAAAGCCGCTACCAAAGTGGTTCCCATTGAAAGCCTCTACCAAAGGATTCCGATTGAACGCCGCTACAAAAGGATTCCATTGAAAGCCACAACAAAAAGATTTCTATTGAAAGTCGCTGCACAAGGATTCTTGTTGAAAACCTTTCACACAAGGATTCTTACTGAAAGGCAATACAAAACGATTTCTATTGAAAGCCAATACACAATGATTCCTATTGAAAGCATCTACAAAAGGATGCGTATTGAAAACCTATGCAAAAGGATTCTTAGTGAAAGCCAATGCAAAAGGGTTCCGATTGAACGCTTTTACAGACGGATTCCTTTTGAAAACCGCTACAAAAGGATTCCTATTGAAAGCCCTTGCAAAAAGGTTTCTTGTTGAAAGCCAGTGCAAAAGGATTCGTGTTGAAAGCCAATACGAAAGGATTCCCACTGGAAGCATCTACAAAATAATGCCGATTGAAAACCAATGCAAAAGGATTCTTTTTGAAAGCCAGTGCAAAAAAAATTCCATTGAAAGCCTGTACAAAAGGATTCCTATTGAAAGCATCTACGAACATATTCCGATTGAAAACCTCTACAACCTCCTCTTCCTCCTTCTCCTCTTCCTCCCCCCTTCCAGCGGAAGACCATAACTCTCAGGAAATAAATTTGAAAACAAAAAACAAACAAATAAAGAAACTGAAGTGCTGGAGGCGGAAACCTAAAACCATCGGAGCAACCAAAAGAACAACAACAAACAACAAAGATCCCATGGAAAGCCCGTCCGCCCCAAAGAGGAGGTTACATGGGCGGGCGGCATTGCTTGGATGTTTTTGTTGTCTCATACCGGCAGCCCCGTCGAGCAGGAACATGGTCTAATCCATCACCGTTCGATCCGCCAATCTTCCCAGCAAATGAAATGTGAAGTGGAGTCCCTGCACCTGGCTTGGACACCCCCAAAAAGTGTCCTCCCTCCTCCTTCCTCCGCCTCCTCCTCCTCTTCCGCCTCCTCCTCCTCCTCCTCGTCCTACCCTTCCTCCTCCTCCTCCTCCTCCCCCTCCCCCCATTCCTGAAGGAATGCAAGACCTTTCGGGAAACCATGGGAAAACTCAAAAAGACAAGATAAACGGAAGTACTGGAAGCAAACACTTTAAGAACATCTTCGGAAAACAAATAAACAAACAACAATTATCCTGGCGAAGGTCCCAACCATCTGCAGTTGTGGGTACCGTAATTGTGAATATCTGCTTCGGTGAAGCTCCCTATGGGGCCACGAAGCGCTGCACTGGGCGGGGGGGAACGCTGTACTGTGTGGGTGGTGTGCCTAATTGGGTTTCCGGGACGCATGCGGACGGTCCCACTGAGGGCTTCGGTGGAGCTCCTTATGTGGCCACGAAGCGCTCTACTGAGTGAGTGAAAATGCCAAATTGGGTTTCTGGGACGCATGCGGACGGTCCCACTGGGGGCCTCGGTGGAGCCCCCTATGGGGCCACGAAACGCTGCACTGCGTGGGTGAAAATGCGAAATTACATTTCCCGGACGCATGCGTGGCATTGGGACCTTGGGTGGAGCCCCCTTATGGGGACACGAAACGCTGCACTGGGTGGGTGAAAATGCCAAATTGGGCTTCCGGGACGCATGCGGACGGGGGCATTGGGGCCTTCGGTGGAGCTCCCTATATGGGGCCACGAAACGCTGTACTGGGTGTGCGGGACGCATGCGGACGGTAGCGCTGGGACCTTCGGTGGGGCTCCCCATGGGACCACGAAACGCTGTATTGGGTGTGCGGGACGCGTGCGGATGGTAGCACTGGGACCTTCGGTGGGGCTCCCTATGGGGCCACGAAGCGCTGTACTGGATGGGTGAAACGCAGGGAGGAGGGGGAGGAGGGCCACGAAACGCTGTGCTGGGTGTGCGGGACGCATGCGGACGGTAGCATTGGGACTTTCGGTGGAGATCCCTATGGGGCCACGAAACGTTGTACTGGGTGGGTGAACCGCAGGGAGGAGGGGGAGGAGGGCCACGAAACGCTGTACAGGGTGTGCGGGACGCATGCGGACGGTAGCATTGGGACCTTCGGTGGAGCTCCCTATGGGGCCACGAAGCGCCGTACTGGGTGTGCGGGACGCATGCGGACGGTAGCACTGGGACCTTCGGTGGAGCTCCCACGAAACGCTGTAGTGGGTGTGCGGGAAGCATGCGGACGGTAGCACTGGGACCTTCGGTTGGGCTCCCTATGGGGCCACGAAGCGCTGCACTGGGTGGGTGAAAATGCCACATTGGGCTTCCGGGACGCATGCGGACGGTAGCACTAGGACCTTCGGTGGGGCTCCCTATGGGGCCACGAAGCGCTGTACTGGGTGGGTGAAACGCAGGGAGGAGGGGGAGGAGGGCCACGAAACGCTGTATTGGGTGTGCGGGACGTATGCGGACGGTAGCACTGGGACCTTCGGTGGAGCTCCCTATGGGGCCACGAAGCGCTGTAGTGGGCGTGCGGGGCGCATGCGGACGGTAGCTCTGGGACCTTCGGTGGGGCTCCCTATGGGGCCACGAGACGCTGTGCTTGGTGGGTGAAACGCATGGTAGGGGGAGGAGGGAGGAGGAGGGGGAAGAGGAAGAAGAGGAGGAGAACGCGGGGACCGTCTCTTCAAAACGAGGGCCCAACACTACAGGATGGTTGGGAACAACTAAAGTTCCACAGAGACTGCGGGGTTTCCCTTCGGGCTTATCCCTTCGGACGGTGTTTAGTAAAAACATGTTGTTCCTAAAGTTTTCGCTTCCAGCACTTCGTGCTTTTTTTTTTTGGGGGGGGGGGGTATTTTTGTTCGATGTTGGTTTGGTGTTTGTTTCAAGTGGTTTTCCCACAGTTTGTGGTGTTTCCCGCCGCCAACATACTGAATGTATGTGTATCTCGCCCACGCGACGACGAGGACGACGAGGACGAGGATGGCGAGGAAGAGGACGAGGACAAGAGAGAGAGAGAGAGAGAGAAAAAAAAAAGACACAAGGGAACGCTCAAACAGCAAAGCACAACAGCAAAACACAACAGCACCCCCAAACAAATTATCCACAACCCCCAAATTGTCCTGAAGCGTTTCAGGTGGACGGAAGTCCATCCCCCAAAAAACTTTCGATTTCAGCAAGGGGAGGGAATAGGCAAGGGCCCGTACACATACAAAACTAGATTGGTATGTATGTATGTATGTATGCATGTATGCATGTATGTATGTATGTATGTATGTATGCATGTATGTATGTATGTATATATGTATGTATGTATGTATGTATGTATGTATGTATGTATGTATGTATGTATGTATGTATGTTTGCATGCATGGATGCATGCATGCATGCATGTATGTATGTATGTATGTATGTATGTTTGTGTATATATATATATATATGCCCCCTGCCGCCGGCCCCCTCTCTCGGAGAATGGGCCATGGAAGAGCTAAGTCATGAGGCCTTGGCGCTGTCGTGAAGCAGTATCGAAACTTCATGCGAAGCCGATTCGCAATCAGCAAAACCAACTGATCACAAGAGGGGTTACCACACCTGGCGATTGGTAAGACGTGTATGGTTTACGGGCTTGGTTACCACACCTTGCGATTAAAGGGCCGAGGGAGTTCTCGCAGTTTGGGTTACCACGCCTTGCGATGGATGTGCGTGAAGGGTGGCACCGAATTTCAGAAATGTGGCAAATCCCCTGTGTTTTTGGACCCTGACCCCGCGGATCTGCGTAAGGGGTGGCGCCGAATTTCAGAAATGTGGCAAATCCCCTGTGTTTTTGGACCCTGACCCCGCGGATCTGCGTGAGGGGTGGCACCGAATTTCAGAAATGTGGCAAATCCAATGTGTTTTTGCACCCTGACCCCGCGGATCTGCGTGAGGGGTGGCACCGAATTTCAGAAATGTGGCAAATCCCATGTGTTTTTGGACCCTGACCCCGCGGATCTGCGTGAGGGGTGGCACCGAATTTCAGAAATGTGGCAAATCCCTTGTGTTTTTGGACCCTGACCCCGCGGATCTGCGTGAGGGGTGGCACCGAATTTCAGAAATGTGGCAAAATCCCATGTGTTTTTGGACCCTGACCCCGCGGATCTGCGTGAGGGGTGTCGATTTCGAGCCCCCCCAGCAATTCAGACAACGCGCCCAGGAGACGCTAAAAATCCCGTTTGGGCCTCCCCCCCCCCTCGCGCGGTCAATCAACTAGTTACAGTAACCAGCAAGAAGCAGAACTGTAACACTGGAAACTACAAGCTACAACTGGTACAGGAAACTGCGAACCCGCGCCTACAGCCTGGTGGCCCCACAAGGGGGCCGGCGGATATATATATATATATATATATATATATATATATATATATATATACATATATATGTACACACATATATAGATATAAACAAAAAGGTCCGACTTGACACGCGACTGAGGATTTTCGGAAGGTGTTGAAGACACGCCGAAACCGTTTAGAGTGCATCATTCTTTGGCAGCTGCCATTATATACCGACGATGAATATGGAATATGGAGATTACCCGCAGCGCCAGCGAGTTTCCAGGTCCTTATGGAACGTCTTCAGGCTAGCGAGGGTGTCAGGGTAACGTCCGATTCGGCTTCGTCTTCCTCTTCCTTTGTCGCTCTCCTCTCTGCCGCGCCGTGGCCGTATTTGTCCCGACGATCCTTCCAGTTAAGGCTTAGATTGTATTCGTCATTGCATCGCCAAGGCTTGATGCGGAATACCAATGTTAAAACATATATGACAACTCAGTCTTCTCGTATAGCACTGGCCTAAGATCCGATACGCAACCGCAGAGCTATTATATTATACTTTCGCCCTCTGTGCGAAACGATCGACCAAATTGAGGATATCATATGCTTTTCCAGATGTAACTTGATCACTGCTACCCCGCCTCGCTCGTCGCCCTCCTCCCTCCCCCCTTTCCCGCTTCTCCCCTCATCTCCGTGCCCCAAGAAACACCCTACTTGCCCCCAGGATGCCCTGGGTTTCTTGCGTTCTGATGGCATCGCCATGGAACGCGTGACGCTCCCGCACCAGAAGTCAATGGACATCTTGGGGTTTCAGGGCTGGGTTTCTTGTGAAAGGTTACTCGTGGTCGAGCTTCTACTGTATTGATCCCACGGTTGCTTCTACCCTTCTTTCCGAACCTCCTTTCGTCGTCCTCGTGATCCCCCCCCTCGTCCTCGCGCTCCTCGTCGTGCCCCTCCTGTTCGCCATCGTCGTCGTTCTCCTCCTCAACCTCGGTCTCGTCGTTGTCGTCGTCGTCGTCGTCGTCGTCGTCGTCGTCGTCGTCGTGCTCCTCAACCTCTTCTACCTCCTTCTCCCTCGTCCTCCCTCCTCTTTCCTCCCTCTTCCCCCCGTATGGGGGAGGGGTCTCGACCTTTCCAACCTCGGGAGCTCGGCCGGGTGGTGGCGCAAGCGGCGGATCCCCGTGTGGTCCAGGCGCCGCCCACCCGGCCCAGCAGCCATGTTGGAGCACGATTCGTTCAAGGCCCCGCGCCGCATCGTCGCCTCCCTCTTCTTCCCACCTCGCCTCGTCCTTGGAGGTCGGGGCCTACCTCAAGAACTACGAGATAGACAAGGCCGCGAACGCGGCCCGAGCTGGGGTAGCGAGAGCTCCCTCCGACGTCTGGTAGGTTTCCCGTTGCGTGCCTATCCGGAGGAGGAAGACGGGCTTTTCTTGCAATTTGGCATCGCGGTGAGGACTACTGACGAGCAGCCGAGTAGGCGCTCGGGCTTCCGCCTAGCATGCAACTGCAGGGCCAACTACTGAGACGGATGGACGCCCAGCGGATTTCCTTTCGCACAGACCTCCCACTTGTTGTTGCATTTTGCTCTGCCGATCCGTCGATCTCGAGCTCTGGAAGCCGCTTCTCGGCCCCGTGGCGATCGAGCCTTGGCCGAGAGGTCTATGGCCGCGGACTGCACGGATCGCGCGGCCGGCCGCCTTGGCGTGCCGCCCTCCGACGCCGCGGGGCCTCACGAGCGTGGGCCCCTCGAGGCCCCGACCGCTCCCCTGGGACGGGCTCTTCGCTTGGCGTCGCTGGACCGTGTGCCCTTTTCCTCGGCCAGGGCCATCGAGCAGCATGTGAGGTCACCTCTTGCGAAGCGTGCACGCGCGAGGCCGGCAAAATGCACGGGGCATGGACGCGTCCGAGCCGTGGCGAGTGTCTCCCGAGTCGTCTTTTGGGCATCCCGCCGGGGGGAGGGGGAGGAGGTGGTGGAGGAGGAGGAGGAGGAGGAGGAGGAGGAGGAGGAGGAGGAAGAGGAGGAGGAGGAGGAGGAGGAGGAGGAGGAGGAGGGTGAGGAGGAGGAGGAGGAGGAGGAGGAGGAGGAGGAGGAGGAGGAGGACGGAGGAGGAGGACCAGGACAGGAGAGGAGGAGGAGGAGGAGGAGGACGAGGAGGAGGAGGAGGAGGAGGAGGAGGAGGAGGAGGAGGAGGAGGAGGAGGAGGAGGAGGAGGAGGAGGAGGGAGGAGAGGAGCGAGGAGGGAGGAGGAGGGAGGCTGAAGGAAGGAGGAGGGAGCAGGGAGCGGGAGGGAGGCTGGATGTATGATGATGATGATGATGATGATGAGGAGGAGGAGGAGGAGGAGGAGGAGGAGGAGAGGGGAGGAGGAGGAGGAGGAGGAGGAGAGGAGGAGGAGGAGGAGGGTGGAGGAGGAGGAGGAGGAGGAGGAGGAGGAGGACGAGGACCAGGACCAGGACCAGGACGAGGACGAGGAGGAGGAGGAGGAGGAGGAGCGAGGAGGGAGGAGCGAGGAGCGAGGAGGGAGGAGGAGGGAGGCTGAAGGAAGGAGGAGGGAGCAGGTTGCGGGAGGGAGGCTGGATGAGGAGGAGGAGGAGGAGGAGGAGGAGGAGGAGGAGGAGGAGTTGGAGGAGGAGGAGGAAGAGGAGGAGGAGGAACGGGAATGGGAATGGGCTCGATGACGAAGTCATGCCACAATAAAAATTAGAGTCTGGACTTGGGCCTAAGGCCCCTCTCAAAACGGTCCAAAAACTCCCGCCGCTTCTTGGAAATATGCTGGGGATCGCAGGGCTGGGCTAACCCGCGCATAACGAGTTCCCCAAAGAACCCGCAACTCCCGCATATCCAAACACCAGAATCCAGAGAAGAAAAAACATATCATGCGAGCTATGAGCGACCCCCCCCCAACATGGACTCTAAACCCCCGCGGAGGCTTGAGAACCCGTCCTGACGCCTGAAGCTCCGCGCACGGCGAGGCAAGCCAGGCCGTCCTGGCTGCCGCCGACGAGGAGCATCTACACCGCGTGCACCTCGTCCCCGCCTCGTCCAGCTGATGGACGGAGGCGAAGAGGGCGACGGCGGCAGGGGGGGGGGGGGAGCAGGCGGGGGCAGAGCAGCAGCAGCAGCAGGAGGGCGCTCAGACGAATTTTCAGCCCGACGCACCTGGACGGAAGCTTCCATCGCAGCCAACGTGGACCTCATTAGCCGTCTTCGCACCAGCCTCGCCATACTCTCTGCCTCGGCCACCCGAAAAATATGGGCTTCAGCAACTCTGGAATTCTGGGCGGCGACTCTGGCGAGTTCATCGGCGGCCTCGTTACCTGCAATCATCCAGCTGGGGTAGCGACGAAACACGTTGTCGGACGGAACGACATGCGATGCCACTTTTAAGACCACAACCGAACCGATGCGAGCCTTCAACAGCACACCGATCTCTCTCCAAATGGACGCGAGGGCGCCGTACGGCCGATCGTATAGCCGCTCATACCAACCCCTGGCGACCTCGTCATTGTCAGTCGTGTAAATCAAATCCCCAAGAAACAACCGAATGGTCAACTCGAGGCCTCTCAACTCCCCCCTCGGAACGGACTGGTGTCGTCCAGTGAGAGGACCAAAGACGACAGGCCCAAGAACGAAGGGAGACAGAGACAGGGCCGAGCAGATGCCAATACCAACTCCCCTCAACCTCTCATCCCTCCCCTCCTTCCCAGCGGAGGCATCACCAAAAACATAAAGAGGAGCCGGCTCCGTGCCCACACCCAGGGCGCCTGGGATGAGCTCGTTGGCCAACAGGTCAGCATAAAGCCACTGCTCTTGCTCGGGCGGCGGCGGCACTGCTGTCCAGCTGGCGGGCAGAAGCCCACGACGCCAAAAGCATGCCTCGCTCTGGCCTTGGGATAAGGCCTGAGGCACAAGCTGATCTGAGTCGGAGAAGGCGGGATGATTCGCGTTGCTGGGGCATAACCAGTGACGATGCTCGGGCGTCTCGGGCGTGGACGGACGTTTGGCAAGTTTACAGCGACGGCACTCATTGACGGCAACCAAACATTCCTGAAACTTCCTGTCCTCGGGCCAACACCCACCCGCAGCAATACACACCATTACCTCTGCTAACTGCCTACCATGTTTGGCCCCCTCGAGTTGGCGAAGTGGGATACGGAGAGAGAATTTGTCCACTCCTCCTGAGATGCCCGACCCGCAAAAATGCTGTTCAGCTGCAGCCCACTGCTGCATGGCCAGGGACTCTTGAAAGTCTTCCAAGAGACCCTTAGCCTCGTCAACTGAAACTAGCGCATCTGCTGGGAAGGTCCATTGAAAGCCAAATTCGCCTGTCGAGAGCCGCGGGCATTTCCAGTCGTTGGGTGCGGAGGGGGTCCAACCTGCTGACATCAAATGCGTCACAACAGCCGAGATGGGACCTCGAATGTGCCTCGATCGCTTATTAATGTCCATGGCTGCCAGGTCCCTGTGGACCCCATCCCAAAGACGAAAGATACCCGCATGTGATTCTGGAAACCTGATCCAACAATCAAGCCAAGTCTTAATGCACGACGACGGCAGAGTGATGCCTGGGACCCGCCCAGGTGCACGAATATCTAGGAGCGTTGTGAGGCACTTGCCCTTTCTGCCAGAGCCAGCCACTGCACCTAAACGCTGCCGAAGACGCTGTAACTGCTGCCCCGTCACTCCGTAGACATCTAGACCATTAGAACAAGCTTGAGGCCCAGCAAGTTCATTTTTTGTAACCGTGTAGCGTCGAGCCGTGCGTGCAAACCGTTTAAGCTTACGATGCTGCTGCGTCCCCTTCATGACCCGCTGCCTCCTCGTCTGCCTAGCCTGCCTCTTGCCTCCCCCCAAATCAATGCCCAGATATGGTGCCTGGAGGACGGGGCTGATCTGAACTCCACGACGTTTCAACCGAGAAGCGATCTGCTTGGCAACGACGTGCAGCGGACTAAGTACAACGCTCTTGTCCGCAAGCTTGAGCTCGTGCTCTTGCATGGGCGTGGACACCATATCCACGACAGCGACGGTGGAATCTTCAACAACCCTACGCGACCCCAATATTTGAAGCATAAGATCGTCAATTCAAATCCTACACGATGCCGAAAGGGGAACCTGGGATACCCGCTCCAAGATAAAATATGTTAAACATCTAGCAGAGCCTGTACCGTTACGTAATCCCTGAACGACAGACTTGGGGGGTTGAAATGCCTGGCTGCTGGCCCCGCTCTGGGAAATAATACGCGGAGCCATGCACAACTGCAGCTCCGGCGCCATGACAACCGACGGAAATCCTAAACGCGTAGCTGTATCAACCAAAATATCCCATAACATAGAATCGTAGAAACTCTTAATATCGAGAATCGCCTGGCTAAACGTAAGCCCCAAACGATGGTAAACCTCGGCGCCAAGGGCCCTCCGAAACGCTTCCCTCGACGCCGAGTTGCCTGAGATGGCCGCGTCCCAAGCAGGCGTGGTTCGCGCAGACCAAAGTTTGGCAAGCCCGTCGCGGGCCAGCGACCGCAAGCGGCATGCCATGCCCATAAGGCCCATGACCTTGTCGCCCCCAGATTTTTTGGTTAATGACCTCCCCAATGCAACAATAACTTGCCAAGGCCAGGTGAGCGTCTGCTCACAAGCCTCGTAGAGCTCGCACAAGGACTGACGAGCGCTGTCTGGAAGCCGATCAAAATCCAGAGGAGTCAGTTGATCGACGCCAAGGCCAGCTGATGGACGCATCTTGCGCAAAGCAGTCCTGAGGTCCTGCGCAGTGAGCGGTGGAAGCACATCCGACGCAGCGTCACGGCGCAAACGATCAACAACCCCACCAACATACTGAGAATGCACTGGTTTATCAGCCCACAATTTGTGATATTTCGTGGCCTTGGCATCGATAACGTCGACGGGGTTTAAAAGCAGCGCCCCTTGATGTAGAAACTCATCATCAGGAACTGGGTCAGCTCGCAGGCTCCGAAAAACTTGGCCTTGCTTGGAGCTGTCGATAATCCACTCTTGAAACCGAAACGAGGAGCGCTTGGCTGCTCTACGCTGAGCACGCTTCGCAATACGCTCTGCCCAAGAGACAAGCTTGCCAAGGAAATCCAGACTGCGCTGCCCCATTGCACCCAGGTAATGCACCCAAGCCTCCAGGGAAGGTTCCTGGCAATGTGGCCTGAACACCCCATGAGCCTGAGGAGGGGCGTCCTGAGAAAGCTTAATCCCAGTGGCAACCAAATTCCTAATCTGCTTACATCCATTAGCACGTTCACGGTGCACGTGGATTCTCTGGGGGGCAACGAAGACCCGAGACCACCACGCAGCAACTTTATCGGAGAGCGGAAGCTCACGATGCTTAAGCGCCTTCTGGGCCTCCTGCTGCTGTAAGGAGGGTCCCTCGGCTCGGGATCGACCCTGAAAGACTTGGCCTTCTGGATCAGCAGAATGATGAGCGGAAATAGAGCGTTCAGCTGATTGTGCCCAAGATGCAAACCGACTGCTGACTGCCAAAATATGCGGCCCCCCAGCCTTAAAAGCGTGCGAATCCCGAATAAAGCTGGCTACGTCTTCCCTGGCTTGAGGAACGAAACCAACTTGAGCCGAATGGCGACGCCAAGTGGAGTCAGGAACGAGGAAGGGAACTGACGGAAGCTCAACTTCTCGAGATTCACCTAATTCCTCCGCGGGGGGGAAACGCTGGGGGGGTCGCTCATGCTCCGCTCATCAGTCTGCTCATCCTGGCCGCATTCGAAAGGATCTTCATCCTCTTCGCCAACGAGAGCAGGGCTAAGTTCAAATGGGTCTGAGTGGCCAGGGACTGTGGATGCGCCAGCCTGATGATTGACCTCCGAGTGTGGACTGAGCAAATCTCCAAACAACTCGCCACAAGTTTTGCGAAAAGCTTCGACGGCCTTCTGCTTGGATTCCATCCTAGCCTGCTTGGACTTACTGGACTTGCTACCAGGTTGAGGCAGAGTCCCTGGCCTGGCCACCTGAGGAAGCTTGGACGATAGCTGCAAAGACCGAGTCAACAAAAGGCGACTTGTGCTGGCAAGAGAAACAATCAATCCGCAGTGCGTGCCCCATGGCACGTCTAGCTTGGCGTGTTTCGACTGAATGTAACAGCGAGCAGCACTACTGACGACTAGATAATCAATGTGACTACTGCCCGTGCCTGTGACGCATGTGGACTCCGCGTCGGCAGTCATTGCTACCGCGTCTAAGGAGTCTAAGAAACGAGACTTATTGGGCTCCGTAGGGGAAAGATTGAAATCTCCCAAGACAATCCAGGGGAAGGCGAGCGCTGCCAAGCAGGCCCCGAGACGCGTGAGCCCCTTAGCGTCGTCACCGACAACTCCCTGAGACTTCTGGAGCCCATAGTACAAAACAAGAACAATCGAATATCCTTTCATGTGGAGAGTGATGGGGAGAAACCCATCCAGAGCATTGCAAGAGGGGACGGCGAGGTCGGGGAAAGCCTGCGCAGATCCAGCATACTGCGCCTGGCGGTGCCCTTCCACGAAAAAAGCCTCACCGCCCTCATCAGCTTTTGAAACTTGCGATTCAGACATCTCCTTGCCCGAAGGGCGATCAGGGTTGAAAAACGACCGATGGGAAAGAGCTCGAGCCTCCTTGGCCCACTTGGCCTGGGAGGCCTCGTCGACGTGAGTTTCGGCAACCCCCCAGACCTGGAACCGAGCGACATTCTCATGAAAAAGCTTGAGAGCCTTGGGCCCTAAAGTAGTGATGTTACTATAGAAGATTCGAAACGGACTGCCACTGCCTACAGCGTCGCCGATGTCGTCGCATTGGCCGATGTCCTGGACAGCGGCTGCAGCTCCAGCAGGCGGCGACGCGGCCGTCCGTCCCGATGCGCCATCGGCGCCGGGTGGGAGTGGCCCCTCTGAGGAACGCGTCGGCGCCCAAAGGGCCGCGCCGACGCCCTCGTGGCCTCACGAGGCCTGGGCGCCACCTCCCGCGGCTCCTGCGGCCCGAGCTTCAGCGGTGGCCTGCGCTGCCTTCTCAGCTGCAGCGATCTTGGCCTGGCTGATGCGCTCTGCCTGCTCCTTGATCTCGACCTCAGCTGCGGCCTCATCCTCAGGTGACGGCGCCGGCGCCGCTGCGGCCGCAGGGCCGCCAGAGCCTGAACTAACGTCAGGTACGCCGCCAGGCTCGGTTTGGCCGTCATTGGCCTTCCTCTTCTTCAGCAGACGCTCACGGACCTGGTCTTGGATGTTCTTCTTCTTCTCGAGCCAAGTCTGCACGTCCGAGCCCTTCGGCTCAACCTGCTGCTTGACTTCGCGGAGCTTGGCCTCAACCTCGCGCAACTCCTGTATCTCCTTCTCAGTGATGCCCTCAATCTGCTCGAGGTTTGAGAAGAACGCCTCGTCAAACTTGAGCTCACAGATGCCCTCCCTTGCGTCGGAGGACAGCGGCGCGCCAGCTACCCCAACACGAGCAGCAAGGGCCTGCACCGCCAACTTCTTCTGCTTCTCAGCCCTCGCCAAGTTGATGGCAGTCTCCTTCTCCCGCTCTTCAGCTCGAACGAGATTGGATCTGGCTTTGACAAGGGCCTGCACTGACTGATCATGCTTCAGCGTGGCGTCACGAACAGCTCCAGTGGCTCTCTTGACCGCATCCTCGGGATTGACGTCGCTCTCGGCTTTGCTGCCCTGGTCCTTCAGCTTGGACACGTGGGCCAACAGAGCTGCTCGTAGAGGCTCGTCGTCGGCTGCAGTGATGGCGGCCTGCATGGCCTGCACCTTCGAGGCGGCGGCGTCGCCTGCAGTGCCCCTGCTGGCCGAGGGCGCAAGCTGGAGACTGTTGTCTACCCCCTTGCCCCCGTTGGTCTTCTTCTTCTTGCCGACTGATTCCCGATAAAGTGTGAGCCAAGTGCCACACGCACAGGTCGAATTGCGAGTGACCAATATGTCGTTGTACTCGCACTGTGAGGGGCGCCTGGTCCACAATCGCCGTGCGTTGCTGTCGCCGCCCTTCTTGCCACCCTTCTTGCCTCCTCTGCCGCCCATGCCAGCGCAGAGATGCAGCAAGGAAGGGACGAAACTGATCTCACTTCGCACTGCTTAGCCACCGCGCACGCTGACACGAGAGGTGACTGCGGGCGCGGCCACCCAATCACCGCGATGAGGTGCAGTGCTGGACTCAGGGCTGCCAAAATGGAGTTCTGAGCCCAAGTTGCTTGAGAGGAGGAGGAGGAGGAGGAGGAGGAGGAGGAGGAGGAGGAGGAGGAGGAGGAGGAAGAGGAGGAGGAGGAGGAGGAGGAGGAGGAGGAGGAGGAGAGGAGGAGGACGAGGACCCAGGACCAGGACCGGAGGAGGAGGAGGAGGAGGAGGAGGAGGAGGAGGAGGAGGAGGAGGAGGAGGAGGGGGAGGAGGAGGAGGAGGGGGGAGGAGGAGGAGGAGGAGGAGGAGGAGGAGGAGGAGGAGGAGGAGGACGAGGACCAGGACCAGGAGGAGGAGGACTATGCAGGACTATGCATAGCGGGCGACAACGACAGTCGACGCCTATTATAATCAGGACCCCGCTGGATGGCGCTCGTGATCTTTTCTCGGCCTCCCGAGGGGCGTCGCATCACTTTGCCATTTACGCCACCAGCGGGGCCCTCGAAACTGGGCAAAACCAGACGAGTTAGTAAGTGAATTGTGAAGTCTCTGCATCACGGACGTGCTGCGGGGGCCCCCCCACGTGCGGGTATAAACCTCGGGCGATCCTCGCGAGATTTTGCGCACCCTTGGGGGAGGCCCTGCATCTTTCCACCAACCACCTTGGGTCGGACGTGGCGGTCTTGCCACACACAGTACAACACGTTAAACCAAAACGGCCCCAGAAGGAAAGCTTGTGGCTCGCGCACAGCAACTTCCCCGCGACTGTCTGTGGGCCGTGGAGCGGTGAGATGCCCTGGCCACGGGGCTTGGGGCAGCACCGCGAGAGGCTCCCAGATCTGATGGACTCCCTGGTCTCGAACTGGGAGCAAACCAGACAGAAAAACTTAGAACCCACCTTCCGCCACTGATGCTCGCTGGCCCGAAGACACCTGGTCAGGATGGGAAGCCGCAGGACCCCAGGGGCCACGGGTCGAGACGCGGTCCACGGATCGGCCAGGATGCTCGCGACCAGAGCTCTCCGAGCTCGACGTCTGACCAGGGCAGCCTCGGCATCGCGGCGGTCGGTGTCGGGATTCGTGAGGCCGCAGCGCCTGCTCGCTTGGGCGCCTAGGCCCGCGAGTGCGTCGGCACACGCGTTGCCTACAGCATATCGAAACGCTTCCTCGGAATTCACATCCCTAGCCTCGACATGGGCAGGGATCCAAATCACACGAATTACTCTGTCTCCTGCTGCCTCCAGGATCCTGGTCCAAAGGTCGAGGTTCGCAGGAGGGGTCGAGGAAACGAGGAGGAGCGGGACACCTTTGGACCAGGCCTGGGCCAGGGCCAGGTGGTCCGTCATATATCGGATGTTCCCTGGGATCAGTTCTAGGGCGGCGAGACAGGCAGAGAGCTCGGCCCTCGGGACCGTCTGGACCCTCCCACCAAGGGAGGACGAAAAACCGAAAACCGGGTCCAGGCTGCCAGAGGAAAGGGAAACAAATCCGAAACCAGCGCGTCTGCGTCGCCAGTCACTGCTATGCTCACCGCCCGACCCATCTCCAAAAATCTCAACGAACCCCTCCTCATCACGTGGGATTGTCGACTTATCTCCGAAACTGTTCGTGATGGGTGGGGCCTCGTCGAAGACAGGTATGGTGTCGGCAGCCGCAGGAACGCCTCGAAGCCAGAGGGACGGAGAGGCCTCGTAGTTGGCGAACGCCTGTGCGGTGAGGAATTCGCTGTCCGTGTAGTCGTCGTGGTTGCAGTTGGCCGCACAGGTCCAAATTCTGTGGAATAGCGACTCATCCTGTTCTCCACACCTCGGGCATGTGGGGGAAACCTCGTATCCTGCGGCCATCATTCGCGTACGTGTCCACTGGCCACCTGTCGTGACCACCGTGTTGAGTGCAATCTCGCTATGCTGCTCCCTCCTGGCGAGTCGGCGGTTCTCCTGCTTGATCGTGCTGAAGTCGCCTCCACTGTGTAGGTCGTCACCTGCTTCGTGCTTCGAAGCCCGAGTCCAGAGAACTCTGTCCACTGAGCTGTTGATGTCGTTGAAGATCTCCGAGTAGTCCGCATTCAACTTCTTGAAGTCCTCGTCTTCTCTTGCAGGAATGAGCCAGCTCTTACCTGCGTCCGTGTCCCACTGGGTCGCCGCGATCGGGTCCCAGTTGATCTCGAGGAGGGTGGCAATAGTTGCCCCCGCTGGGCCACGGACGATCCTCCACTTGCGTTGGCCAGCCTTTCGTATGCGGTCGAGGATCTTGTCCCAGGATTGCCGAATCCTGTCGTGGATGCCTGGGCACTGGCGCCACATGGTCAGCCACGCTGCGATCTGCTGACGCCTGATGCGCTTGGCAGGGTCGTCGTCCCCGTACTCGATAGCCAGCGCCGACGTCAAGCATCTTCCTGGCCCCACGCCCGAAGCGGCAGCAGCAGCTTGGCGTCGGAGGCGCAGCACTTCATATTCAGGGAGCCCGTGATGCTGATGTGAGTAAGTCCCAGACGGCAAGGCACCAGTACTCCAGAGACCTTGTGATTCTCTCTTCAATCGGGCGATTCTCCTGATTCTGTGGATGGCTGCCGACCGTCTGCTAGCCTTCGTCATTCTCCTTCGTGCTGTGGCCCTGGCGCGAGCCCGTCCTGAAGCGACGTCGGCCCCCAAGTCTGTGGCAGCCTGTGCTGAGGTTGCCCGAATGCCCTTTCTCCGAAGTGCTCGGGCCACTTTGTTGGCGATGCTGCTCGTGCTGGCGACAACGACCGTCTTGGGGCTGATCGTGAGGCCCTCGTGTTGCATGTCGTGGCCGATGGAGGCGCCAGCTTGGACCAATGTGGTCTCGACGTTGTAGGCCGTACCCTCGCAGCGAATGATCGTGTCGTCCACGAATGTCTTCATCATGATGTTGAACTGGTACTTGTCGTGAGCCCTCTGGAGGATAGGGCCCAATAGTACCTTTGCTAATTTGCCGCCGTGTGGAGATCCTGCCACCAGTGACTTCTCGATCTTGATCGGCTTGCTGATCCACTGGCGCTCCTTGAGGTACCTGGGGGCAAGAACTATCTGTAGTTCCATTGCGAGGATGACTGCGGGGAAGCCCTGCCTGAGCCCAGCTTGGCAGAGCTTTGTGATGGAGATGCTGTCGTAGAACTTCTCCAGATCTAGAAGGATTGTCGCACAACTGATGCCCATTGTGAAGCAGCACTCGTCCATGCAGGCTCTCGCCAGCGAGGCTTGAAGCGGGCTGCTCCCTTTGATGGCCGTGTCTCAGAATTCGCCCAGCTTGTCACTCCACCTCTCGCTCAACGGGTAGCGGAGCTTGGGCCAAACCTTCACCGTATAAGGAAGCAATCCCAGGATCCTGTCGCCCCCCTTGGGCTTGGGGGCGACCGCGCCTATGGCCGTGAAAATCTGATGAGGCCACATGAGGTGGTTCTCGCAAAGATTGAGGACCTCCACCATCTGCCTCCGTCCTGGCTCTGGGAGTCGTTGCACCTCCAGCGGGCCGAGGTTGTCGACTCCTCTGGCCTTCTTCGGGTTCTGCTTCGCCAGCAGGTGGTCCAGGTGCTCCAGCTCGATCGGGCGCACGTCCTCCCTCTTGGCTTGCTCCGTGACAAACTTGAGGCCGTCGAGGATACTCTTATGGTCGGAGCTGGGGTCGGACCAGATGTTCTCCCAGAAGTCAGCTCTGCGGTCCATGATCTCGCAGGGTGTGGCATAGGTGTTGCCCTCGTCACTGAAGTGCTCGTCTCGTCGAGTAGTAGCTGGCTTCACATGTCGGTGTAACGCACCTGGAGCCTGCTTCCACATGCGTGTGACCCAGCTTGCAAACGCCCGCCTGCCGTTGGCGAGTCCAGTACCCACCGCGCGGGCTTGAAACCTCAGGCCGAACTCCAGTAGGGCCTGCAGCGAGTCGATGTTCTGCCCGTCTAAGTCGGTGATGGCCTTAGTCCACTCCTCCAGGGTCCTCTTGTCCTCTGGGTCGCTGTACTTGTCGAAGAAGTTGTTCTCGGTGGCAATGTGTAGCAGCTCCTGCATTTTTATTGCCATGCGCTTGTAATCCTGCTCTGCAAACTTGCGCCTCATCAGCTGATATCTGGAAATAATCGTCGTTGCCAGATGCCACCATTCCACGATCGGGTCCCGCATGTGTGTACGGGCTGGTGTAGCACGGGTTCTTCGCCAAGTGATCCCATGCTCTCTGGCTCTGCCTTCATACTTTTTCCAATCGGACTCGGGAATGTTGTGGTGCTTGAGCGTGGCCTTCTCCGCTGTCTGCACCCAGTCGCCGAACGCCTTGGCAACCTTCTTCTGCGCCTCAATGTCACGGATCAGCAGGAAGTGGGAGGAGGGGTAGTTGTCCTGGTCGTCGTTCGACTCCTTCCTCACGTGTTTGCCCTTGTCCTCTCCCAGTCCTGCCACCGTAGCAGCTGCCGAGTGCCACACCTCAATCGGTATATCGAAGGTGATCGAGTCGTTGCTGTGTGTGTCCTGCGTGGTTGGCCAGCTGTGGAGCTCCTCGTATGCGTCCTGTAGCTCCTCCTGGAGTCTGGCCTTTGCCCGCTGGTGCCGCTCGGCTAGCAACTTCTGGCGCTTGCTGTTCGGGTCCGCTTTCTTGGCTGGTCGTCCCGCCGACGGGAGCTGTTTGGGTATACACATAGCTCTGTGCCACCAGTGCTGCTTCCCCGCTCGTATGGAAAGCAGTAGTCCCACGTGGGTCTTCCAGGGGACCTCAGGGACTGCTTCGAGCTTGAGGGAGCCGCCGAACCCGCTCTTGCAGATCCCGTAGTCAATGAGGGACCCGCGCCCCAAGTTGCAGGTGGTCTTCGTGTTCTCAGGGAGGATAAGGTGGCCGCCGATCTTGCGCAGCCACTTGGTTCCTTCCCATGCCTCTGGTGGGTTGTTCCAGTCGGCGAGGACAACCCACGGGTCGGATATCATATTGATGAAGCTGGCTAGCCTGATCATCATCTTCTCGTTGGGGCCCTTGAAGCCGTGCTTCGGCTGCATGTACGCGGAGATGACGACGATGTTGCCAGCCTTCGTGTGCCATGTCGTATGGCAAAATCCTTGAAAGGGGTCGACTGCAGACCGTTCGATCTCGTGTTTGCGCCACCCCTCGAACGTCGTGGTGGCCAGTGAACGCTTGGATATGATGGCTTCGCCGCCCGTCGTACCTTCAGCTGCCCTGCCCGACGGTGCTGCGGCGGTGACGGCGGCCTTCCATCCGTCTTTGCTGATCTTCTCTGTGAAGTCCAGGACCTTCACGCCTCGCAGGTGCATCTCCGCGAATCCTATGACGTCGTACTGCTCCGCCTGGGCTTTCATGAACCCCTCCGCCTGCGGGCCCCACTCCGAGATGTTCGAGAAGAAGTACGTCGCATCGTAGTTCTCTGGAACGGGGGCCCGACTGCAGGGGAGGCCTTGTGGTGGGAGGGGCGGCTGAAGGGTGTCACCTGGCCTCGGGTGGCCTCCTCCTCCCAGGCCGATGGGTAGGTCACCCTCGCTGCGCGGCCGCAGCTGCAGCTCTGGGCGCGCCATCGCGAGAGCTCCTAGCACCATTGCCAGTGCCCAGGGGAGGGAAGTCGCCCATACTGGCCAGCGTGGCCTCCCTGGCGCTCGCGATCTTGGCGGCGATGTCGCTCTCTGAGACTGCGATGGTGGGGCCGTCCTCCGCAGCATGTGCCTGGTCTTCATCGGGGCCTTCAGCTTCTGCTGCGCCAGGACCAGGGACGGGACCGTCCTGACCACGTTGCCGTTTCGCAGGGGCAGCTCGGATCTCCTTGACGCTCTTGAGCGCCTCCTGCATGGTCTTCTGGAGGTCCTCCACCTTCTTGCAGTGCTCCTCCACCTGCTTCTGGATGGCCTTGAGCTGGGCCTTCTGCGCGTCGTCGAACTCATCGCTGGTAGCGAAGTCGAACTCATCCATCGCGAGGTAGATCTTCTTGCCGTCCGCGGTGTAGCCGTCCTGCGTCTTGGCGGCACCCGTGGAGTCGGCGAGGGCCTTGACCGCCAGCGTGTGGGCCCGCTTCGCGGAAAGGGCCTCCTCCGCCGTCTGGCGGAGCCACAGCTTGGCCTCCTGGAGTGCCGTCTCCAGCTTGATGACGTCTGCCGAGGCCTTCTGAAGAGCCATCTCCTTCTTCTCCAGGGTCTGGCTGCAGCGGTAGACCTCCTGGTTGGGCGAAACCGGCTTTGCCTTGCTCGCCTTGAAGGAGCTGTCCGCCTGGCGGAAGACGTCGGCGTGCTCGGCGAGGGCAGGGACATTCGAGAGGATGCTGAGCATCTGCGAGATGTCAGGCTCCTTGGACCACGGGTGCGTGCCTTTGCCACTGCCGAAGTGCCACGCCGACTTGTCCTCGCCCTTGCCGCCTTTGTAACTGTGGATGCCTTTCTTACCTTTGCCGTTGCCTTTCGCCGCTGCAGCGTCCGGCTTGAAGAGTGTGACCTGCTCCCCGCACTTGCCACAGAATCCGCCGTTGTGCAGCAGGCGGAAGTTGTACGTCCAGTTGCCGCAGGTACACCATGAGAATGGGCGCGGCGCCATGACTGATTGACAGAACGAGAGGGAGCTCTAACCCCAACTGCGCTGGCAGATGGGCGGTGCGAATCTCCCGAAATCTCCGAGAACTCAGTGCTGCTCTGGCAGCTCAGATTTTGGCACGGAGGCGCGGAGCCCCCAAGTGCGGGCATCTTGAGCCAAAATGGCTACGGAACCAGAAGGAGGAGGAGGAGGAGGAGGAGGAGGAGGAGGAGGAGGAAGAGGAGGAGGAGGAGGAAGAGGAGGAGGAGGAGGAGGAGGAGGAGGAGGAGGAGGAGGAGGAGGAGG
>CAUYUJ010021130.1:117222-144188 GCA_963575745.1 Prorocentrum cordatum | reverse complement strand
TTTTTCAACCCCCGCCAACACGATGTATTGGACAAGTATCGTTGCAACCGCGCCGTCTTCCAGGCCCTTGTCTCTCTGCGGTGCATCTGGCGGATTTGCAACGACAACTGCCTTCTGGCGGATTGGTCAACCTCCTGTCGCCTCCTGGCCCGCAACATATGTAGGGCACTTGATGGGGCAAACTTGTGTTGGACGGTGCGCTTCCTGCTCCTGCAATGACCGGCGGCTCGTTGCAATGCGTCTTCGATGTCCTCGAAAATAGCGTCCGCAGGAGTAGATTGGAAGAGCACTTCATGGAAAGACGCTGCAACGCCAGACGAATCCAAGCTAGGCTGCCAGCCCTTGAAACTTCGCTGCTGTTCAGGCCGCTGTCGCTTCTGAGTTAAATACCTGCACCGGCTATGGACGCACCTGTGGTCGAGGCCAACAGCCAAAGCATTGTCGCACCAACTGTGGACAAACTCGAAAGACACATCGGCGCACAGAAAATCGATCTGGACGCGTGACCCGTCAAAAGCCCGCAAGCAAGTCCACGAATCAGGGGCATGGCGCGCATCTGGCTGGCGGCTCAAAACTTGAAGCCCGTGTTCCGAGAGCCATCGAACAAGCGTCTGCCCACGAGCGTTGCGTACTCCACACCCACATGGTCCCAGCATGTCAGCGTCATCCCCCTTCTGGAGCTCACCGATTGAAGCGTTGAAATCACCACCAATGATTGGGGCCATACCCTGGCGCTTCCCATCTTCAAGTAGAAGGGACAACAGCATGTACACTTCCTCAGCCGCCTCAGGCGTGTCCCAAGACGTTGGGAAATAGACACCTATTGCTCGAAATTGCGTAGCACCATGCCGAAAATCCAATGCACAAGCCCTCTCTGAGACTGAGTGGAATCGAACCCCACTCAGCTGCCTGAGAAAATCGCGTGATAAGCCTATGCCCACACCACGGTGTTTCGATCCACCGCTGAAGTAAAGCATGTCACCACGAGGAGTCTCGATGATGTCCTCGCGCTCCTCCCGCCACGTCTCCGTCAAGAAAACGATATCGTAAGTAGACCGGCCGAGCTCCAACAAGAAGTCGTCAAACCGATTGCTGTCACGTGAACTTTGTACGTTTTTTGTGATAAGGTGCATGCTCACGAATTCTGTAGCCGCCTCGGCTGGCAAACGGCCCGCCGATCTTTGACCTTGCTCCGGCCTTGGCTGTTGACCAGAAGCCCTTCACAGGAACAGCTCGTCCGCGAACTCGTTCACAGCCTCCGTGACCGAGTCGTCTACCTCGAACCCCTCGTCCACCCACTGCGGCGACTCGTTCTCCGGCACGTTCGCCACGAGGTACAAGCGCCGGTTGGACCGGACATGCACCTTAAACGTCTTGTAATTCGCCACGATGTGTTTGGACTCAACCCCCTGCAATTCAATCACAATTTTTTTGATTTTGATTACAAGTTTCGTCCTCTTCCTCTCCTCCGGAGTGCGGTTCTCAGAAGCCCACAAACCTGCCTCCTTGAACTTACGATTGCGCTTCTGTGTCTTCAGGAACTTCATGGTCTTCGCGATGTCGGAGAAGCGGGCAAACACGACAGAGGGTTTCTCGCTGAAGGACCAAACCTCCTGGAACCCGTCAGTTTCATCCAGTGCGTCTCGGACAAGCTGCTCTGCTTCATCAGCCCCCATTTCATCAAACCCTCCAGTGAGGCCAACAACAGCCACATTCTTGTCGATGTCCTCGGTCTCAGTGTTCGTGTGTTGGGAGTTCTGGAGCTTCTCCTCCAGGGCCGTGACTCGTTTCTCCAACTCCTTGCGTGCATATCGTTCCTGTTGCAACTCCTTCTTCATCTCAGTCATCGCTTGGGCGTTCGACGCTTGGATTTCGGATATGCCGAGTTTGATCTCGTCCCTCATCATGTGCCTGAGTAGGGCAACTGTGGCAGGGCTCATCTCGACTTTCTCCACAGTTACCTCGGTCGCTGGCGCCGAAACCATAGAAGACCCAGAAATCCCAGCGTTCACGCGTTTTGAACGTGCCGCTGCATCCCGATCCGGTGTCCCAAGCTGCGCCTCCCCCTTCGGAGTCGTCAAAAGCGACGTTGGATCTTCCATTTGGGTGTCTTTGATGGTCAAAAACCCTTTCTGAAAGTCCGATGTCAGGTCCGCCCATTTTGCACCGTACTGAGTCGCTTCACCAACAGTGTTGGCGACCTTGTATGTGTCGTAACGTTCATGTGGCTTTGATCCTGGACGTCTCGGATTTTCTTCTTTGAACTCGATCTCAGTGTCATTCTGCTTCAGCTTCGAAATCTGCTCGGCGGACAGCGGCATAGTCTCCACGTAAACGACACCCCCAACAGAACGAGTGAATCAACGAATGAGTCACAGAAGCAAAACGTGGGAGGTACGTTAGGCGGGTATGCAACCTTGCAACCTTGAGGCGGGTATGCAACCTTGAGGAGGAGGAGGAGGAGGAGGAGGAGGAGGAGGAGGAGGAGGAGGAGGAGGAGGAGGAGGAGGAGGAGGAGGGGGAGCTGCGACAAAAAAACACGACGTCGGGGGTCTGGGTTGGGCGCTCGGCAGCGGGGGGGGGGGGGCCAAAGGGGGGCCCGGGCTCGAGGCTCGAGGTGGCTCGGGCGTTCTCGTCGGTTCTCAGCTGTTTTCCAGCCTCGGGGCGCCCTCCGGCAGCGGCGCCCCGCCGCGAGCGCTCCGGTGGCGCCGGGCTCATCCCGTATACGCGGCCGCCGGAGAGAGCGGAGTCACAGGCCCGAAGGCCAGGGAGGCAGCGCGAGGGGGGAAGAGCTGGGCGCTCGGCAGCCCGCAGGGCCTGTCATTGTTCCGCCCTGTCCTCCTGTGTCCTTGTTTTTCGGGGGTGGATAGACCTCCTACCCTGACGCGTCGATTGAGGAATTGGCCGTTTTCGGTTCGCGAGAGGGCGTCGCGGCCGTCATTTTTGCGGGTCCAGGTCCGTCGGCTTCGGTCCCAGGCCGTTTTCACTGAGGGGAGGTTTGCTAAAGGGAGGTTTGTCCACCGCCGAGTGTTGTATTCCCCCTGCCCTACTCTCGCCAAGCCCTCGGAGCTGAGCAAAGCAACGAAGGTCACGAATCTCGGCGTGCGCGCACGCTGCGCAGAAGCGTGGAACGTGCGTTGAAGCAGCCGGGGGGGGGGGGCAGTCAGCGGGGGGCGTGGGGGATCGAGGAGTGGAGTGGTGAAGCTTCGGGCCGCGCTCGGGCAGCCCTCCCCCTCCCAGGGGGTCTCGCCTGGCCTGCAGCAGGCCCTCCCGGTGGCCTCGGCTGGCCTCAAAAGGCCTCCCGACCAGTCCAGGGCGGTCTCCACGCCTCGGCGCCGAATCCTGCGGCGCCCCTGGGGCGCTCCGCGCCCCAGGCGCTCGGCCCAGGACACTCCTCCTCCTCCTCCTCCTCCTCCTACACTCTCCTCCCCTCTTCCCCCCCCCCTCCTCCCTCATCCTCTCCTCTCGTCCTCCCCGTCCTCACCCTCCTCCTCCCTCCTCTCTCCCTCCTTCCTCCTCCTCCTCCTCCTCCTCCTCCTCCTCCTCCTCCTCCTCCTCCTCCTCCTCCTCCTCGCCCAGGGCACTCGGCAGCGCCGGGGCAGTAAACGGGTGGTGGATAGCATCCAGGAGCGCAGGGAGGTGGCCCCAGAGTTGGAGCTGGCTGGGAGTCTGTGGCCCAGCAGCACCGGTTCGGGCCAGCTGGAAGGGGGAGGCCCGAGGTTCTGGTTTCGAGAAGGTGTTTCCCCTCCTGCGGTCGCCTGCGGTGTCTGGAAGGGCGCTGTCGGGCGACCCTCACAAAACGGATCCGGAGTGAAGGTTGCACCAGGTGGGCCCCCGGAGGGGGCCAGGGACCGCTTTGGAGTGGATCTGCCATTATCGTCCTTTTTGATCGTTCTTTCCGAGGTCCATCCAATTCAGACGCCCCAGCCGCTTCCAAGGGGAGGTGGTCCTAGAGGGGCCTTGAACGGCCTAGCGAGCAGTCAGTATGGCCACACCAGAGCAGCTGCAGAGGGCCCGCCACCGCGACAAATGCGAGGGAGAGAGAGAGGGAGCTTGGGCACTGAGTCCATGAGTGAGTATTCACTCGTGGGAAGACATGCGAGAGTCAGGGGCAACAGTAGGGGGGGGATAGGCATAGGGGGCATGCATCGACCCCCAATAGCCCATTGATCGCCGATTTGTGCCCCATAGCCCCAACCTGCAAAAGAAGGTGCGGGTTCGCTATCGGGGGCCTATCGCCGATCTCTAGGCGATGTAAATCGCCGCTTCCAGGTCGATGCACCCCCCCTTCTGCCAGTCCCCCCCATATCGATCGCCCGATCCTGGATCCTCGCCCCTGGTTCCCCGATCCCAGATCCTCGATCCTCGACTCTTGATTTTCGATCCTCGCGAGAGAAGTAGAGAGATGAAGAGAGAGAGAGAGAGAGAGAAAAAAAAAAAAGAGAGATCCTCGATCGCCCGATCCTCGAGCCTCGATCCTTGCCCCTCGCTCCCCGACCCCAGATCCTCGATCCTCGATTCTTGAATGTCGAGCCTCGCGAGAGGGAGAGCGAGAGAATGGTACGATGAAGAAGGCTGTAAGTGTTGAGATGTTATTGGAGAGTTGCAGAGACCAGAAGGCATCATGAAATTGACTAACGCGCAGCGGAGGACTTAAATTGTACGTACAACAAAAAACAGATGTGGGACTAAAGATACACTTGGAACACAATAGTACTCAACCCTTAACTCACGCACTAATTTTACGCAATTACTACGTAAGAGTTATAATCCGTAATAATTGACTAATACTAAAGCCTCGGAACTAAGTCATAGTCAAATCATCGTAAGAGGGTGGACATACTCTTATCATAATGAAAACTACTATAAGAAAGAATAATAAGTAAGAATGAAGAATAATAATGGTAAAAATGAATCAATTCCCACTAATGATGTCCCTCCTCCGCCTCCCTAATAAAGCTACCTCACTCAAGTATATTAATCACCCTCACCAGTTAATCCTCCTCCCTCCTCCTCCTCCCCTCTCCTCCTCCTCCTCCGCCTCCCCCTCCTCCTCCTCCTCCTCCGCCTCCCCCTCCTCCTCCTCCTCCTCCTCCTTCTCCTCCTCCTCCTCCTCCTCCTCCTCCTCCTCATTGGACGTGTGCGTTTTTTTTCCTCGGCGAGGACCGTAGAGGAGCATCTCGGATCCTCGTGCGAGAAACAAACGCACGCAGCCGAGGAGTGCACGGGGAACGTACGTCCGAGCGATGGCGAGTCCAGTTCGCCCAACGCGCTGCGATAGTAGCGTCCTGCGCGCTTGTGCTTGGCCCACCCGCGGCCCCCCCAAAAAACGCGCACCAAAGGTCACTCTTATCCAGGGTCGCTCTTGCGTGCAGTCGAGAAAGGGATGTGAGGCAAGGCAAGAGGGGGAAAAGGAGGGGAGGGCGAGGGGAGATCCGGTAAAAGGGAGTCCGAGGAGGGAGAGGGCAGGGGAAGGGCATGCGGCAGGGGCAGGACAGATGGTGGCGTTCTGATCTGTTCACGAGATCTGCTCGATCGCGCGATTGTGTTTACGCACGCGCGCGCACACACGTATTGTGAAGGCCTGACGGCCAGTGCCGCCGACCCTGAAAGACATCGACGACGACCAGGAGGGGGAGGAGGAGGAGAAGAAGGAGGAGGAGGAGGCGGAGATAAGGAGGAGGAGGAAGAGGAGGAGGAGAAGGAGGAGGAAAAGGACTCCCCCTGGGCCCCCCCCCCTGGAACTGCCGTGGGAGAGGGGAGGGGAGGGGGAGGAGGGCCCCCAGGGACGGATGCGTATCTGACTCCCCTCCCCCCCCCCTGGGACTCCTCCCCACCTGGAGAGGAGGACCCGGGAAGGACCGGCGCGCCAGAGAAGAAACGGCGTGGGAGAGGAGGACCCCCATGCGATGCGAATCTGACCACGCCCCCCGGGACCCCCCCGCCGGGGAAGGGACAAAGGGAAGGGGCTCCCCTTTGTCGTAGTGAGGGCGCGGATGGAATTCCCTCAAGCTGCGAACCCGTTCCCCGAACGAGGAAGGGTGCTCTCCCTCTCTCTCTCTCTCTGTCTCTCTCTTTCTCCCCCGACGGAAGAGGAGTGTGGGAAGGAGGGGACGAAAGAAGGCTCCCCGTCGACAGGACCAGACAGACATCCCACACGCCGACAAGGTCGGCGGATTTTGCTCCACCTTCCCAGAGATTTGGGTCACTCGTGTTGCTGGGCCGCGGTCACAATGAGCCCAGTACCCGCAGCAGCTGTCATCAATATGTTACTCCTCTTTCGTTTTTGGTTGATCTTGAGTACGTCCGAAAGGTGTGTGTGTGTATATATATAAATATACATCGAGAGAGAGAGAGAGAGAGAGAGAGTGAGAGAGAGAGAGAGAGGAAACAATATATGTACATGTGTGTGTATAGATGCATATACGCATATGTAATATAAGCAAATAGGCCAGGCCCCCTCCCAGGGCGTCCTCCACCTCGATCACATCTGGATTACGCTCCTGGTAACAGAACGTAAAAGAACTGCCCAAGAAGCTCCCAAGCAACCCAAGATAGCTTTCGGGCGGCTCTCCAAGCTCCCAGGAGGCCTCCAAGGAACCTCAAGAGAGCTCAGAGAGGCTTCCCAAGAGCGCCCGGAGAACCTCAATCCGTTAATGTTCATGGTTGTTTTAGGTAGTTCGGGCCTTCTCACCATGTCATGCTTCCAGAGGCCCCCAGCACACCCCAGACCCTTGAGAGGCCCCAAAGAGGCCCCGACGAGGCCCCAAAAACAGCCCAAGAGAGCTTCGAGAGCCGTCCCGAGAAAGCCCGAAAAGGGTAAAATCGTTGATTTCCGCTGGTTTGTTCTACGTTTTTCGCCTTCTCACGTTTTCCCGTTTCCAACGCTCAAAGGCCGAGGAACTTGAAAAGAAAAAGGAATTCCAGAAATTCCTTTTTTTGGTCAAGTTCAACATTCTCCCCCCCTCCCAGGGGTCCCACACCTTACCAGAACATCTGTGGAACGCTCCCGGTACCGCGCGTTCCGGCCCAGGGGGACCCCCAAAACGCCCAAGGACAGCCCAAGACGACCCCAAGAAGCTTCCAAAACGTAAAAGAACGGCCCAAGACGCTCCCAAGCAACACAAGATAGCCTTCGGTCGGCTCTCCAGGCTGCCAGAAATCCTCCAATAGACCTGGGGCCGGCACGGAAACGGAAAGAGCGCTTCAGAAGCAGAAACCGAAATTACTCACACCACCGTTCGTATTGGGAGCCTACGGCTAGACTTTTCGGTTCGTGGTCCCCCTCTTGGGGCCGTCTTGGGGCCCTCTTGGGCCGTCTTGGGCTCCTCGTGGGCCGTCTTGGGGCCCTCTTGGGCCGTTTTAGGGGCCTCTTGGGAGCCTCTTGGGCCGTCTTGGGGCGGTCTTGCGGGGCTCTTGGACTGTCTTCAACGTCGTGAGTGCCGAAAAGCCGTGCATGCTAAAAATGTGCGTTTTCTTATGGGGAATCAATGATTTGGGCCTCCTGGTGGCTTCTTGGGACGCCTCTTGGGGGCGTCTTGGAGCTTCTTTGGGGGTTCGGGGCCTCCTGGGAGCGTCTTGGGGCCAAAGGATAAACTTTTCGGTTCGTGGTCCCCCTCTGGGGGCCGTCTTGGGGCCCTGTTGGGCCGTCTTGGGCGCCTCGTGGGTCGTCTTGGGGCCCTCTTGGGCCGTTTTAGGGGCCTCTTGGGAGCCTCTTGGGCCGTCTTGGGGCGGTCTTGCGGGCCTCTTGGGCAGTCAGTCGTCAACGCCGTGAAAGCCGAAAAGCCATATATGCTTAAAACGCACGTTTTCATCAGGAAAATCCATGATTTGGGCCTCTTGGAGCCCTCTTGGGACGCCTCTTGGGCGCCTCTTGGGGCGTCTTGGAGGCCTCTTGGGACGTCTTGGGGCTGTCTTGGGCGGTCTTGAGCTCTTCTGGGACGGACAAGGGAGAACCCGAAGAACATGCAAAAACCCAAGGGAAACCCGAAAACGGCCATTACCAACCCTGCGATCCCGCCTCGCCCCTCCCCTGGACCCCTCCCTTAAGGGCTTCGCCCCACACTAGAACGTCATCACTCGTACCTCGCTCTTTCCGTTACCTCAAAGGCCCAGGAACGGACAAAAAGGAGTTTCAGATATTTGTTGTTCAAGTTGGGACTCCTACTCTATATCCTCTTCCTCCTGCCCCATCTAGACTTCGGGGTCACATGCAAAGATATTTCGGGAATGCTGTTGAACTCTCTGACGCTGTCTTGGCACTCTCTTGGATCGTCTTCGTGTCCTCTTGGCTGCCCCTGAAACCATCGTTGCAACAAAAGAAGTTTCGAAATCCTTTTTTTCCGAACTCACACCATGCGTATTTTTGCACAAAGATCACGATAGGCATCCCAACAGACCGTGGCCTGCATCCAGAACATTTCGAATCCATAGCCCAGGCACGGCAACTTGAAAAAAAGGGAATCCCAAAGTTCGCCGTCCTGTCTATTCTTGCACAACAGATTATAATTAAGGCCCACCTCAGCCCCCAGAAAAGAACCCAGGAAGCCTTTGAGGGCCCCACATCGTTGAATACCGAACGGGAATTGATGATTTCTGCGTTTCCGCAGTTCCCCTTCTATACGATTCCGAGGCATGCGCCGGGCCTCCACGAGAGTCCTTAGATATAAGGAACGACCAACATGAGATTCCATGAGTTAGCCCATCAAGCCTAGCTAGAACTTGAGCGCACGCGAAGCGCGTGCGATGGTTCTAGTTTACATGTATAAATACAGGGAGAGAGAGAGAGGGAGAAGTCAAGAAACACAGAGGGTAATTAAAGAAAGAGAGAGAGAGAGAGAGAGAGAGAGAGGGAGAGGGAGAGGGAGAGGGAGAGAGAGGGAGAGAGAGATAGAGAGGGAGGAAAAGAGAGAGAGAGAGAGAGCGGGAAAGTGGCTAGCTCCCTTGGGATCCACGCTTTCGCGATTCCTAGTTTCGCTGACGAGTTTGCCGGGGATGCCCAAACACCACAATCTGCGAATCGCTTCGCGTGACCATGACGATTGACATCGTCGCAGACTGAAGCATCGTCGCCGTCATCATTCCTGGTGTCGTTCTTCTTGTTAGCATTGGCTCCATTGACCTAGTACCGCTTTGACCGCATAAGGATTCTTGGGGGCCCTATGCAACAACAAGGCATGAAGCTGATCCAGACCGTCAAGCGCCGCATGGGCAACGAGGAGAGCAAGAGCAAGGCTCCCGATCAATCATCTCCTGCCCGCAGTGGGTTCCATCTGTTGGCTCCCTCTCGTTGGCCCTCCCCCGCCCCTCCTCCAGTGCCCCCTCCTCCTACTCCCTTTGCTCTTCCTGCCATCCCCCTGGCCCTCCCACTCCCCACTCTCCTCCTATCATATCCACATCTATTCACCAGCCTCCCTGCCTCGCGTCCCGCCTCATCAGCGTTCCGCCCCATCCTCGTTCTCCCCTCCCTCATGCGTGAGCCTCTTCGCTGTTCGCTCCACCAGGCTTGCCCAGAGGGCTCTCGTCTCACCCAGCAGGCGCCCTGCCGTCAGCCTGGCCTGTGGGCCACCGGGCCGGCTGCGTGCGGACCGTCTGCGGTCCGGACGTTCTTGCCGGCAGATCCCGCAGGCGCCGAAATGGGCGGCTTCTCTCAAGTGAGGAAACACCACCCGGACCAGACAATTGGCGTTTACAAAACGGCCCTGGGCGTTTACTAAACAGCCCTGCCCTGTTGGATTCCCTTCTCGGCTGCGTTTACTAAACGGCTTCGCGTGTCGGGGTGGTTATTTTCGGGGTGGATTTTCTGCCTTCTATTCTCGCGAGCACACCGTGGTCGTCGAGCCCCGCTCATGCGTGGCAGTGTGTGGAAGGAGACGGCGAGGCGCAGCTTGTCGGACGCCGCGTGGAAGTCTCGTAAGGGGCCTGAGCCCGAACCTGGGCCTGTGCGACCGCATGGCACGTGAGCGGCGTGCGGCCGAAGCGGTTTGCCTCGAGCACTTGACGAGCGGCCCGGTACCGGGAAAGCTCGAGCAGGGAAAGTATGAGGAAACACGTGTCCTGGTCGTCGCAACTCTCGGTGTGACTCGTCGCACGATCGGTCGACGGACCCCCTGGCGTCGCTGCGCATATTCGGTGCCACCTGGAAGCCAACGGACATCCAGACTGGAGCGCTGGAGCCGCGATCATCGGCGCGCACTGATCCCAGACGCGTGTCCACTGCCACGGCTGCGTCGACTCGGGCATACGCCGTTGTTGCCAATTCGCTCCCGTAAGCACTGGCAATGTCCCCAGGCTTCGGATGCGATTGCTGTGGCCGTTAACCCTTCTGTCCTCGCTCAGTTGCCGCTGACCCGCCACGGTGGCGACCCGAGGTGGACACGGCTGTTGTGGCCCGTCTGCTTCCTCCATCATTCCTCTGTGCGCGCGCTGGCTGAGATTTCGTGCACATCGTCGATTGGCAGGCGGTCTGCGGTCTACGGCGCGCTCCCCGGGCCGCTCCAGACTTCGCGGTCGGCGGAGCTATGGGCACCGTTCCGTGCCAACGCTGACCACCTGAGGGCAATGCAGGAGCTGGCGCGTGTCTTCGGCTGGGCTCGGCAGCAACGACTCGTCAACAGGGATGTGCGGATTCAGCTTTGGGCGAGGCTGGAGCACCACAGCGACCTCTCTCTTAACTTCTGAATCGTCCGTGTCGGAGGCCACCAAGGCGCCGGTGCCCCCGCAGACATGGTCAGCGCTATACGCTTCTCTACCTTTCGCATCAGCAGCATGCCCTTCAGAGTTGAGACAATGCCTGGCATCCGTGGCTGACGGTGTGGTGGGCTGCGGCGGTGCAGCATGGTCTCGCGACTGGCGCGCTGAGTCGCCAGCCGACGCAGCCATGGTATGGCCATTCTCGGGCCTCCTGCGTCCCATCATACTCGTCTGCCTCACAAGACCAGCGCCCCGGCTGGATGGCCTGATTTCGGCCATCGCCAGACCAGCCGCCGCCTGGCAGGCGGCTGCCGAAGAAAGCTCATCCGTGGATGGGGCGGTGCTGAGCACAGCGCTCGGCACGGACAAGGGTCCTGGAGAGGCTTCGTCGGCTGACGGTCCTGCCGCACCCGGGAAGACGCGTACTGCTCGCCTTGCCCGAGGGCCGATTTCTTGGTTGTCAGTTCCCGCAGAGAAGAGGCGCAGTCTTTTCCGAGTCTTTGCCTCGCGCGTCCAATGCCGACACCTGCGTGTGGCAGCAGGGGCAGCCAATCCACACACAAACACAAACACAAAGACAACGACACACACATGCCTTCTACCTGTGAAAGTACCAGGAACACCTGGCCTGCGGCCGGCCACACCCTCCAGGGCTCCCAGATATACGCCTGCAGCCTCAAAGAGAGCTAGCTCAACGATGCCCTGAGACGGCCCAAGAGAGCCCGAGGCCCACATCGGGCCCCCAAGACGGCAAAAGGCACTTCCCATACGGCCTCAGACAGGCTGGAGACGGCCCCATGACGACCCGAGAACGCTCCGAGAGGGCCCATGACGGCTTCTACACGACCACAGAGGCTCTGCACACGGCCTAAGAGGCCCCCCAAAGGGCTCCCTAGAGGCAAACGTCGTCAAACTCCCGTCGGAAAACGGACATTTCTAGCATATTCGCTTCCTCGGCCCTCACAGCGCCCAAACTGGCCTAAGAGGCCCCCGATGTCGCCCCAAGACGGCTCAAGAGGCCCCCCAGAGGGCCCCAAGACGGCCCAGGAGGGCTCCAAGGTGGCCAAAGAGAGCCCCAAGACGGCCAAGAGAGGCCCGAGGGGGCCCCAGACGAGGCCCCCTCGACATCCCAAGAGGGTCCCAAGAGGGCCCCAAGACGGCCCAAGCCCCCCAAGACGGCCCAAGAGGGCCCCAGGACGGCTTAAGAGGGCCCCCAGCCGGCCCAAAAGAGCCCCAAAAGGACCCCCAAGAAGGCCCAAGAGGCCCCCAGAGACTTCCAAAAAGCTTACGAAAAGGCTCCCAAGAAGCTTCCCAAGGCTTCAAGCGGCTCCCCATTCACGGTCCATCTCAGGGCTTCAAGAGGCCCTTCAGACAACGCAGACAGGCCCCGAGAGGCACCAAAGACGCCCCGAACTCACGATCCAGGTCAGGGGTGTGCCGACAAGGGCGAGGCGGCTGGATGCGAACTTTGCAGCTTCCTGTGGGGTACGATCCGTGTGAGGAGACAGTCGACACACGCGGGGGGACGAGACGTTATGCGAATCCTCCCACTACAGCCGCACGAGA
The DNA here is from genome assembly GCA_963575745.1 of Prorocentrum cordatum. NCBI lineage: Eukaryota > Dinophyceae > Prorocentrales > Prorocentraceae > Prorocentrum > Prorocentrum cordatum. Next base: position 131,930 of record CAUYUJ010021130.1, on the reverse strand, counting down.
ACTACATCCTTCTGGGACACGATCCGTGTGATGGGTGTGCCGAGATGGGCGGAGGGAGCCCGTGCGAACTTTGTCCCTCCTGGACCCGCAAGTGGAGCTCCCCCAGGGGGCACGATCCGTGTGAGGGCCGTGCCGAAATTGGCGGGGGGACGCTATGTGAACACTGCCTTCCTATGGGGCCGTAAGATCTTCGCTTGCACTCCTTCTCAGCTTTCCCACAACCCACTTCTCCTCCTCCACTCCCCCATCTCCTCCTCCTCCTTCTCCTCCTCCTCCTCTTCATTATCATCCTCCTTCTCCCCCGATCCTCCTCCTCTTCCTCCTCCTTTCGCATTGGCCAGACTTCTGCTTCCGCATGTGGCGTTTTTGGTGTGAGGCTGAAAGCGAAAGAAAAGGTAGACAACTCGGCGCAAGGAGTACTTGGCGGGCGCCGCAGCTGAGGCGGCAAGAAGAGACAGCGGGAAGCACACATGTCGAATAGTAGACGCCCGCCATGTAGAGCAGCATGTACCTCACGAAGTCAAGCCCGGACCGAAAGATATAAAGTGCGCGACCTTCAGTTTTCAGGTACCTGCTGCAAACAGTGCAGAGGTGGCTGTGCGAGCGAGCAACGCCTGCTGCTTACTTGGGTTGCCGCCGTGGCGAAGGAAGCCCCGTCCACCCCCGACATGAGACCCCTCCTCCTCCTCCTCCTCCTTCTCCTCCTCCTCCTCCTCGGAGCCGAGGGTGCTCGATCATATTGTGTGCTCGATTCGCGTCTCCAAGGCTGTGATCACCTTAGTTGCTAAATTGCTTCCCCTCTGGCCGCGCTGCAACCTGGAGGGTGTTCCTTATGTGCGGCCTACTTCTAAGGGCAGGGGCACCCCGGCTGAGCCGCACAATTGGTCTTGGACCGGAGAATTTTGGCAGTGTCTAGCGTGCCTGAGAGGAAGGAGAGGCGAACAGATGCCGCCCCCTGGCTGCTGTGTAGCCTCCCCGCCTCCACCCCAATCCCATTGCTAGCAGCGGTCATCAGTGTGCGGTGGCCGACTGCACAGATGGCTCCTTTTTGCGCATCTGCCGCGAGTGTGGTTTTTACGGTTCTGGTGGCCGCGTTGTGAAGTTGGGTCAGCTCTGTACTCCTTCCAAGACGGGAGCAGGGCAAACGGCATGGAATTACTTTATCCAGGGTCGTCACCCGCAGCAGAATAAGCGTGAGAGGAACGTCAAGTTTCTTCCCTCGCCCTGGCCTTTTTAAGAAAGCCCAAGGATGACGGTCCTCTGTCGAGAGGGTCAAGCAGGAGTTGATCGTTTAAAAAATCATCCCCCCCCTCCTCCTCCTCATCCTCCTCCTCGTCCTCCCTGTCTGCACCTCTTACCCCCGCCTCACCCTCCTCGTGCTCTTCCTGCTCGTTGCTTCCCTCCTCCTCCTCCTCCTCCTCCTCCTCCTCCTCCTCCTTATCTGATTGTTCCTCCGGCGACCTCGGGAAGCAAAATCTGATACTCAGTTTCCTTTCAAGCAGCTTCCTCCTTCTCCACCTCCTCCTCGTCATCCTCCTTCCCCTCCTCCCTTCTTCCCCTTTTCTGCCCCCCCTCCCCCATCACTCTCTTCCTTTTCTCGTTTTCATCCTCGGCAGCCGCCGTGTGCTTTCCCGCAGCGCTCGCGGGAACCAGAATTCGATGTGCAGTTTTCCTTGGGGACCGTGCGAACTTTGTCCCTTGACCCGCAAGTGGAGCTCCTGGGGGGGCACGATCAGTGTGAGGGCCGTGCCGAAAGTGGCGGGGGGACGCTATGTGAACCCTGCCTTTCTATGAGGCCGCAGGATATTTGCTTGCACGCCTTCTTAGCTTTTCCACAACTCACTTCTCCTCCTCCCCTCCCCATCCTCCTCCTTCTCCTTCTCCTCCACCTCCCCTCTTTTCTTTCTCCTCCTCCTCCTCCTCCTCCTCCTCCTCCTCCTCCTCCTCCTCCTCCTCCTCCTCCTCCTCCTCCCTCTCTGCATCTCGGACGGATTTCGGTAGGACAGGTGCTCCCGCCGCGGCGCCGGCCACGTCCCTCAGTCAGCACGGTGCTGCCGCTTCGCTCGCGCGGTCTGCAATACGTCGGCAGTTGCGTTCTCGCCCATCCGTGGCCGCATCCTGATCCAGGATTGGCGCAGCCACCCCAGAATTGGCCACACTCTCCAATACGAGCGGTGCTGTCGCCTCAGAGCCGACAGCGCCCCTCATTGCAGAGGATGCTGCTGCTGGAGCGCAGGCCCCATTCCCAGTTGGGACAGGCGCTCTCGCCCCAGCGCTGGCCACAACATCTCTGTCTGAGAGTCATGCTGCCGTCTGCCCGCCGGCCAAACCTTCATGGAGTGTGGTGCTCTTTCCACAGCGCCAGCCACATTTCTGATTGACTACTGTGATGCCGCTCCACTCGCACAGTTCCCACGGCCCTCATGGGAGAATGGTGTTCCGCCCAGGCGCCAGCCACATCCATGTCCAAGATTTGTGCTACCGCCCCAGCGCCGGCCGCGTTCGTGAGTGAAAATGGTACTCCCGTCTGGGCCTCGGCTACATCCGCCTTCTGCGAGCGCCACCTCCAGCGCGAGACAACTGACGACCGCCGCTGCTTTCCCTTCGTGCTGGGCGAGTGCCGAAACTGGCGTTCGGCTCGGACGAAGCGCGGCGGGTCCGTTGTCAATCGGGGCTGCGCTAGGTTAGCCTCCCCGACGTTGGGTTCGGGGATGGGTCGTAACAACATTGCGGCTACATCAACATGCTAGCCGCAGGGTCAAGAAAATGTGTTTGCGCAAGGATCATGATCTACAAGGCGACGCGCAGCTAGCCTTACATCTCTTGTGTGAGCATATTTATATACACACGCGCGCACACACATTGAATTGCCAGCGCGTGCGTGTCAACTATTCTTCAGCTTTCAGCTTGATGTCTTGGCGCGGGCCCTTGCGCTAACTAACAGTGCTATACGCTGATGCTCCGAATGCATGGGTGGCGGATGTTCGTGCCTCAGGAGCACGGGTGGCGGATTTTCGCCCAAAGCATCACTCGACCACACATGAGAGTGACCCTTCGCAGGAGTGACCTTTGGTGCGCGCCCACGGGGGCCCCCCGATCGCCGAGTGCGTGCGACTGTAGGCGTTTTGCGCGCTTAGGGTCACTCTTGCGCGTAGCCGAATCATCGCCACATTCATTTGCCTCGGTGAGCGACTTGTGCGGACGTCCACGATGGAGTGGGTTGTAACGGGCACCGTGGGGTCAGGTACCAATTGCCAATGGACTGCCATGACCCCGTTTGGTTTCTATCTCGCTTTCACTGGCCCAGGGCACCAGAACATTCATGGGAGTGACCATATTCGAGGCCTCCCAGATGGGGTCCGAGTAGATCGGGTCGGAGGATCGCGCCGACGTCGCCGATGCATCGCCGATGTATCGTCGATGCGGCGCGATCCTTCGACCCCATCTACAAAGACCCCATCTGGGAGGCATCTAAGTACGGCAAGTAGGTCAGAAGCGAGAACAGTTCAGAATTTGCCTGCTTGAGTGATGGCGGGAACCTAGCGCCTACTAGCCGTACACATTTTCTTGACCTGTTTCTTCCTCTCTTTTCTCATCATGTCCCTACTTCTCCTCCACCGCCTTCCTGACGCTGCTGCTGCTCCTCCTCCTCTTGCTTCTTGTCATCGTGATCATAGTGCGCATCCAGATGATCATCTCTCCTGCTCATCCTCCCTTCGCTCTGTCTTGTCAGGCTCCGAAAGACTCCAAGGTTCGTTCAACAGAAGGTGGTGACGGCAAGAAAGTTGCAGGAGGCTCTCCACCAACTTTGGAGCGTCACGGAGAGGAGAAGAGGGCCAGCTGTATGCGCTCGCGTACGTATGGTGTACTCGTGCGTGCGTGCTCGCTTGCACGCTTACGCGCGAGTGTGCGTGAGTGCATGAACTTGTGTCTGTCGTTCTTGGCCTCCGTGAGCAATGCCCGCCAGACCAACATATCCATCATTCGTTGAACATCGGTATTCTCGGACTCTTAGATTCCAAAACGTAATATTATGGCGCCTTCCGACTTGAATAGTCCAACCTTCCTCTTCAGGGGGCGGGCGGAAGCCCCGATCTACTGTCGACGCCTTCCTGCACCATGCTTCTGCCTGCTTCTCATGGGTGATGGGTACACTTCCAGCGTCCACGGACCCTGGGCATGTCGCCCTGCACTTTCTGCCCGAGTGGTGCGGCTCGGCTCTCGCAAGGCCCTTCTGTGAAGGGACCCTGGGACACACACAAAGAAATACACGCAAATAAAAGGAAGTTCCCCATATGTTCTCATATTTTTGGGGTTTTTGTCTTCCCCCCCACTTCCCAGATTTTTACCTAACATCGAAGACTGGTAGGTTTCTAATAGGCTAAAAACAGCTCGCAGATCACTCCACAGGGGGGTCCGGGCAGGTGTTGGGAGTTGCCGGGCGGGCCTGTGCCGGCCTCGTTTTTCACCAACAGTCACACACTTCGTGCTCTTCGACTTCCCAGAACTCCATTCCCAGGCTCATTCTGAATAACCGGATGCAACAGGCACACACTTCGTGCTCTTCGAGATCCCAGAACGCCATTCCCGGGCCACATTCTGGAGGGCCGGATGCAACAGTCACACACTTCGTGCTCTTCGAGTTCCCAGAACTCCATTCCCGGGCCACATTCTGGAGGGCCGGATGCAACAGTCACACTCTTCGTGCTCTTCGAGTTCCCAGAATTCCATTCCCGGGCCACATTTTGGATGCCCGGAGCCAACTGTAGGCCACTTCCTGGTCTTCGAGTTCCCAGAACTCCATTCCCGGGCCACATTTTGAATAGCCGGAGGTTAACTGGAGCCAATTTTGAATAGCCGGACCCAACTGTAGGCCACTTCGTGCTCTTCGAGTTCCCAGAACTCCATTCCCGGGCCACATTTTGAATGCCCGTAGCCAACTGTAGGCAACTTCGTGCTCTTCGACTTCATTTTCAGCAGGGGCAAGAGCACGACGAGGAGGAGGACGAGCAAGACCAGGAGGACGAGGACGAGCAGGAGCAGGACGAGGAGCAGGAGGAGCAGGAGAAGAAGGACGAGCAGGAGGAGGAGGAGGACGAACAGGAGGAGGAGGACGACCAGGAGGAGGAGGACGACCAGGAAGAGGAGGAGGAGGAGGAGGGGAGGGGGAGGAGTACCAGGAGGAGGAGGAGGAGGAGGAGGAGGAGGAGGAGGAGGAGGAGGAAGAGGAGGAGGAGGAGGAGGAGGACGAGGACGAGGAGGAGGAGGAGGAGGGGGGGGGAGAGTACCAGGAGGAGGAGAACGAGGACCACCAGGAGGAGGAGGAGGAGGAGGAGGAGGAGGAGGAGGAGGATAGGAGGAGACACCAGGAGGAGGAGGACGAGCAAGACGAGGAGACGAGAGAGGAGACGACCAGGAAGAGGAGGAGGAGGAGATGAGGAGGAAGGAGGGGGGGGAGGAGTAGGAGGAGGAGGAGGAGGAGGAGGAGAGGAGGAAGAGGAGGAGAGAGACGAGGAGGAGGAGGAGGAGGACGAGGAGGAGGAGGGGGGGGGAGAGCACCCAAGGAGGAGAGAACGAGGACCACCAGGAGGAGGAGAGGAGGAGGAGGAGAGGGAGGATGAGGAGGAGGAGAGAGCACCAGGAGAGAGGAGACAAGACGAGGAGAGGAGGACGAGCAGGAGGAAGGAGGAGGAGGAGGAGGCAGGCTGAGGCTGAGGCTGAGGCTGTGACTGCGACTGCCGTTGCCGCTGCGACTGTCATCGCGAATGCGACTACGACTGCGAGAACAGCAGAATTCGACAACTGGATTTTCATCTGAATCTTAAGGGGAATGCTTTCAGATATGCTTCTACACATCGCTGTTAGGTTGCTTTGCCGGGATAATCCTTTATTTTCCTGGGAATCGACGACTCGCTGTGTCTGTGTGTGTGTTTTTTCCCCTCCTGGCTCTGGCCATGCGCGGAGGCCCGAGCGCGCCGCGCCCTGTGCCGGAGAGCCGCGCAGAATTTTTTCCGAGGCTCGGGCGGGCGGCAACTTGGCATCGCTCGGACGTGTGCGTCTTTCCTTCGGCGAGGACCATCGAGGAGCATCCTCGATCCTTTGGCGAAGAAGCCACGCACGAAACCGAAAGCCGCGCATAATTATTCCGAGGCTTTGGCGCCGCGCCCTGTGCCGGAGAGCCGCGCATAATTACTCCGAGGCTCGGGCGGGCGGCAACTTGGCATCGCTCGGACGTGTGCATCTTTCCTTCGGCGAGGACCATCGAGGAGCATCCTCGATCCTTTGGCGAAGAAGCCGCGCGCGAAACTGCAAAAAAGAAGAACACGGGGAATGGGCGTCCGAGCGATGGCCAGAGCGTCCGGGGCGTGACTTCCACTGGGGGGGGGTGGCGGAACGGGCCCTCGAAAAGGGGCCCCTGGCTGCTGCTTCGGGGCCCCTGCCGGCCCCATTCTGGCGCCCCGTCGGAGCCCCCTCAGAGGCCCCCCTTTTCAGGAGCGAAAGAAGGACGTACGTGTGCATGCATCCACGCTGGTTTCGAGAGCACGCATTGCAGAAATGTTCGCATGTCGCGGCCGGTCTCGCGAATCGAGGGGCCGTGTTCATGTACATAGCTGGGCGCGTTCGTCCTTGGTGGGTTCCCTACCCTTGGGGCCTTCAAGGGCCCCTTGAGGGCCACCTTTGGGGCCTCCAAGGGGCCCCTTTGGGGGCCCCTTTGAGAGGCCCCTGTTTGCCTCTTGGGCCCCTGCTGGCCCCGGTTGGCGCCCCGTCGGGGCCCTCAAGGGGCCCCCTTGGGACCTTCAAGGGCCACATTTGGGTCCTCCTCCTCCTCCTCCTCCTCCTCCTCCTCCTCCTCCTCCTCCTCCTCCTCCTCCTCCTCCTCCTCCACTCTTGGGGCCTCAAAGGGGCCCCCTTGAGGGGCGCCTTGGGGGCCCCAGAAGGGCCCCATTGGGACCCAGCGGCCCCCCGCGATGGCCACCCGCCCGAAGGGCGGCCCTCGCGAGGGCGCGCGGGCGCTCCGCGCGCAAGGCGCAGCCGCGCGGAGGTGGAGCGGCCTGCGGGGGGGAGCTGTGGTGCCGACCGTGGAAACCCACGCCGAGAAGCACCTGTTGCCCGCATCGGTTCGGGCTGCTGCGTTCCCAGGCCCCCTCGCGCGGTGACAGCATCTCGACGGGAGCTTTTTGGCCGTTGTCGGCCTCCAGTAGCCCCTGTTGCAGTCCCGTCTTCCACAGCTTTCCAGTACCCCCCCCCACACCCCACCATCTTTACCGCCCACAGACGGTATCTCCGAGCTCGATGTGTTGGCGAACCTGCTACAGTGAAAGCCCATGCCAAGAAACCCCCTGCTTGCCTCCAGGGTGCCCTGGGTTTCTTGGGTTCCGGTAGCTTTGCCGTGGAGAGCGTGACTTTCCCGCTCCAAGCATCCATGGACGTCCTGGGGTCTCCGGGATGGGTTCCCAGACATGCGGCGTCCTGTTTTTTTCGATACGGGGTTCCTGGAAGTCCCGACCCTTTCCCCAGGACCGGCTTTTCGTCCTGAGTCGTTGTTTTACGGTCCCGAGGCCTGGCGAGGGCCCCCCGAGGCCGAAGCCTGGCACAAGCCTCCCGTCCTGATTTTTCTACGACGCGATCACGTCTGGGAGGACTCAGGGATGGGCTTCTTGTGAACGATCTCTTGTGGTCGAGATCCTGCCGCAGCGTGTCGCGCCGCCGGATGCTGGCCCACCGCGCCTTCGCCAGGGAGCCTTAAGACGGGGCTCAGACCCCCTCGCGTCGTGAAGCAATCGTGAATCAATCCTCTTCCTCAGGACGGAAATATGGGCCCGGGGAAACGGTCGGGACTTCCAGGCATCCCGCATTGAAAAAATCAGGACGACGCATGTCTGGGTTATGTTTTCGAAAAACGATTCAGGATGAAAAACTGGTCCTGGGGAAGGGGTCCAGACCTCTGCATTCCCAGACCCCTTCGCGTGGTGAAACGATCACGACGGGAGGTTTTTCGCTATTTTGTTCGGCCTCCGGAGGCCCTTACCTGGCCTCGGGACCGTCGAAAACGATTCAGGACGAAACACGGGTCCCGGGGAAGGGGTCCAGGTTCCGCTTTGTCATCCTCCCAGACATGATCGCGTCGTTAAAAATGAAGACGGGAGGTTTTGGGCCGTTTTTGGCCTCGTGGGGCCCTCGCTGGGCCTCGGGGCCGGCGAAGATCGATTCAGGGAGAAGGACCTGTCCTGGGGAAGGGGTCCAGACCTCTGGGGGTCGACGTTCTGAAACAGTCACGACGTCGGGGGGCTGGGAATGCTGACGGGGGTCGGCCAGAGAGCAGGATCTTGCCGGATCCTGCAAAGCCAGGGTTGCATTGACCCGGGCCAGCGCGCAGGATGTCGCAGGATCCTGCGAGCTCTTGCGGGGTCCCGCAAGGCCCGACTGACCAGGGTTTGGATCGACGTGGGCCAGCAGATCCCCGCGTCGGCGCGACTCGCTGAGCACCAGGGGTGGACCTGAACGGTGTTTTTGAGCGACTTCGTGGGCCGTTCTCGTTTCGATGCCGTTTTGCAGCAATGGCGGATGTATAAGGCAAGTTCAGGGAAAACGAAAGCAAAACGACAACGAACAACACTGTTCCAGTCGAGCCCTGCTGAGCACGTCCCGGTCCCCGAGGGTCCACGTCCCCAGCGTTTCCCAGCCTCGTGTTCCGCGTGGCGGGGCGGCACGCTATCCGCGCGCTCGGCACAGCGTGTCACTTGGGCCGCCGCCGCGACACGCTGAGCAAATTTATAACGTCCCGGACCGTAGCCAGACCCCCCCTCGTGTAATGAAGAAATAATGGCGGGTGCTTTTCTATATTTCCGGCCTCTGGAGGCTCTTACCGGTCCGCGGGACCGTCAGAAAACGGCACAGGATGAAAAACCGGTCCCTGAGAGGTGGTCGAGACCTGGGGTCGACGTTATGAACAACATCATCATGTCGGGGGTCCAGGTAGTTGGGCCAGGGCCGTCGTCGCGACGCGCGGGATTGGCCCACCACCTCTGCCGAGGCGGCCAGCCGCGGGTCGACGAACTACGCGTAAGAGTGACGCTTCGCCGGAGCGACCTTTGGCGCAGGCTCCTCGGGGTCCCCCTGATCGCTGAGCGCGACGCCATGGCGGCTGATTGCGCGCCTGGATCTGGCCGCCTCACGCCCCCTTCCGCGCACCAAGGGTCACTCTTGCCCAGGGTCACCCTTGCGTGTAGTCGTGGCCGGAGGGCGAGGCTGGAGCGGCCCCCAACGCGGGTGGAGGCAGGCTCCTCCCGCTTGGCCCCTGGCGCCAGCCAGTAGCCGAGTCCTTCTGAGCTGGACCACCACCCGGGGGCTCGCTCCTCGGGTGGTGGCGCAGCGGTCCGCGCCGCGGTCACTCCGGCGCGCAGCCGAGCAGGGAAGGGGGCCGTGACCCCGAGGCGCACGGGGGCAGCCGCGGCCTGCACTCCGCGGCCCAGTGTGTGTTTAGTGTTTTTTTGTCATGCTCTCGCAGAGGTCCGCCCGCGGCCGGTGGGCCGCGGCGTTCTTCCCCCCCCCCCCCTTGCGGCGCCCACGTCCGCAGAGGGCACCTGTGCCTGCCAGGGCGCTGCCCTCAGGCCGCCCGAGTGGTCCATGTCAGGGCGCCTCCCCTCGAAGAGCAAACAAAAACTGCCTAAACATGCGATGGGGGCGTTCGTCAAGGAGGCCGCAGACCTCGGAGGGTTCCTTATCTGATGAGGGCGGCGGTGATATCCTCGGCAAGCTTCCAGACTCTCGATTCCTTATCCAATGCTTCCTTATCCAATAATTACCCCCACCGACACGTTCGACGCTCCTCTCGGTTGTCTTGGATCGGCGCATGGGCCCCCCTGGCAGCGCCTCTGGTGCCGCTCCTGGCGCGCTCCGCGCGCCAGGGAGGGCATGGCCCCCCCCTGGCCCCAGAAAGGAGGGCGTGCCCATCGGTCGGTGAAGCTGGGCACTTGGTTCCCAATCTTCCGACTTTCTGCACGTAGGCGCCGTACTATTTCAAGGGTCGCGTGGTTCTCCCTCTTCCTTCGTCTTCATGGGGCGGGCGGAGATCCACTCTACCCCCAACGCCTTCCCACCCCGTCCCACCGAACCAGACATGCGACGTCTTGATTTTTCCAGAACGGAGTCCCTGGAATTCCCGACTCTTTCCCCGCGACCGGTTGTTCGTCCTGACTCGTTTTTCGACGGGCCCGAGGCCCCCCGAGGCCGAAACCGGCTAAACACCTCCCGTCCTGATTTCTTAACGACGCGAGCATGTCTGGGGATGGGCCCTCGCTTACGCCAGGGCTCAGGGCGGTCCTGGCCGGGCAGTGCCGTGGTGCCTGGGCATGGCATCGTTCGGACGTGTGCACTCTTTTCTCGGCGAGGACCATCGAGGAGCATCCTTGATCATTTGGCGAAAAAAAAACCACGCACGAAACCGAAAAAAACACAGGGAATGGACGTCCGAGCGATGGCGAGTGGGTGCCTTCTGCGTGCCACTCCGCCCGGGGAAGCGCCGGCGGCCGGCTCCGGCGCCAGCGCCGCTGCGGCGCGTCGGTCCGTGCACAGGCCGGCAGGCCCCGTCCTGGCTGCTGCGACGGCACCCGCCGGGGTTTTTGATCTGGCCTGCGCCCCGATGGGCCAATTTTCCACCACCGCGACCAAATGTAGGATGAGGAGGTCCTCCTCGCCTCCTCCTCCTCCTCCTGCTGCTGCTCCTCCTCCTCCTCCTCCTCCTCCTCCTCCTCCTCCTCCTCCTCTTCCACCACCACCTCCTCCTCCTCCTCCTCCACCTCCTCCTCCTCCTCCTCCTGGGCCTGTCCGTGCGTCGTGCGCAGCCAGGATCCCAGACATGATCGCGTCGTAGAAAAATCAGGACGGGAGGTTTCTCGCCATTCTCGGCCTCGTGGGGTCCTGGCCGGGCTTTGAGGCCGTCAACAGACGCCTCTGGATGAAAAACCGGTCCCAGGGACGAGGTGCAGACCTCGGGGGGTTGACGTTGTGAACAAAATCACGACGTCGGGGGTCTGGGGTCGCGCGCGCAGTCCGATCACCAGGAGGCGTTGGCAAAGCAGCCAGGCTCTTCCCACGCGATGGAGGTTCGTATGGCCGGGAACAATTGCGCACTCTGACTTCTTGAGCGCTCGCGTCCTTCTGCCCAGCGCCAGCCTGTGTCGTGTGGCATGGGTTTGGCTAGCCAGGCCGATTATCACCATCTGTGGCCGCGGTCTTCCCTACCGTGTATGGTTTGTTCCCTGTTCGCGTGTCTTGCCAGCGGGAGTCTGAATGGTGAAGAGACTATCACAATTCGCGTTGTTGCCGCATCAGCCTAACTGCGGACGGATTATCAACCCGAGGGTCGATGGCCTGTGTCTATGCTGTTCTAGGCAAAAGTATGGATTTTGACCGTCTTATCTTCTCCACCGTCGCGTTGGTTGCGGGTTATGCTTCTGCGGTTTGACGGCTGAGTTCGCTGCAATACACCCTTTGTGCAGCATAGTTCCGTGGGCACGAGCCCACAAGGTCGCACCCTGTTTCTTCAGGCGATCGTTCTTGATGGGCCAAGACTCCACCACCACTACCGCCTCCTCCTCCTCCTGCTCCTCCTCATCCTCCTGCTACTGCTCCTCCTCCTCCACCTCCTCCTCCTCCTCCTTCTCCCTCTCCTACCTATGGTAGTGGTGGTGGGAAATCAGCCCATCAGTTCTCGGATGTTGGCGTCGGTGTTCTGGTGACTACGTACTGCCTTCCCCCTCCCGCGGCCCGCGTTGGACTGATCGTTGTGCGAACGTCTGCGCGATGCTCAGAATTGCCCATGCGTGCACGGATGAATGCATCACGTGCGTGCGCGTGCCAGAAGACCGCCCGCTTGCTCTCTGCCCAGACGTGATCGCGTCGTACACAAAGCAGGACGGGAGATCCGTGGCCATGCTCGCCCTCGGGGGGCCCTCGCCGGGCCTCGGGCCCGTCCAAAAGCGACCTAGGACGAGAAACCGGCCCCAGGGAAAGCGTCGGCATTTCCAGGGCTCCCGCATTGGAGAGGTCAGGACGTCGCATGTCCGGGTGCGTACTTGCCTACAGTCGGCCCAGATTAGCAGGTCGACCCTGCCAAATCAAGGGTACACTTGTGTCCCGTGTCTCGCGACCCATGCTTCCTGCATTCCTTTGGCAATGGGGCCCTCGGAAGGGTCTCTTGTCCTCTCGCGTGTCCTGTCCAAAGACGCCCGGCTGTATAGAATTGCGTGGCTGCAGCTCCTGCAGTCCGCGGCCCGCTGCCCCCATTCCCCCAGCCTGCGGGACGGGAAAATGACCACAGCCACTGCTTCTTGTTTGCGCCGCCTTCCAGCCGGCCGAACAAGAAGCAGTGGTTGTGGTCATCTCCCTGGTGCCAAGCTCAACGAAAATGGCCACAACCACTGCTCTGTTTCTGCGGGCTGGAAGGCGGCAACAAAAGAAAAGCAGTGGCTGTGGTCGTTTTCACGCCCCGTGCAGTCTTCCCGGCCGCCTCGGTGCCCGGTTCGCCCCCGCAGCAGTCCCGTCGTGGCCAGCGGGGCGCATCTCGGATCCCAGGCGCCGCCGATCGCACAGCGGAGCCGGCCGTCTCGTGGAGCCCCCTCGGCTTTGAATCTGCAGTGGGTGTGTCCGCCGCCACGCGTTCAGGAGTGATTTTGCGTACTCTTGACTTTTTAATCATGGGGAGGGGGTCTGGACCTTCCAAGACAAGCCATTTCAGACCTCCCCCGTGGGAGAACCCTCCAAAACATCGTCCCCAGACCCCCCAGGCCCTCCAAGATAGCCTGGAAGAGACCCCCCCCCCGAAATGAGACACCCCTCCCTTTATTTCGAAATCTGGAGTACCCGCGCGCGCTTGCTTGCCTGGGATCTCGCGTGAGTGCGTTCTCGGGCGAGTGCGCGCGTGCGCCTGCGCGCGAGGATTTGCGAGCGAGCGAGCGTGCGTGTGAGTGGGCGCGCGAGTGTGAGGAGTGCTTGTTCAAACGAGTGTGCACGTGCGCGCTGCGTGGGCGCATACATATGCGCGCACGCGCCTGCGCGTGCAAAGGCAGTCCTCTGAGTTGCCATGTTGGGGAGGGCGCGGGGTACGTAATGTTCTCTTTCAATGAGTTCACATCCCAGGGATTGAACATCATATCAACATATCATTTGTTTGGCTACGGCATCTCATGTCATGGACAGGCATACAACTACACATGTATATGTGTATATATACACATATATATATATATATATGTAGATATGTGCCGTGCAGCATGTGGTCGGGTAGGCCAGGCACTGATAGTGCCGATCAATATGGTCGTTGACCTCACTTGGCTGCTGCTCAGCAAACAAGTGTCAATCCTTGGCCGGTCTGGCCCATGGGCGACATCTTAGGTGACCATGGGCACACCGGCTTGCATGCCGCTTGCAGCCGTTCAGGCTGTCAAGAAAGATGAGGTGAGTACAACTCCAGGCTTCTCCAGCAGGATCGATCACTCTCGTCCGTGCAAAAGGCTTCCGAGCGTGACTCCCGAATGCGAGCTGCCCCCGCCGCAGCCGCAACAGGGCTTCGTTCAGCGACCGACGCCGGCTCCTTCACGTCGCTCCCGAAGCTGCGAGAGGCGCCGGGGCGATGGGGTGAGGCTGGGCGGGGCCGTTTGGGTGGGAGAGGCCACCCCTCGGATCGTCCTGCGCACGGTGTGTTCGATGCATGCGCGTGACACGGCGCGTTCTGCAGAGGCCCTCGCCTTCGAGGGATGGAGAAGTTGGCCCTGTCTCTTCGTCGGCGGAGCGCCGGCGGAGGGCGGCGGCAGTGGACCGTGGGCGGCTCCGCCGGCGGAAGGGCAGCGGACGGCGGCGGGAGTACAAGATGCGCCCCCGAGGGATGGCAGCGTTTTGGGGCTCAGGGTGTCCGTAGCCGAGCATGAAGGGGTTAGCGGGAAAGGCGTCGGAATCAGCAGAACGGTCCGTGGACTGCGGATGTGCACCAACCGTGGGTTACTCTCTTGCGACCACATGGGGCGGCCGTTCCGACGAGCAGTACGCAGGGCCTGTTCAAGAATCCACGTGGGGCGTTGCTTGGCCTGAGAAGCTGCTCGGGCTCGCCTGCTTGCAGCTCAGGTAGGGCAGGGGACATGTTGTTCCTGGCATGTCCCCCCCAAGAAAACAAATCATTTCGTCGTGTTATCTAAAGGGCGCCCCCAAGCATCGTGATGGTATGCAGTAGCACTCGGTGAATCCCGCTGCCGTTCTTTGAAGTGTACTGTAGTTATGGTTATGCCTTCCGCCCCTTCCTCTCTCTGTCTGCCTTCAACCCCCCTCTTTGAGGGGGCGCCCTCCTGAGCCTGTCGTGGGGCCCTGGATGGAATTGCATGGGCCATCCAGAGGACTTCGATGCCCGTCTGAGGCCGAACTGACGATGACAGCATCAGAGCTGCGCAAGAGAGTTGTCGTTGGCACGATGCAGTGCTCGAGCGTGCTGTCCTCTCGGGGGCCTTCTTGGAAGTTCCATGGCTTCCTCGGCACAATCGTTGAGGCCTCCCGGGGCCGGCCTGGATGCCTCCTACCCTCCTCCTCCTCCTCCTCCTCCTCCTCCTCCTCCTCCTCCTCCTCCTCCTCCCTCCTCCTCCTCCTCCTCCTCCTCCTCCTCCTCCTCCTCCTCCTCCTCCTCCTCCCTCCACCTCCTGCTCCTCTCCCTCCGCCTCCTC
>CAUYUJ010021130.1:109749-117122 GCA_963575745.1 Prorocentrum cordatum | reverse complement strand
CCGAATCCGCGGAATGCACGGTAGAAGTCTGGCGCGCGAGACGGCGACGACATCGCCGCGGATGGCAGCGATGGGGCAGCCAATTCGGAGCGTCGCCAGGCATCCCAATATGTGTTGCCACAGCGCCCTCGCTGCGACCCCGACGACCTGGGGGCGGCATTCCCGAAGCTCATGCCGACGACGACAGTGGGGGTGGGTCAGTGCCGGCCTGCCGGGGTAGAAGCTCCACCAAAGGACGCCGAAACCAGCTTGGCCTTCGTCGTGTACTCGCGCGAGCGAAATCTCTGCAGGCTGCGCCAGTTCCACTGCGTTTGGAATCATTCCTTGGCGAAGGCGGGGACTAAAACAGCGGGGGATATCTTTTCTGGGCGCGACGTTTCCCCGAGGCGCCGTGGGGGAAGATGGCGAAAGCAGACGTGCAGGGATGGTGCTCAGATGCGGTTGGGTGTTGGGGCGCGGCGATCCAAGGTTCGCCTGCCCCGGTGACAGCACTGCGGTCAATCGCGCTCGACGAGACAGGCGCTAGGTGCAATGAATGCCCATGGGGCATCTTCTACGTTGGCCTTGGAGTTCGACGGCGGTGCGGGCCTGAACATCCCGCTCAGACATGCGGCGCTGCTTGACAATCCAAAGGCCGACCTATACATGATCGCGCTGATGTATTTGTCGCAGAGGGTACCTCCAGCTCGCCGCTGCCCGTGGAATGGGATGTAGCAGGATGTGCAGCGGCGAACCGCGCAGCGATGGCCACGATCAACATCGCCCCGGACATCGCGCGCAATACTTCGCCACTTGCTATTGCGAGTGGCGAGTGGGTCCTTTGACGACCCTCGTGCCGGACCGGATGGTTTACCAGGGCAGTTCCACGTGCGATTGCTCGCGGCAGTGGAGCTTTCGGCCCAGGCATGCTTGTATTCAACATGTGTCGTATCTGGCGTGCAAGCCCCCATCCTTGCCGTCCAAATCTCCTTCAAAGTGAGACGCGTTCAGCACGGGCCATAGCGAGTGGCGTTGCTCGATCCCTGGCTGACGCCTTGCGCGCGCTGAAGGCGTGCTAAATTCGTGCCTAGCTGCGGGTTGGTGCGAGCGGCAGAAAAAAAGCTAGATTTCCGATGCCAAGTTGATTGGGGGATACCCGAGACGTTGAGCAGCTGGAACAGGGTTATTCCAACTTGATGTCCAAATCGGCGTCTGGAACCTTCACAGACGCTTCAAGCAAAGGATAATTGCCCTCTTCCGTGGCGCCCCACTCTGGCGGGATCTCTCTAGACCACTGGTTGGCATGCGTGTCTCGAATCAAGCTCCAGAGATTGCTTGCCAAACATCAGTGATCTTGCAATCGTTATGGGGAAAATCCTGGAGGCCTCGCGCGTCGCGTAACAGTTTTATTATCTACATCGGCCCAATGAAAGTTCCTGGAATTTTCATCGCGACGCTGGCCGGCGGAAGTCGACGGAAGTAAAACGAGGCGGAAGACGGGGGAAAGGCCGCTGGAAGGTTTGCCAATGTCAGCGGAATTAAACGACGCCCCTTCCGAACCCCCTACCCCCCGTAGAAGCCTAGCAATGTTGTCTTCCTCCGTGGGCCGGGCGGGATCCCGCCTGGCTTATTCCGCTTTAGTAGTATAAGTTTAGTTCAGGACGATCAAAATCCCACCCATTAAAAATGGGGTAGACCAAAATCCCGGGCCGTTCACGGATCCCACCATGCTGGGATCGGCTCGAAGTAAGATGGGGCTCATAAATTGCAGTATTATTGCCGTGTTGGGGTCGTCTTGAGGTCATCTTGAGATCATATTCCGGTCATGTTTGGATCACGCAACCATCGCGTGGTCATTATGAGGCCACCCTGGGTGCGCTTGGATCCATCTTGTTGCCATCGGGCCATCTCGGCGTCACGCGTTGCTCATGGGTTTCGTCATCTGCGAGTCGGCCTGAGACGGTCCAGAATCCATGGCGGGATCGCGTTGGGGTGGCATCATCCTGGGTCCTTTGGACGTTATCGTCCGTGGCCTGAGGCATTCCTGGAAGCATGTTGTGGCCATGGGACGTCTTGGGATCGCGTGCGTGCGAACGCTGAGCACGCGCGCGCAACTTTTCATCTTGCCGACGGACTTACATACATATTATTCCTCCTGCGAGTTTCCGAGGAAACTTTTGCTGGAGCCAAGTAGTCCACACGTCAGCTCCGTAAGCTATGGGTCGACGCTCGCGCAGCGATGCCCTCTCGTCGGTCCGATATGAAATCCGACGTTGTTCCGACGTTGCTCGACGTGGGCCCGACGTGAACCCGACGTGGGTCCGACGTATATTGGGTTTCAAGTTGCCGCGCGAGGCCTCCAGGATTCCCTTTTTAACAAGTGCGCGGCCGCCGGCGGATTGTTCGGGCAGCAGGCGCCCTAATGCCGCCGACAGCCCCCGCGGCCGCGTGGCCGAGCTCTCGGTCTCACTGCAAATTCCTGCAAGTTCTTCGAGTGCGATGTGTCGTGACCAAGCGAAATCGACAGGCGTGAGCCTATCGATTCCGAGACCTGCGCGCGGTTTCATTTCCTTCATTTGTTACGTGTAATTAATCGTCAGTGACTGGAACGAGGTGCTCGACCTGGGCGGCCAGCTTGACGGCTTTAGAAGCCTTTGTGACCGAGCCGATGCCGGAAGGCCGAGGGTCACTGGGATGAAGAAAGCCGCCGCCCGTCGACGCTGAGCTTGACCGGCGCCTGTGGCGCGGCGCGAAGATAGCGACGCGCGGCGCCGAGCGAATATTCTTGCGCGACCCAGTCTTGAAGCTCACGGTGCGCGGCTTGGACAGCCTGGCACTTTGCTCCCTGCGCAATTTTGATCGCTTGTGTGTACGTCGTTCAAGCGCGTGCATGTTAAATGCGCCGATGATGCGCGCGCTGTGTCCGCGCTGCCCAGGGCAACTTGTGCCTCCAAGGAATGGTGACCGTAGAGACCCCGTCAGGGACATCTTGCCCGAGTGTGCGTGCTATTCTGCTGAGATTCCCACCTTGCTGTGCGCAGTTATTCCACTCGCGGTGTCGGCGGCGCAAGCGCCGCGTGGAGCCGCGCCCCCCGCGTCGCCGCCTGACTTGACGTTGGGGCATCTCGAAGGTGCTTTGCTTCACGTGCTCAGTGCTTTACAAGCTGCGAGCCGTGCGCTCTAGAAGCTCCCGGCGGCTGGCGTCTCCCATGGCGTTGGCTAACATTCCCTTCAACTGTCTTCGCCCAAGAATCATTCAGACCATTGATAGGTGAGATATCCTCGCCACCCACGCAGAAAAGCCCCAGCGCCTGCGACAGCGGGCCACGCGCCCTCCATCGCCTGCGACGCGAAGCCCACGTTCCTGCTGTGTTCCTGCCAAAGTGCCTGCGGGAGCTGGAAAGCGGGGTTTGTCTCTCTGGGGGGCCCGCCGTGTCTTCGGATTCCCCTTCGGCCTCGTGCAAGGCCCCGCCCGTGCATCGGGGTGGGGCGATAAAAGAACCCTCGCTACCTGGAGAATCCAAAAACTGTCTCGGCTCCGCTTTTTTTTTTTTTTTTTTTTTTTTTTTTTTTTGTTGTTGTTGTTGTTGTTGTTTTGTGTAAAAAATATTTTTTTGGTAAAAAATGCACCGCGAGCTCAGGCCAGTTTGCCTCGGGCACCAGGGCCGGGCTATTCGCCCCAAAGCTCAGTCTGCTCGTGGGACTTCGAGCGGCCTCGGGCCCCTCTTGAGCGTCCCCGGTGCCAGCGGGTCCCACTGAAGAGGCTCCGACGAAATGTCAGAATAATGTGTGGCGTCGGCGACATTGGTCTCGGAAGCGAGGCGTCGTTCCTGCCTGGACTGCGTCGCATGCCGCGACTTGCAACTGGGCTTGGGCGCGCGCTTTGGGCGAGCGAGCCGCGGCGACTTAGGCGGGGAGATGACCGGGCGAGTCGCGAGCTGGAGGCCTTCGCCCCTCAACTGGACCTGCGGGCCCATGCGCGCCCCGCTGGGGGCGGCGGCGATGGGCGCCAGGAAATCAACGCGCAACGCGCGAATTGCCGGTGCCAGCAACGGAAGTGTGGTTGATATCCGTGGAAGGAACCACCCCGCAGACCGCGGGGATGAACCGCATTTCGTAAAGGTTTTGGGCGGCGTATTGAAATCCCCGAGCATGGCCCAGGGAGGCTGGGGCAGGGCGAGTAGGGCCCCCGCGCGCGACAGTCGCTTGGCGTTGTCCCCGTGGAAGCCCCCAGATTATATCCCATCATATGCAAACTCTTCGAAAGTGTAACTATTGAAGTAAGTGGTGAGCGGAAGGAGCCCGGCGAACGAATCGCCCTGACAAGAGCATAACTCGGGACCTTCGCTTGGAGTGCCAAAGGCAACTACTTGCCTGTGTCCCCGGTTCAAAATAGTTTTCGCGACCTTCTCCTCCAGCGCCTGTCACGGCGCTGCCGCCGGGCCTGGCTGAATGCGCAAGTGAGTCTCTGCGCCTGCAATGTATGGATGCTGTCCCCGTCGCCGCCCTGGGATTGACGTGGCCCCGGGCCTGCTTGCCCCTGCGCGAAGCGAAAGAAGAGCTGGTCTGCGGAGGCCGATCGACTTCCTTAGCGCCATCTGCCGGTGCAGCAGGCTCTGTCTCACTGGGCGCCCAGGAGCCGACGCAGAGCTAGCCTGTCTCGTGGGTGTAGATGCGGGCCCCGCGGAGGCTGCAGGCTGGCCTCCGCCCGCGCTGCCTCGCGCTGTGGCCACTGGCGCTTGGGCCCCCGCGGCCGTCGCTTCCTCCTGCTACTTGACGTGCTCGGCCGTGCGAAACTTGGCCTCCGATAGCCTCTGCGCCTCTCTCTCGGTGTCCTTTGGGCTGGGCTGCTGGCTGCCGTCGGCTCTGGCCAGGCCAACTGGCGTGGTCGTCGCCTTGGCTGCCGCCGGCGCCTCAGCAGCCGATGCCGCGGTCGCGGCGCCGCCCTCGCTGGCCTGGCCTGCGCCTGGCCCGCTGCCGGCTCCGCCCTCGCGACTCTTCTTGGCCGTGCGGGTCTGGGCCTCGCTCTGGAGCGTGAGCGCGCGCTGCTTCCACTCGCCGATCTTGGGGCCTCTCTCTCCTGCAAACTGATTTTGGTTTCCTTCAGCTCAGCTTCGATATTTCGAAGCTCGGTCCGTTCCGCCTCCTCGCAATCCAACTGGTCCAAGGGCGCGGCTATTTTTTTCTGGTGCTCGGCACTAGCTGCAGTCTTGGCCGCCTCCTTCTTCTTCTCCTCCGAAGGTTGCAGGTTCTCTCTGAGCTTCATGACCGGGTTGGCCGCTTGCTCGTGCTTGAGCGTCGCGTCCCTCCAGGTGGCCGCTGCCCTCCTCATGCTCTTATCAGCGGCGACCGTTTTCAGCGGGCTTGAGCGCCTTGATTGCATCTTATCCAGCAAGATCTTCTTACTGCCGAGGTCGGTGGTGGTGGCGAACATCTTGGACAAAGTGCGATTCCACCTGAGCAGTGCCTTCTGCGGTGCTCGCCGTCTGCCCCTTGCCCGCCGTGTGTCCGCCAGGGTTGACCAAAGATGAAGCATTGCAACTGCTGATATTCCTTGCGTTCGCCTTCTCCTTCGGAAGATATGTGTTCACCGAAGGTTTGCGCTTCGCGCGCTGATTGTTGCGCGCTGCCAGCACATCGTTGTGCTCGTGCGTGTGGCAAACGGCGCACGTAGACCAAGGCCGAAGGTTGCCTGCATTGCGCCCCCCTGCTTTAGTCAGTGGAAGCAGTTGCCCTACGTGGATCTTGCGGGTGGCCCACGGTCCCCCACGCGCCCCGTGGCGGTGCAGGGGCTGGTAAAAAGGAGATCCACAAGTTTGCCTCGAACCAGAAGTTCTTCAGGGAGGAGGAGGAATAGGAGGAGGAGGACGAGGAGGAGGAGGACGAGGACGAGGAGGAGGAGGAGGAGAAATACTAAACAGATGATTATTATTTCTAGCAGTAAGAACACGAACGGCATTATCAATCATTCAAATACTAGTATCAATACGAACTTTGCTAATGACGCTAATGCTAAAGGTTGTGATACTGATACCACTCACACGAATCAGGATAAGGTTGCAATACTACTATTCGCAATGGTACTATTAATATGATTACATCTAAAAGTAATCAACAAATCACTAATCTTAGAAACTATATTTGTGTTTTTTTTTGATACTGGTAGTACGAACACTACTTTTCGTACGACTGATAATCACACGTAGAAGAGGAAACAACAGTAATAAGAGAAGGAACAAGAGGAGGACGAAGAGGAGGAGGACGAGGAGGAGGAGGAAAAAGGAGGAGGAGGAGGAGGAGGAACATTTGGAGGAGGAGGAAGAGGAGGAGAAGGAGGAGGAGGAGGATGAGGAGGAAGGAGGAGGAGGAGGAGGAGGCAAAAAATTTGGGGGGGAGGCTGAGGCTGAGGGGAGGAGAAGGAGGAGGAGGAGGAGGAGGAGGAAGGAGGATGAGGAGGAGGGGCAGGACGAGGGAGTAGATAGGAGGAGGAGGAGGAGGAGGAGGAGGAGGACGAGGAGGTGGAGGTCCTCCCTGTCTCTGGGGCGGCCTCGTGAACTCGGGGCTTCTCGCAGGGGCGCGGCTGTCGGGGTCGCGGCGGCCGAGCCGACCGCGCTGCCTCGTGAAGTCGTGTCCTCGAGCCCTCCTCCTCCTCCTCCTCCTCCTCATCCTCCTCCTTTTCCTCCTCCTCCTCCTCCTTCCCCCCCTTCCCCTCCTCCTTCCCTTCCCCTCCTCACTCCTCCTCCTCCTCCTCCTCCTCCTCCTCCTCCTTCTCCTTGTCTTTGCATTTTCCTCCCAACTTTTGTGCCGCCATCCTCCTCCCTCTCTTCCTCTCTCCTCCTTTTCCTTCTCCTCCCCTTCCTCTTCCGCCTTCTCCTCACTCCTCCTCCCCCTCCTCCTTCTCCTCCTTCCCTTCCTCCTCCCTCCCCTCCATCTTCCTCCTCCTCCCCGCCTCCTCCTCCTCCTCCCCTCCGTCCCCCCTCCTCCTTCCCCCCCGTTCCCCTCCTCCTTCCCTTCCCCTCCTCACTCCTCCCTCCTCCTCCTCCTTCTCCTCCTCTCCTCACTCTCCTCCTCCTCCTCCTTTTCCTATTCCTCCTCCTCCTCCTCCGCCTCCTCCTCCTCCTCCTTGTCCTCCTTTTCCTCCCAACTTTTGCTACCCCTCCTCTTCCTCATCTTCCTCCTCTTCCTCTCTTCCTCCTTTTCCCCCTCCTCTTCCGCCTTCTCCTCACTCCTCCTCCTCCTCCTCCTCCTCCTCCTCCTCCTTCCCTCCCCCTCCTCCTCCACGTCCGTCCCTGGGGTCGGGTGGCGGCGCACTGAAGGTGTTTGCAGATCGGGGCGGTTATGCTTCTCAGCTCGGCAGAGTTCTGCTTTGCACGCCTTGATCTGGCTTCATCCTT
>CAUYUJ010021130.1:72249-107249 GCA_963575745.1 Prorocentrum cordatum | reverse complement strand
CCCTTCAAACCTATCAGAACCCTACAACTCTGAATGTCTCAAGGCTGCATGAGGCTTGGGGCACTCCACTACGTGCTGCAGGCACGATCGTGGATACAGAGGTACTGAGGTGCATAGGGTATGTGTATGTGGTACACATATGGTGATGAAGCAGCCACTCTGGTGCACACGGGCAATGTGGTGTGCACAAGCAGTGTGATGCACAGGCGTTGTCGTGCACACAAGTGTTGTGGTGCACGCTGGCATTGTGGTGTGCACGCGCGATGTGGTGCACACTTGTGTTTGCGTTGCAGCAACTACGGTGTACAAGCTTTCTGTGGTGTGCGCACTCACTGCTGTTTACGCAGGCGCTGATGTACACAGGCGTTGTGGTGTACACAGGCAACGTGGTGTAAACACGCACTGTGGTGTAGACGGGCATTGCCGTGTACAAGGGCACTGTGGTGCACGCAGGCATTGTTGTTCACACCTGCGCATTGGTGCACGCAAGCATTGTGGTGTTCACCAGCGCTGTTGTGCACGCAGGCATTATGGTGTGCACAGGCATTGTGGTGCACCCCGTGGTTCCATCGCGCGGGCATATTGTGGCGGGCATCCTCAGGACGAAAGTTTTCCCTCTTGGGATCATAATAAAATGGTATCAAGTCAAACACGGCCACGTATCAGAGGAACGGTGGCGGATCCAATTATGATCAATTGTGTTTGCGTGGATCCGATTGTGGTTTCGTATGGGATGCGGTGGATCCGATCTCTGTCTGCGCAGATCTGACCTCGATCCCTCGAGCTTCGCACCCCGTCCTTTCTCATGGCGGATCCGATGTCTCCACCTCGGTCTAGTTTTTTTGTAGTTGTAGCATGAGTCAGGGAGCCGACCGGGGTCGGATCCGCGGACCCCAGGCCCCCTCCTCCCCCTCCTCCTCCTCCGGATCCTCCTCCTCCGCCTCCTCCTCCGCCTTCTCCTCCTCCTCCTCCTCCTCCTCCTCCCCCTCCTCCTCCTCCTCCTCCTCCTCCTCCTCCTCCTGCCCGTGCTAAGCTTCTGTGGGCGAGGTGCGCTCGGCCAGCAGCTTCCCACGGGGAGGGGTCCCGCGCTGCTCCGCGCACTCCCGTCGGCTCTCCGCGCGCGAGGGCCCCGCTCGCCACGACTACACCCAGGAGGAGGAGGAGGAGGAGGAGGAGGAGGAGGAGGAGGAGGAGGAGGACGAGGAGGGGGAGGAGGAGGAGGAGGGGGAGGAGGAGGAGGAGGAGGCCCTCTCCCCCCGGTTGCTGCCGAGAGCTGGTCCAGGCGCCGTCTGTTTGGCGGCGCCGATGCCATCTCGAGAGCTCCTCGTTGCCGTCCGAGGAGAGTTCCTCGCCTTGCGCGAGGGTGGTGGCGCGCGCAGACACTGCGTCCGCTGCCCGTGGCAGCCCTCGGCAAGCCCCTACACTTCGCCTAGCCATCCCTTTCAGATCCTTTATGTACATGCTCATCACAGCCGCCATCTGGCTATTCCTAGGCATTCACAAACGGCGCCAGCGCGAACCAGTATCTTACCACGGGGGGGGGACGCGCCGTCATCTGACGACGCGTCGTCTCAGTTTGTACGTTCGTTCATTGCGCATATCATGTAACAGCACGCGCAACCAAACAGTATTGGCCCCACTGTACAGGCTGCACGCGTTCGCACATGTCGAAATCCTTCCAACCACTTGCGTTAAATTATAATTTGCAAAGCCGTCAACAATAATCGGCAAAGCATGACAGACTTCTGCGCGCGCAGCCGGTGAAGTTGAACGAGCACTTTATTCATTGCCGCCATCGAGACCACGGAGGATGTAAGCGCGCACTTGTCGAGCTTCTTCAGCAATCAGTGCGTGCACGACAGTTCTGCAAACTGAGTAAGTGAGGGCCACGCGCGCGTCCCCGCGCGCGTATGCAGAACTCATTGCAAAGCCATCTGTCCTTCAAGCATTCCAAGATAGAAGCCATCACCGTCATCATCAACATTCTCATCGTCGTCGTCGTCGTCTTCCGATGTCATCGTCGCCATCTTCACTCGCCCGCCCAGGTCGTGGATCCGCATGAGCAGGGTCCGATTGTTATTGCGCCGGCTGGCTTTTGCCAGCAAGTTGCGAATGGGTGTGCGGGATGTTTCCTCGAACATGGGAGGTTCTCGTGCGCGGATGCTAAAATTTGGGTGTGCGACATCGATTCCATTTCCAGTCGGACCCGGGATCTGCCACCATGCCGAGTATTGATTTTTGATCGTGCCGTTTAGATCATATGCCGAACGAACTGCTGCCAGGCCAGCCAAGCCAGTATCGACACGCCCCCGTCATCCCCGTCTAATGCGGTGAGGGCGCTGGTTACGGAAAGTGCCCAGGAGGTTTCGGTCCCTGGAGGATTCTTCATTCAATCGCTTCGCTCATTCCGCCGGCCCATGTTGCATGATCGCTACTGCTTCGCCGTGGGCCCGGGGCCATTGTGGCGCCGCCGAGGAGGAAGAAGATGAGGATGGGGAAGGGGAGGGGAGGAGGAGGAGAGGAGGAGGAGGAGGAGGAGGAGGAGGAGGAGGAGGAGGAGGAGGAGGAAGAGGAAGGGGCGGAGGAGGGCCCCGGAGGATTCTTTCTTTGATGGGCGCGGCGGCGACATCCATGGCCACGCCTCACTTGGTGCGACCAGTGGCTCCGTGCTCCGCCGCGCGCGCGCTGCCGAGGGCGCACGCCGATATCCGTCTAACACCGGCAGTAGTCAAGTAATCTCAACGTGCATCGGGGGCGGAAAAGAGGGGGGTGATGACTAGGGGGGGGTGGATATCATGGCGGAGGCCATGATCTTTCCCCAGATCTCGTGGCGCCTCTTCTTATTTCATTAAGTCCCTGGCCCCCCCGCTGGGCCGCGCACATGCCGCCGGTCATGATTTGCACCCCCCCCTCTTGGACACCCCCCTCTTGGCCGCTCCCGAGTGCAGCAGAGGCGTGCAAAACCACAATGCGAAACCAAGAGGAGTGCAGCAAGAAGTGCTTCCAGGATCCGGGGATTTCCATCCTCAACAGCACCGTCGTTGATGTCATCGCCAGCGGAGTCATCGTCACCGTCATCACCGTAGTCTTCATCACCGCTGTCGCCATCATCATCCCAACAGTCATCATCAACATCATCATCGTCGTCGTCAACGTGATTGTCGCCCTTGGCGCCACCATTATCATCATCGCCAGCGTCACCATTGCCACAGTCATCACCACCATTTCCATCACCCTCACTGTCGTCATCGTCACGATCCCCGCCTTCGTCATCAATACCATTATTTTCATGGTCATCGTCGTTGGCGTTGCCCTCTTTGTCAGCGCCACCAGTTTCCTGACCATCATCAGCACTCCTTCGTCCGAGGCACGGACCTGCATGAGCAGGATCCCCACCGTCATTATGCGAGTTATGCTTTGCCAGCAAGTTGCTGGTGTTTGAGTGGGGTGCTTGCACGGGCATTGGAGGTGGTCACGCGCGGATGACAGCAAGATGAATTGCATCCTATAGAGTGCGACACAGATATCACAACACTTGCATTCTCGTTTCAATGGAAGCATCGGCTCTACCACCTCCTTTCAGCCAGGACTTAACAGTTCAGCTTTTCGTAGCGCAAGTTGCATCTGCTTCTGCCTCATCGTTGCGATCCCAAGTCACATCGGAATCATACTTGCCCAGCCGAACCGTATTGTTCCCCCCCTTCTCCTCGTTCAGGTGGTACCATGCGCGCGCCCACGTTTCTCTCACAGAGAACCGTTCAAGATTCCTCTGGAGAAGGCCGTGGCCAGTTTGGCTCGAGACATCGTCTGCATGCGGCGTGGGTCCGAGGACGCCGGGGACGGCCGCGCCGGAGGCGTCCGCCCACATAGGCCCCCCCGCCAGGCCCGATGCAGCAGCAGGGCATGAAGCTGCTGCAGACGGTCAAGCGCCGCATGGGCGCCGAGGACGCCAAGGGCAAGGCCTCGAGCTCGAAGGACCCCGCCCGGGGCCGCGCCGGGGCGCCGTCGGGGGCCAGGGCGCCAGCCGTGGAGGGGGACTGCGCGTCGCTGCCGAAGCTGCGCGACGCCCCGGCCGTGGAGCGGGGCGAGCTCTTCCGCCGGAAGATGGAGGCGTGCTGCGTGGTCTTCTCGGGCCGAGCGAGAGGGGGGGATAGGGAAAGCAAGGGCGCCTCCTCGAGGGCGCGAAGTGATTCGCGCTTCGCGCTTCGCGGTTCGGCTCCGATTCCTCCTCATCCTCTTCTCCCCCGGGAGGCGGCGCGAGCGCGCGAAGTTATCTGCACTTCGCGCTTCGCGCTGCGCGAAGCGCGAAGTTGGGAGCCCTTGGGATAGGGAAAGGGGGGGGGTACGAAATCTGCTGCATGCAGCTGGTTTCGGCCCCGCCGCCGGGCCCATTCCTCGATCCCTAGGCGCCTCCCGGCGCCGGGAAGCGCCGGGAAAATCAGCTACGTGTGAGCTGATCCTCAAACCCTCGCTTTGCTATCCCCCCCTTTCGCCCGGCCCGATCTTCGACTTCACCACCGACAGGAACGAGCGCGAGAAGGAGGCCAAGCGCCAGACGCTGCTGGAGATGGTCGAGTACGTTAACAGCACGCGCAACTGCTTCAACGAGTCCCTCATGCAGAGTGTCGTCAGCATGGTCGGCGCGAACATCTTCCGGGCTTTGCAGACGCGGAGCAGGGACGTATTGACCTTCTCGGATCCCGAAGACGACGAGCCGTATTTGGAGAAGACTTGGCCGCACCTGCAGATAGTATACGAACTGTTTT
This sequence comes from Prorocentrum cordatum, assembly GCA_963575745.1. Taxonomy (NCBI): domain Eukaryota; class Dinophyceae; order Prorocentrales; family Prorocentraceae; genus Prorocentrum; species Prorocentrum cordatum. The sequence goes on along the minus strand of CAUYUJ010021130.1, from coordinate 102,483 downwards.
TGCGCTTCGTCGTGTCGAACGATGTTGATCCCAAGATAGCTAAGAGGTTCGTGGACCAAAATTTCATGTTGAGGTTACTCGAGCTTTTCGACTCCGAGGACCCCCGCGAGCGCGACTACCTCAAAACGATATTGCACCGCATCTACGGTAAGTTCATGTCCTTGCGGTCGTTCATCAGGCGCGCAATCCAACACGTGTTCTTTAAAGTCATATACGAATCCGAGAGCCACAGCGGTGTCGGCGAGCTGCTTGAGATTCTTGGTAGTATCATTAATGGGTTCGCGCTGCCACTGAAAGACGAGCACAAGGAATTCTTGACCAAGGCTCTAACACCCCTGCATAAGGTGAAGTCCCTGGGATCTTTCAACCAGCAGCTTTCCTACTGCTTGGCGCAGTACGTGGAGAAGGATCCGCGCCTCGCCTACGACATCATCACGGCCATGCTACGCTTCTGGCCCCAGTCGATCACGGCCAAGCAGGTTCTCTTCTTGAACCAACTGGAGGAGACGCTAGAGCTCACGCAGCCGTCCGAGTTTCACCGCATGCAAGAGCCGCTGTTCCGCCGGGTGGCGCAGTGCATCAGTTGTCCGCATTTCCAGGTGGCTGAGCGTACCCTCTTCTTTTGGAACAACGACTACATCGTGAAGCTGATCAACCAGAATCGCCACACCCTCTTCCCTATAATCATCGGGGCTCTGTACGACAACTCAAAGCATCACTGGAACAGCGCCGTTCACGGCCTCACCTTCAACGTGCTCAAGTTGCTGATGGAGGCAGACAGTGAGCTTTTCGACCGGTGTTCTGCGCAGCACCGCCTTGACGAGGATGCCAAGGAGAGCCGCGAGCAGGCGCGCCAGCAGAAGTGGAATGTACTGCGGGACCTGTACAGATCGAAGGCGGGTGGCCTCTGCCTGTGAGGGAGGACTCGCCCCTCCCATGGGCCCCCACAGGCAAGTCCAGCGCAGCGCTGCACACAGTATGCTGGCAGGATTCCGCCCCAGCCATGCGAGGGCGAGAGCCGGGGTGCGAGGCCCGCTCGTGCAGGCTCGCAAGCAGCGGCGTGCTGGTGAAAACCACCTGCTGAGCTCCGACGGGTTGCGGCCAGCAGCGTCGGACCGCCGTGGCCAAGACCTTGCGCAGCCCAGCACTGGCGCCCGCTGGCCCGTTGCCTGCCTCTGGGCGCTTCCCGCTGTGGCTGGCCGGAGGGGAGCCCGTCCCTCGTTTGGGGTCCGGGGCCCTCGATCTCACCCTCTGCAGGGCAGGGGTGGACCTAAACGGTGTTTTGGCGATTTCGTGGGCCGTTTTCGTTTCGATTTCGTTTGGCGTTGAAGGCGGATTGAAGACAGAACCAGGGAAAACGAAAACGAAAACGCAAACGAGCAACACCGTTTAGGTTCAGCCCCGTTGCAGGGAGCTCGCTCCGCGGGCTCGTCTTTCCAGGGCCCCGGGCCTCGAGCAGGGGCGGCCGGCCGCGGCTCTCTTCTGGAGGCGCTGGGCCACGAGATCCGACGCTCCCCCCTGAAGATGCAGCGGCGAAGGAGAAGATCCCGACCAGAGCCCCACACCCCCCTTGGCATCGCTCGGACGTGTGTTGTTTTCCTTCGGCGAGGACCATCGAGGAGCATCCTTGATCATTTGGCGAAAAAGCCACGCACGAAACCGAACAAAGACACAGGGAATGGACGTCCGAGCGATGGCCAGACCCCATGCTCCTGCCTCATGCTTCGAGCTGGATGGACCTGGAGGGGCCCCGGGGCCCGACAAGAGGGCGAAGTCGCCCAGTGACACACACTGGCGACGCCAGGACCTCAGGGGCGTCCTGACCCAGACGGCATGATGAGCAGGTGGTGGGGCGACTCACTTTCCGACGCAGCGTCCTCTTCCCACCCACACCGTCCCTCCACGCGCGCCAAAAAGTTCCCCCCGCCCCCTCTCCGACAGCACGCGCCCATTCCCCTGACCCGGACCCCAGGGTTCAGTCGGGCGTGTCCCCCATAGGGGGATTTTCGACGAAAAGCAAAAAGGACCCCCAAAATAGTCTAAACACAGTCCAAAAATAGTCAGGGGACGATTTTTTGAGCATCTTTTGGCAATTTTGGATTTTTTTTTGGGGGGTATCTTAGGCCATTTTTGGCCAATTTGGATTTTTTTAAGGCATTGTGGGGGTATTTTTTGGGTATTGTTGGATTTTGTTGTGGCAATTGTGGATTATTTTTGGGGTATCTTTTATTTTTCTTCGACAAGCTGTGCCCTTCGGAGTGGGGAGCGGCCCTCGGGAACCTCCGCTGCGCGCCGGGGCCTCGTGTGCGAGGCCGGCGCGCGCGGGCGCCCGCGCGTGCGCGGCCGCGCCGCGGCGGGAGGAGGAGGAGGAGGAGGAGGAGGAGGAGGAGGAGGAGTAGGAGGAGGAGGAGGAGGAGGAGGAGGAGGAGGAGGAGGAGGAGGAGGAGGAGGAGGAGGGGAGGAGGAGGAGGAGGAGGGGGAGGGGAGGGGGAGGGGGAGGGGGAGGGGGAGGGGGAGGGGGAGGGGGAGGGGGAGGGGGATGAGGAGGAGGAGGATCGCCCGCGAGGGCCAGGCCTGACGGGCCGAGGCCGCTGCTCGGCCGCAGGCCCGGCGTGGCTGCATTTCACGCGGGTGTCGGGAGCGGAAACGAGGGGGGTGATGACTAGGGGGGGGGGGGATTTCATGGCGCGGGCCATGATTCTTCCTCAGATCTCATGGCGCCTCTTCTTACTTCACATCACGTCCCTGGCGCCCCCCGCTGGGCCGCGCACGTGCCGCCCGTCATGATCTGCACCCCTCCCTCTTGGACACCCCCCTCTTGGCCGCCCCCGAACAGGGGGGAGCGGGTCCTGAGGGGTGAACGGGTCCTGCGATCTTTGCCACCGCACTCGAGCTCTCGGGGCCCTCGTGTGTGCCATTCTTGTGCGTGCGGGTTTTTCGACAGGAAGCGAAGGGCGCCTTGAACGCACAGGCGATCGGAGCCACCACAGGTCTCGCCTCGGGGTCTCGGGGGAGGGCGCGCCAGGGTCCAGGGCCCGCTTCCCTCAGGACCCGCCTCCCCCATGCCGACGCCCGTTGTCTCTGCCTCGCGCTCTGCTTGCACTGGGCTCGTGACGCGAACGGCACGCGCACGTGCTGCAGGGCCAATACCCTAATCTATGAATGTCTGCGAGGAAGGAGCAAGTCGCTGGTTGTGGTGCAGCCTTGCGGTTCCTGCAGTTTTTTCGCGCCTTGTCAGCTCGAGCGCTGGTCGATGCATCACAGGCCGGACCCTGAGATTAGTAGTGCCACTTGCCGCGTAAGGCCGATCAGCTGCTTCCATTTTATAGCTGCACAGCGCCACGACTCTTTCCCCGACAAGCCGTAGTCGTCGAATGTGCCAGTGGGGAGCCCCCCCCCCAACGACAAATTCATTTGCAGCATCTGCCACGAGCTCAGCGCTCGCGCACGTGCCGAAATCATTTCACGCGCGCAAGAATTTCAGCATACAAACATTCAAGCACGGTCATCCAAACAAATCTGTCCACGCGCACTTGTTGAAATCGTATGATGACCATACGATTTTAACATCTCGCCCAGAACCCGCATTCTCACCTCACCACGTGGCGCATCCGCGTTGATCTAGCATGCGCCCAGTGGACGAATCTGTCTAACATACGCAATATCGTGCGGGCCTCATCTGCGCGTCGCCACAGGCGCGTGTCAAACTCTTTCCAAAACCTTGTGTTCCGATACAATCCAAACGTATACTTCTCCAGCACCATATGGAAATCACATGTTTGTCAATCAGACGGCTGCCAGATTTCTTGAGTTCCTGCGCGCGCGCACCTCCTCATCACTCAATCTCGTCAGCTCCATTGCATCACCGCCATTATCATCATGAATCGCCGCCATTGCCGCCAGCATCAGCACAACCACCTTTGCCACCGACGCCTGGACATCACCATCGTCATCGTCGCCACCAGCATCGACGCCGCCATCGGCCTTACCGTCGTCATCGTCGTCATCGCCACCACCATCGCTGTTAGTATCATCGTTGCCGCCGTTGTTGACCTCATTATGCGATCACGCCCGCCCGAGTCACCGAACCGCACTGAAGTGCCCGCGTGCTAGCGCGACCTTTGAGACGCGCGGGGAAGTTTCCATCGGTAAGCGCCATCGCAGCCGCATCAGTTGAGCCAAGCCAGCTGGTCGCTCTCCGCGCGAACGCGCTCGCGCCAGCACGGCATCAGCGAGACGCGCTAAGAATTTCTCATCGAGAAACGCAATCGTGGTCGAACGGGCTTGCCAAGCAAGTTGTAGATGTGTGTGTGTGATGTTTGCACGAGCAGCGGAGTTGAGGATGTGCAGACATTCGAAGTTACATCCAACATATCCAATGCATCACAAGGACATGTTGCGTTACTGTAGAGCATCAGTGTTCAGTTTCATGGCCAGGCCAGAATTACTATCTGGCCTTTTGACATTGGCTTCTCAAGCGTTCTGCAGGATTGTTCATTTCACGTAGCAAGTCATAGAACGCGCAGGAGGCTGCCATTGACGCCCGAAACATTTCTTGCACTCAGTAGTCCTTGGGGCACGCGTTGGTCCGACAACTGCATGGTGTACGACTCCACGTCCACACATCAATGCAGCCATACGCGCGCGTACATGTCCAAACCCTGTTCAACCGATTGATTCAAGGACTTTGCTGTCTCTGTGCGCCCGCATTCGCCGTAAACCATACCGGCTTGGCCACTCAGTCAAACAAAACGATGCGAGTTACGCGCGCGCGTTCCCGCGCGCATAGTTGTCGAAACCACTGCGAACCCCATGGGCTTCTAAGCGTCTCAAGGCATATGTACTCTGCAATATGTACAAGACCAAATGGTTCCCAAGAAAGGGTCAGTGGGAACCTGTTCTCGCGCACTTTCCCACCAGTCCTAATCATCAGCATCCCCATCAGCACGATCGCCATCACAATCGCCAGCGTCATCGTGCCATCGTCATCGACATCGCCATCACCACTGCCGTCATGATTTTCATGTTATCTGTCCCTCTCGCCTCGCTCCAGTCCTCTTCCTTTTCTTTCTTCTTGTCCCCCCTCGGCGCTGCGTGTTTGGGATATTGGTGGCCTCTCGGGCCGCAGGGGATGATCCAGATGCATGCAGAGCAACTGCATTACCGATTTGTTGCCCAGACCACGGTTCATATCATGCGTTTGCCTACTCCAGATCGGCTTGTGCGGTGTTCCCGGCTTGCCCAGCAACGTTTTGAATCGCGGTGTGGTGGGGCCATTCGTCCTGTGTTCTGCGAGGGACAAGTGTCATCATAATTAGCACGGACGTCGTCATCATCGTCGTCATCGTCATCGGCGTAGCCATCGCCCTCGTCATCATGGCCACGCCCATCACCGTCATCATCGTGTGAGCAGGGTCCGCGCTCCACGGCGCGTGTTGTGATGTGCGAGCAAGCTCCGACGGGCACGTAACTGCACTTGCGGTCTGAGTCCCTGCCAACAAAGTGCGGGTGGGTGTGTGGGTGGGACGTCTGCTCGAGCCCGGGAGGCGGCCGCGCGCGGAATGGCCAACGTTACCTGCACGTTTTTTTTTTTTTTTTTTTTTTTTTTTTTTTTTTTTTTTTTTTTTTTTGTTTTTTTTTTTGTTTTTTCCTTTTTTTATTTTTTGTCTATTTTCTTTTGTTTTTCATCTTCCCAGAGGAAGCAGATTCTATCCCCCCCACTACTTTCAGGAGGGAAAGAACCACACAGACACAATTCATCGTCGACTCCCCCGAAAATGTGGGAACATAGGGGAAGTGGGGGGGGAAGACAAACGCCCAGAAAACATGAAAACATATGGGGAACATTTCTTCTATTGGTGTGTATGTATCTGTGTGTCCTGGGGCCCCTTCATAGCTACTTCGCCGCGGCCGGGGTTCTCTCCGCCCCTGCCGCGGCCGGGGGTTCTCCGCCCCCCTCCGCGCGTGTCTCTCTCCGGCCTCCCGTGCGTATTCGCCGCGGCTGCCGTGTGATGCCATGTACGGGTACTCCAGATTTCGTAAGAAAGGGACAACAGAGAGCAAACAACACAACAAAACCAGAGCAAAACACAGCAACGAAACTACCAACGTGCCCATCGACTTCGACACCCAGAAAGCTCTCGCCCGAACAGCTCAGAAAGCGATCGAGGTGCACCCCCGGCAGGAAGCTGCCGAAGCCTACACGCAGCTGAGACAACGAGACCACAAAATACTCCAGATCTCGTAATAAAGGGAGGGGGGTCTCATTTCGGGGGGGGGGTCTCTTCCAGGCTAGCTTGGAGGGCCTGGGGGGGTCTGGGGACGATGTTTCGGAGGGTTCTCCCGCGGGGGAGGTCTGGAATGGCTTGTCTTGGAGGGTCCAGACCCCCTCCCTTTTATTACGAAATCTGGAGTACACGATCACATGCTATCCGAGGATGTGTTGCCTCCCCCCTTCGCCCCTGTCAGGTAATACAACACGTTGCGCATGCCTTGATCTAACCACGGCGCTTTGTCCTAATATTTGTCTGATCGTGTGGACCAGCTGCATCTGGTGCGTCGGTTACTACGCAGCTGATCGGACGGAACATATTTGGCGCCCCGAGTTTTGCTTTTTTGGCGACTTGACGTTGCAACCGTCTCAGTTTGGTGCTTTCATTCTTTTGGAGACATGCGTATCAGAAGCCTTGCGCTGAAATGGAAAAGACCAGTTTAGCATCTGTCCCAGCACTGTATGCTCCAGACCCAGATATCCGACATTGTAATTTTCTCATCCCGGCCATGTTTGACGCGGATGAGCTTCTGGCAGCAGTGAGATCGATCATGTCTCGTTGCACGCCCTCTCTGCGCTACCAAACCTGGCCAAAACCAGGAGTTTATGTTGACGCTAGACAGGGGAATCTAGTGAATCAGGAATCCGTAGTTTCTTAAGCGATACAGCGTACATGTGTTCAAGACAAATGAACAACAACTGGATGTCAATGCAAGTTCTATCTCGAGCTTTGCGTTTGTTTGCGCGCGCACTTCCTCATCACCCTCATCAATAACATCGTTATCATCATCGCCGGCGTCATCATTGTCACTGGCATCACGATCGTCTTCACCACGATCACCATCTTCGTGGTCATCCTCCCTATTGTCGTCATTAACATCATCACCATCATCCTGAACGTCGTCGTGGCCCTCGTCGACAGCGCCACCATCAACGTCAACACTTGCCCGCCCGAAACATGGTTTTGCCTGAACATGAACTTCGCGCCCGCCGTTACGCTAGTTCTTTGTTACGAACCAGTTCCAAGTGTGTGTGTGTGTGTGTGTGCGTGTTTGGGGGGTATTCGTTCGACCATTGCAACTGACGACAATAAGTGGCGGTGACGACTTCAAGTTCTTCAAAGCAATGTCATCTAGCTGATACTCTTTTCCACAGAACTGCACTTTACCTCCACACCGAGATTATGTACGACCGTTGCTGTAGTTTTCACACATGCCTATCCCGTCACTCCTCTATTCGACCCCTTCCGCATCCCGGTCAAATAATATGGTGAAGAGCGTTCGCTTTGATCTTACACATGCATGTGTGCTGAATCAGTAACAAAGCAGACCTTGCGTGTCACACATGGGCACATGTCAAAATCCGTCCAGAGACGTGGGTTCGGACATGTTGTACACATGAGGTATGAGCAGTTGTTTCTTGTTTCATCTGCGAATCGTCAGATTTCCATGCGCACTCGATGAGGAAACGATGAGGAAACGTACGGAATCCATGTTTTCTTGGCCATCTTTTCAAATAAGACCATGCGGGTCACACGCGCGCGCATGTCGGAATCATTCAACAATCCTTCCGCACCCGCCAACTCTGTCAAATCATCCTATGTGGGCTACGCGCGAGTTCCCGCGAACGCATGTCGAAACCCTTTGCAACCATAGGCTCCCCGAGCACTTCAGCACAGAGGTGTCACGCACATGCGAAATCAAAACCGCTTCTCAGCCAAGTTTCTGTCAGAATCTCTGCGCGCGCGCACCTCCTGACCACCCCCGTCAGCTCCAGCGTCAGCACTGCCACCGCAGCCCTCGCCACCAGCGCCCTCGTCACACCACCATCCGCAACCATCCCGGCCCCAGCGCTCTTTTTCCAGTCCGAGGGACTGCTCACGGCCCGGGACGGGGGTCTCACATCCCGCTCGCTGGCCATGGCGCTCTCCGACTGCTTCCGCCGGAAGCTGCCCGGCCTCTCGAGCAGAGCCCGGCGCGGCGACGCGACGCCCGACGGCGGCGCGGGCTGCGCGGGCCGACTCGCCCCCCGGGAGCTGGACCCGCCCGCCAGGGGCGAGGCCCACAACGCGGCCAGCTGCGCCCTCATCAGCAGCTTCCTCTTCGGGTACTCGCTCTGCGTCCTCGACACCTGCCTCGGGCTGCTGCCCGTGGTGTTCCAGTGGTGCAACAACGAGTGGCAGTCCGACTGCTTCGCCAGCCGCGCCTGCCAGGCGCTCGTGAACGCCTCGGTCTACCTGGGCGCCGCGATCGGCGCCGTCCTGTCTGGGAGGCTCTACGGCAAGGGCCCGCGCTATCAGATCATGACCTCGGACGTGATCTTCATCGCGGGCGCCCTGCTCGGCGCCACGGCGCGGGGCGTCATCGGGCTCCTCCTCAGCCGCCTCGTCTCGGGCGTCGGCCTCGGCCTCTCGGCCATCGCCGCGCCGGTCTACATCGCGGAGGTGTCCCCGCGGGAGAGGCGCGGGTCCAAGGGCGCGCTGCACGGCGTGTTCATCGGGGTGGGCATCTGGTTCTCCATCACCTGCGGGGTCCCGCAGTCGCCGCCGCCGAGCGGGGAGGGCGAGAGCATCGGTGACCTGGACGGGTGGTATTGGCGCCTCATGCTGGGCGCGGCGGCGATCCCCGCCCTGCTGCAGCTGGTGCTCTTCCAGCGGGTGCTCCCCGTGGACCCGCCGGGCTTCCTGCTGCAGAACGGCAGGACACAGGAGGCGCGCGGGCTCCTCTACAGGACCTACGGCCTGGAGCCCCCGAGGGGCCCGGGAGGCCAGGGGCACCCCGGCGAGCCGAGCGGCGCGGAGCCGGGCAGCCCTGCGGCGAGGGTGGAGCAGATCCTCAGCGAGATGGTCCACGCCTGCGAGCAGGCCACCCAGATCCCGCGACTGCGCATCCACCAGGCGATCTGCGACAGGTACTTCCAGCCCGCGCTGTTCGTGGGGTTCGCCCTCGCGGCGTTCCAGCAGCTCAGCGGCATCAACGCGCTGATGTCCTACTCGAACGCGCTGTTTCTGCAGGCTGGGATCCCGAGCTCCCAGCTGACCCTGGCGTCGACCATCATGGCCACGTGCAACGCCTTTGCCTCGATCATGAGTTCCAAGTTGGTGGACCGCTGGGGCAGGCGGGCGCTGCTCCTGCTTGGGCCGTTCCTGCAGATGGCCGCCATGTTCTGCATCTCCGAGTGCTCGCCAGAGCACGGCTCGTGGGCCTGCCCAATACCAGACGCGCTCGTGACCCCGACCATGGTGCTGTGCTGCTTCTGCGTCTTCACGGTCTCCTTCGCTGCTGGACTGGGCGCCGTCACGTGGATCTATCTCTCCGAGATTTACATCATGGAGATCAGGGGCTCCGCGCTGAGCGCGTGCGGCGTGATAAATTGGCTCAGCTGCTTCATCGTTGTCTTCGGCATGCCCTTCCTTGGCCTGCACGGCGCCTGCAAGTTCTTCGGCGTGGTCTGCCTCGTCGGCTTTGTGGGCGTGCACTTCTTCGTGCAGGAGACGAAGGGGTGCTCGATGGACGACAACCCGCTGACACCGCAGAGCGACAGGGGCAAGTCGCCGCTGCTGTGCACCCCCCAGTCGGAGGAGGACAGCCATGCCGAGGTGCGTATGCGAATCGAGCACCCCGGCAAGCGCTGAGCGGCTCCGTGAGGGGAGTGGGGCGAGGGACGGGTTGCGGCGCGTTTCCTTGCCCGCGCGCTCGCGCGGGAGGCCCGCGCGGCGCGCGCGGGCGCCCGCAGGCAAAAGCGTTTTTTTTAATAGTCGAGACCTCCGCTTCTCCTCCTCCTCCTCCTCCTCCTCCTCCTCCTTCCTCTCCTCCTCCTCCTCCTCCTCCGCCTCCTCCTCCTCCGCCTCCTCCTCCCCCCCTCCTCTTCCTCCTCCCTCCTCCTCCCCCCCCTCCTCCTCCTCCTCCCTCCTCTCCTCCTCCTCCTCCTCCTCCTCCTCCTCCTCCTCCTCCTCCTCCTTCCTCCTCCTCCTCCTCCTCCGCCCTCCTCCTCCCTCCCTCCGCCTCTCCTCCCTCCACGTCCCGCGGCAGCCCCTCGCCTTCCTGCGTCCCGAACTGGCCTCGCAGGGGGCCCTCCAGATTCTCGCCGCCGTGCTACGCGCTGGTCACGTCTAGCACCTGACGGATGGATCGCCCACACTGCGGACACCGCAGCCGTGGTCGACGGCTCGAGTGACGAAGGCCGCAGCACCTCGCGGAGACAGCAGCGACAGCGTCAGCGTGGCCGCCGCCGCGAGGGCCGCCAGCGTGCCGACGCAGCTCGCGGCACCCTCGCAGCTCTTCAGCGTGCTGGCGCCGCCCCGCCTGGACGTTTCGCAGGTCGCGCTTCCCCGCGGCCTTCTCGCACGGAGCGCTCATCCGCTCGACCTGCATCCGCTGGCCCCTCGGGCAATGGCGGCAAAGGCGAATTCCTGCAAGGACGGGACCCCTGGCGTGCTTCGCAAGTGGCCGCCGACCTGGACAAGTTCGCCACCTTCCATCACAAGAGCGTCCACAGGGGGGCGGGCGCCGTGAGGTATCTGCAGTACCTGTTGAAGTACATCCGACCTCTGGCACCGTTCCCGCAGCTCGATTGCCTGGGCTTCCTGAAGAATTGGACGCCGCTGTTCAGAGCCTCATGCAGCAGCAGGTCGCCCACGCCGCCGACACCTTCCGCACTCAAGCTGGTCGGCTTCTTAAGCAGTCTCGGGAAAGATCCCGTGTTCTCTTTCAGGATCAAATTCTTCAAACAGATCGCCGCGTCGCGAGCAGGACCGCCAATCAGCCGAACAGAAACGCATGTGACAGCAAATCGAGCAGACGCGAGACACCATCGCTTTCGCGGAGGCACAGACCACGCACGCTTGGCCGAGCGGGAGCACATTCCAAACCCCGCGCTCTTCACCATCGGATGCCAGCGCCCCGTCTCGCCCGAAGTCCTTCTCACTGGCCTGCAGAAGTGGACCGGAGGCGCCGGCCTACAATTTCACCACGTCGAATTCCATCGAGGTAAGCCTGCTCTTCGGTCCGTCGTCCAAGTCAAAGGAGCACGTGAAGTCGCTGTACCGCTTGCCCTTGCCCTTCAGTGAGCCCTTCGAGAGGCTGCAGGCAGGTGGAAGCGCTTCGTCTCCACGGACAGCACTGGGCAACGTGTCGACCTTACCTCAACCCCGGCAAATCGCTGAAGCAGGCCCGCATTGAGACCCACTGCAAGAAGTTGTAGTCGCTGCTCCAGTGCCAGTGCCCCAGCTGGCAGTGGCGAGCCATTGGCAACGAGGGCGGGATCCACAGCAACGCCGCGACCGCCGTCCGCCTCGACATCCGCGGTCAGGCCGACCCGCCGTCCCCGAGTGGAGCGAAAGAGTCCCCGAGCTCCAGCAGTTCCGGGGCGCCGACCGCGCCGCCGTCCTCGCATGCTTCCGGGCCCTCCCCGCCGACACAGAGTCCGCCACGTGGCGCTCCTCACCATCCCGTGGCGGGGTGGCTGGCGCCTGAGGGCTCGTCGCCCGCAGCTCTCGCCGGCCTGGGCGCCCGCGCGCCGACGCGCCGCGGGCGCGCCCCACGCAGACGCAGGCGGGCCCCCCTCGCCGAGCTGATCCGGCGCCAGTGCGCCATCCTCCTGCTGGAGGTCCGCGGCTCCGCGGCGCTGCTCCGCGCCAGGGGTGGGCGTGCGGCCGTGCCCGTGCACGCTCCCCTCCTCCGAGTTCACCTCCAACGACGGCGCCGTTTCATCGGCCACCGGCGGCGCCGCCATCCTCACCCCGTGATTCACGCTGGTGCAACCAGATCATCTCCGGCAGGGCCGGCTCCCGACCCTATCGCGCAGCATCCTCGTCCCAGGGCGCATCCGGCTGCTTGCGATCGCTGGCGCCTCTTCGCGCAACGCGCTGGTCTCGATGAGCGCTCGCAGCCGCGAGCTTGCCGCGCGAGTTCGTGATGGGGTCTTCGCTGCCTGGCGTGCGCGCCGCGAGTGTGCGGGGCCGGACTGCCAGCGCCGCGCGTTTCTGGCCATAGGCGACTTTAACACCGCCAGCCGCCCGCCCAACAGCTTCTTCCAGCCGCAGTCGCAACGCGTGCGCCTCGCGCTCGACTGCAACAACTGCCAGCAGCAGCCGTTCTGGAACTTCCTTTCTCCTCTCCGCGCCCGAGATCGAATCGGACCTGCCGACAAGGTTCACCAAGCCTGACCTACGCTGCGTCTGCGATCGACCGCGTCTTCATCAGCCCCCACTCTCACGCCGCGCAGGCGCTCGCCGCGCGGGTTGACGTCGCCCGTGGTGCGACCATCTCGTCGGAGAAGCGCCTCGTCGACCACGCTGTCATCACTTCCGCCGTCGGCATCAAGCCGCGCGCGCCCTCCGTCGAGCGGGCCATCCTGCCCGCGATCTCCCCCGACCCGAGCTACGCCGTCTTTCTGTGGCAGCTCATCGACGCCTCCAACGCCACCTGCGTAGCCAGCGAGAACTGTTGGCAGTCGCACGTGCTCGGGCGAAGAGAACTATGCACATGCACCGACCCTGACAACGTCCATCCTTGAGCCAGGATCGGTGCATATACCGTCCTGGCTAAGGTAAGAGGGCGTATGCACCGATCCTGGGCTCAGGATGGGCCTGGCCAGAATCGGTGTATGTGCATAGTTCTCTTTCCTCTACGTGCGCCCTGTGGTCGAAGCTTCCCGCCTGGTTCGGGATGATTGGGTTCGCTTGTCGACCGGCGACGCCTCCCGCCTGGGCTGTCATGGTGGCCGCGCCCTCGCGATGCGCTCGATCTACAGGGCCACCTGGCGCCCCTGAACATCACCCTGGCAGGGCGCCTCGAGTCCGCCGCCGACCTGGCCAAGCCGTTCCTGGTCATCGCCGACGGAGCATCATCGCCCTCTCGAATGACTCCCTGGTCGCCAGCCTCTGGGCCTCCTTGCCCCGCGGCTTCGAGGGGCGCCACCGCGCGCTGGCGCGGGGCGCCGCTCGCCGCCTCCATGGGGCAGGCCGGCGCCATCCCTCCCGAGAAGTCCGAGCGATCCTTCGGGGCCCCCTCGCAGCGCTCGCTCCTCTGGGCCTCATGGGAGCGCCGTGATGCCCTCTGGTGGATCAAGGTCCAGGGCCGCCAGGTGCGCCCTGCGGAGGTTGCGGGAGAGAGCGGCGCCATGGTCGAAGCCCTGCGCTCTCTCTCTGGCAGCCCGTCGTCTCCGCGGAAGTGGTCGGCGATTCCAAGGCGCAGCGGTGCGTCGAGCAGCGCGTGCCCCGCGGCGATCTGCCTGGCGCCAGGGGCCACGCGCAAGCGCCAGATCAAGGCCTGCCTCATCCGTGCTTCACCTTCGGCGCCTGGCCCCGACTGCCTGCTGTGTTATCCCTGGCTGGCCCGCGACCTCCTCCTGAACGTCATGGAGGAACTTTCTTCCTGCTCGGGCCGGTCGATCCCGAGGGGCCTGGGCGAGTCCGACTTCGCCTTCTCCTCGAAGGGCGACGGCCTGACTGGGGGGCGCGCCGCGGACGGGACCCCCGCGGGCGCTCGCCCTCTTCCGCTGACGAGCATAGCCATCATGGCTACAGCTGGCGCAGCCAGTCATTCTCTGAAGCCCGGCGTCGCCCAGCGGGCGCACGAAGCGCAGCGGGGCTGCGCTGCGGGGCGCAGCTTCGCCGGGCGCATCGTTCGCCTCGGCGCCGAGATGCGCCGCGCAGGCCTTCGGGTCGACCGCGTCAACCACCGCCCGATCTTCATCGGCTTCGGCTTCGCGGCCGCATTCCCGTCGCTGGGCAGGGCCTGGCTGTCCGCGACGCCCCGGCCCCTCGGCGTCCCCGCTGGCCTTCTCAATTGCTCTCGCGCCATGTGCTGCTCGCTGGCCTCGTGCGTCAAGGTCGACGGCGTCCGCCGCGTACTGTTCGCTAGCGAGTCGGCGTTTGCTCGCGGCTGCCCAGCCAGCGGATGTGCTTGGGCAGTCGAGATTGACCCCCCATGGTTCGCCACGGAGCCTCCATCGTCGAGAACGGGGGCGGCTCGCCCGACCTGCCCCGCGGCCACGCAGGCGCATGTGCTCGCGAACTAGGGCCCCCCGTGCAGCAAGTCCGCGATGGTGAAGCGCGTCGCTGAGCCTTTTTGCCGCCCCCGAGGAGCCTGCTCGGCTCTCGCTGAAGCCTCGCAGGTGCGTGATCGCCCCCGCTCTGGGACTAGACGAATCCTGCCACCACTGCCCAGGCCCGTTCCCTGCTGTCTGAGTCTGCCCCCGTCCTAGCTCGGTTTCTCGATCTCGGGGCGCGCCAGGTGCCCTGGGGCCTCCTTCGGACCGGCGGCGTCTCTTGGACGAGTGGCGCGCCCCGGGGCAGAACTGGTGGCAGCGCGGTAATATGTTGCAGCTCGTTCGGTCTGGTAGCGACGCTACCGTTCGTTCATATAACGCGCTTGTGCTCTCCACTCTTAGCTACGTCACCCACTTCTTCCTTGTAGAGGAGACCATCGTTCGCCGCGAGCTCCATTTTTGGCACAACATCCTAGCCATGCCCCCGAACTTGTTACGCAGGGTCGATCTTGTCGCCTTGGCCGAGTGGGCTTCTCCTCTTGTGCCCGCGTTTTTACAGGTCGTCACAGTTGCCGCTGCCATGCGATCTGCGTCGGCCACGCTCGGCGGTAACTGGGGGGAATTCTTTGATTGGCTGCGAGACGCTGCGCGGGAAGAGGGCACAATCCGCAACTTCCCGCGCTGGAGCGCGGGGCACCGGCCGCCGCTGCTCTAGGTGCAGCCCGTCTCCATCGCGCAGTTAATATTCCAGCCCGTGCTTAGGCCAGCGCTGCGGCATCGTCCCTGCCCATGGGATCTGTGCCGCACATGAGGCCGGCGGCGCCGATGTCGCAGCAGCCGCTTCTGCTGCCCCGCAGCGCCGTGCCCGCGTGCAGCGCTCGATCGCAAGCACGCTGTGAGGGGCCTGCTTCATCTCGACCTCTACCGTCGCGCTCGCGAATCGCTTGGCATCCTGTGGACTGCAGCTGCCGCCTCCCGGCGGGCTCTCCGCGCGCTAGGCATCGTTTTTCCAGGACCCTCCAGGGGCTCCGTCCGAGCTGGCGCTGTGCAGTTTTTTGAAGACCTGACGTGGGGGGTGGGCCACAGCAGCTCGGGTGCGCGTTCTGGCGCCTCGGGCGTGTGCCTTCGGGTGCCCACATGCCGCGGACGCCCTTCCCCGCTGCCTCTCCTGCCCGCGTACCCTCTGAGCCTTCTCTGGCCCCCCCGACCCTCTCCTCCTCCGCGCGGCGCTCGCGTTCAGGAGCTCGGGCCCCGCCGCCGCCTGATTGTGCCAGTGACCGCGGCAGCGCCGCGTCGCTGCATCGCACGCGTCGGCGCAGAGTGCTGGCCGTCCACGCGCAGAACAGCATGAAGCTGCAGCCCGCGCCGACAGCCGAAGGCATCGTTTCGGCTTGCGCTGCTGCCCGCGCTCGCGTCTGGCGCCAGTCGGTGCCTGCGGTGTGGCGCGCTCGGAGGACTCGCGGCCCCCTGGGCGCCCGAACTTCTTCTCCGCTTCCTCCTCCTCCTCCTCCTCCTCCTCTTCCTCCTCCTCACATTCCTCCTCCTTCTCCTCCTTTTCCTCCTCTCCCTCCTCCACCTCCTCCTCTTCCTCATCCTTCTCCTCCTCCTCCTCCGCCTATTCCTAATGGGCTTCCTCTCCTCTTCTTCCTCCTCCTCCTCCTTTTCCTCCTCCTCCTCACCATCACCATCACCATCACCATCACCATCACCATCACCATCACCATCACCATCACCATCACCATCACCATCACCATCACCATCACCATCACCATCACCATCATCCTCACCATCACCATCACCATCATCAGCATCATCATCATCACCATCCTCCTCCTCCTCCTCCTCATCATCATCATCATCATCATCAATCTCCCCCTCCTCTTCCTCCTCCTCCTCCTCCTATTCCTCGTAATCGTGAGTCACGCTGGGAGCCAGCGGCCTGGGGGGGCTTGCTTCCTTGGGCCTGCTTGCATCTCGCGGCCATCGTGCCCAGCATAAGCAGTTCATCAAGGGCATTCAAAACGCCCCTACCCTGGTTTACGAGGCGCTGCGCGCTGAAACTCCTGTGGGCTGACAGGGTGAACCCTGCGTGATGTGCGGCGTCCTGGCGTCCTCTAGGCTTTGGGGGTTCCCAGGAGGTTTACAGACCACGCACTTGTAACCCAGGGCAGGGTCGCTTTTTCATCCCTCAAGTTCAGCGACACGATGAACATCTCGGCCGGCAGGGGCTTCACTGGGGAGAGAACAGAGTATAATCCTCCCCTCGCACCCTTTCCGGCTCGGCCGCAGCGGCGGAGCCGCCGAGCCCGAGGGCGCCGGGGAGCGCGGAGGGCCACCGCCCAGCGAACCAGCCCGGCCCAACCCGAGGGCCTCAACCTGCCCTCCATGTCCAGTGGGGGGTGGTGTCGGGGAGCAGTGGGGAACACACATCAGTAGGGGAAAAAACACACACAGACACAATTTATCGTCGACTCCCAGGAAAATATGGGAAAATATGGGAAGTGGGGGGGAAGACAGAAACCCAGAAAATATGGGAAAATATGGGGAATATTTTTATTTGTGTGTATTTATTTGTGTGCCCTGGGGCCCCTTTAACATCGGAGGTTGGGGGGTGAGATCGCAGTGGAACGGAGACCCCCGCCCGGGAAAGCGGTTTCGGTTTTGCGTGCGTGTCGTGCGTGCGGGCGAGGCGAAGCTGCGCGTGATCCTCCTGCAGCTAAGCCGAAGTAGGAGCGAAAGTCCGTTCCCGTCCGCCGGTGGCTGGGAGGTGTCCCAGTTTGGCTGGGCGGTGTCCTGGGTGTCCCGGGTGTCAGTAGGAGCGAAAGTCCGTTTCCCGTCCGCCGGTGGCCGGGAGGTGTCCTAGTTGGGCCGGGCGGTGTCCCGGGTGTCCCGGGTGTCCCGGGCGTCCTGGCGCTAACGCATGTCGCTAATTTCATAATTCATTATTTTCGGTGCCTGCGGCGGGCTTTCTTATCCAATCCAGCTTATCTGATCTAATCGATCTTGTCCAATCCAATCAATCATAATTATCTTATCCGACCTATCAATCGTTTTTCGGCGCCTGCGGCGGGCTTTCTCATTTTGCTTTTGATGTCGACAGTGAGATCGACAGTGAGATTCACCGATAGGTCGGTCGACGGATAGGTAGATAGTGGGATCTCATCGTCATCGCGATCATCATAGTGGCGGAGTGAGACTCTGACAGAGAGGGAGAGAGAGAGAGAGAGAGGGCGAGAGTGAGAGAGAGAGAGAGAGACAGAGATAGATAGATAGATAGAGAGAGAGAGAGAGAGAGAGAGAGCGACAGAGAGAAAGAGAGAGATGAGATCAAGGTGACAGGCTGGAGGTCAGTCAGGGTGGGCATTTGATCTCAGTCCCCCCCAACCTCCGTATCGCCCGCAGGGCGGTCGTATAGGTATTGAACCCTTCCCTCCCCCCCCAACCCGATATTCGGTCTTCGGGTCGGGTTGAGGTGGCCTGGTAGGCAGTCAGAGGGGGGCAGGACTGCCAAATGGCTCGACAAGGTGCAGGAAGGCCCCTCGGGGCTGTGACCGCCCCGCTGCGAGCGCCGCCGTCTCGGCGGGCCTGTGGGCCAGCGCGGCGGGGGCAGCGGGCTCGGGCCCACCAGGGATGCGCCTTTTGCAAGTCTGGGCCTCCGCCAGGCCCCCGGGGTCACCCCAGAGGGCCTGGGCGGCCTGAGCAGGCTCGAGGTGCGGGCGTTGTCCGTAGGTTTATGTCGGGCGTGTCCCCCTACAGGGAGATCTTCGACGAAAAATAAAAAATACCCCAACACTGCCCCAGACAATTTTTGGATTATTTTGTGATTTGTTTTGGGGTATTTTTATTTTTCGTCGAAAATCCCCCTGTAGGGGGACAGGCCCGACTTAACCGTAGGTATAGGGCTGGCGCCTTCTAAGAGGCAGCCTCCTTCTACGGAGCCTTCCCCCCTACCCCTACCCCACCTGTGCGCGCGGCGAGACGTCTGTCCGTAATTGGAGCCGGCTGTGGGTCTGAGGTGGCCCGTCGCTGGTTCTGGCCAGCAGGGAGGGCGGGCAGGTTTGAGGGTCTGGGCGCAAGAAGGTTCCTTGCCGTGTTCTGCCCCGTGGGCTTAAGTCGGGCATGTCCCACTACAGGAGGAATATTCAAAAATAGTTAATAACAAATAGTCTGGGGACATTTTTTAGACTATTTATTTTGGCAGTGTTTGAAGATTATTGGACTATTTTTGTATTTGTCTTCAAAATCTGCCCGTGGGGGGACGTGCCCAATCTAGCCGTGGGCCCGCTTTCGGGCCCCAGGACCGCGAAAAACGGATCTGGGGCGAAACATTGCACACCAGGTGGACCCCGCCCGGAAGGTGTCTGGGGACCGGTCTTGAGTGGATCCGGCATTATCCCCCCTTCCTGACCGGCTTTGGGGGGACCCCACCCAGTTCTGAACCCGGGCCGCCTCCAGCACAGAGTGACGTGGCGTTTCTCCGTGATGCCCGTCCTTCACTCGCTGGTGGATTCTGGCGGCGAGCGTCTCTTCACGTCTGGGGGCTTTCGGCGCGGGCGGCGCCCCTCGGCGGTTCTCGGGCAGAATGTCATCACCTCCAGCTGCCGTTCACTGAGCATGCCGACGTTTGTAGCAATCGGTGGGTTTCAAGTGCGTGGTGTTCCCGGCTGGCTGTGCAAATCTATACATGGTTGCCGCCGTCTCCCCTCCGCAGAGCCCGTGAAGTTAGCACGTCGGCCGGGCAGCAGGGAGATGGATCCCTTTTTCGCCCTTCTCCTGCAGAGCACGAGCCATGCCTCTTGGTAGCCAGGCTGAAATAACCCTGTCAGGCTGAAATAGCTCTGTGGGTGTCCTACGTGCTGATTTCGACGCCAGTCCATGGACTGCGTGGCCTGAGGGTCATCAGAGGACCCTCGTTGTCGTAGCGCGCGCTTTCGTCCTCCTTCCTCGCCGTGCCCGCTTGCCTCTGCCGTGAAGCCCAGTTTGGCCCACTCCAGGCTGGATGCGATAAAACAAACTCACGATCAACGTCACCATCACCGTCGTCGGCATCATCAGCACCACCGTCGTCATCATCAAAGTCATCGTCATCGTCGTTGTCGTCGCCTTCGTCATCGTAGACGCCACAATTACCGTCGTCTCGTCATCGTCCTCACCGGATGTCGCCAGCATCATCACCTGTCCGCCCGAGTCATGGATCTGCATGACCAGGGTATTCCAGTCATTGCGCCAGTTGAGTTTTGCTGAACATGTTCAGCAGGGAGAGCGGGATGCTTGCCTGAGTATCGGAGTTGGCGACTCAAAGTTCCTGGCGAAGGTGGGTTTGACGTATTGCGAGTTTTTGTGAAGGGTGGGTGTGGTGTTCAAACTGTGGTATTCTTGCCGCGCGTGATGGCCATCACATCACCTCTATAATGCTAAACCGGGACGCGGCTGCCGTCCCTGCGTCGCCACTCATGCCACGTTCGTGGGTTGAGAACTGGAGGGGTGCCCCTGTGTTCGAGGTAACGGAGGATGACGATTAATAAATGACCGGGGGTCGGGTTCACGCGGCGGCGCCCGGGACGACGATTGGAATAAACCGGCCGCGGGCTGGAAAACTATTTTTTATCGTTCTCCTCCAGTCAGAAAATTATGCTGAAATAGCAGAAAACTATTTTTTTAATCGTTCTCTCCCATTTTTTTACTAATCGTCATCCCGCATTAGCGTGAAGCGTGAAAGAGAAATCGGGGGAGAAGTGGAGCGAGGAGAACACATGCCAGGAACATGGGCTGTACTCGCCCACAGGGGTTCGAGGTCCAGGTGGTTCCCCGCCCCGCTCCTCCGCGTACTCTTTCCCTTCATCCTTTTGCCTATTCCTCGCCCTCCTCCTCCTGCTCCCTCTCCCCCACTCGTCGTCCTCGTCCTCCTGCTCGTACTCCTCCTGCCCTTCTCCTTCTACTCCGCTTGCCCAGTTCGTCCTGTCCTTCTCCTGGTCGTCGTCATCCTCCTCGGCCTTCCTCCATCGTCGTCGTCGACCTTCCCTTCCCCGTCCTCCACCTCCTCTTCCACATCCTCCCCATTCTCCCCCTCCTCCCTGTCCTCTTCCCGTTCCTGCCGAATCCTGCCGGAGGCCTTGGAGATGCGGTACGACCTGGTCAAGGATCGGGGAAGCGTGTTGGTCTCGAGTTTGGCAGAACTCGGGTTTGCCGACGCTCTTTGGCGGGCCCGTCCTGGATTTTGTCGCTCCAGTCTCTGCGGGGTGTCTGCAGCGGGAGCCTCACTCGCTCGCTCGGCCGTGCACCTGGTAGGACGCGTTGGCGAACGCAGGTTGCAACGTTGGCAACCGAAGAGAAAAACATATTTTAAAATCTGCAAAGAATGCTGCAACCAAGAACTAAGAGAAAGGGTGAGGACGGGAACGGCGGGACTGCCTAAGACCTTACACTTAAGGAGCCCAATGATATCTAGGTCCGCCACGTCGTCGACCGAGCGCCCAGCAATTTGGTGACCCATCTTGTTCGCATACAACTTGTCGTACCAAGGAACGATGTCCACTTGCGGAAATCTTGGAATATGTCTTCTCTTGTTTGTCTAGAAGAGCTTCCGAAAGAGGTTCTGCGCCGGCTCTCTTTGGAATGTTTGTGTTAGGTCTCGAAGCGAATGAAAGAGGTACGCCGAGAATGCGCCGTAGTCACTTGCAGTGAAAAACATCAAGACGTGCCCCGTCTGCTTAGGATAACCACATTGGGTCCAACAAGTACAGCAAATTGTTCACCGCACAACTTATGTAGATGGTGTGTTTTCGCCGCGTTCTTATCGAGGCATGGTTCCAAAGCTTACCTACTTGCTTAAATATTCTCGTAGATTATTCTAGTCTCCGCGTCAATTCAGTGGCCACTTTCCCGTCGCACGCACTCAGTCCTCCTAGATAAACAGCTTCGCGGACGGATTTGGTTACGTCGCCGCCTGGCCGCGAGATAATTTTGACTGTGAATATATGTAAATGTAACCTGTTGTCCCAATACCATTTCCAATCCGTATTTTCCCTCCTGAAGAATCGCTGAACTCATATGATCTACTTTTTGCTTCGCATTGCTTGCAGCGGAAGCCCACGTCAGATTTCAGATTTGGTCTCGTCATTTTCCTGACGGCATCCGCAGACGACCTGCATGTACCGTACCGCGTTTGCGTCTCCCGAGGCGCCGTCAATCTTCGACCGAGGAATGGTACGGTGCATATTCTTCCGCCCCTCAGAGCCAAAGAACTATGCACCATATGGCAAATGGAGCGGGGTCTGAAGGGAGTCCAGACATGGTACGGTGCATGGGAGCGGTTCTCGCACGCCAGGCTAAATCCGAATCCCCCGAACCCGAATCTTACGTCTCCCCGGAAGGAGAGAGTGAAGCTCTTAGAGGCGGGCGGCACGGTCGCCGAGGACGCAGGGGGCGAGATCCATTGCAACGTTGCGGGTCGACCTCAGTGGTTGGAGGAGGAGGAGGAGGAGGAGGAGGAGGATGAGGAGGATGAGGAGGAGGAGGAGGAGAATGAAGAAGAGGGGGTAGGGGGAGGAGAGGAGGAGGAGGGTGGGGAGGAGGGGGAGAAAGAGGAGGAGAGGGAGGAGGAGGAAGGGGAGGAGAGGCGAGGGAGCGATGGAGAGGGGTGTCAGGGAGGAGGAGGGGGAGAAAGAGGAGGAGGAGGAGGAGGAGGAGGAGGAGGAGGAGGAGGAGGAGGAGGAGGAGGAGCAGGAGGCGGGCGGCGCAGCCGCCGAGGACGCAGAGGAGGGCGAGAGCCTCGCCACGCTCCAGGCGGAGCTCGGTGACTTCGGGGGCGGCCCCAGCGATAGCCTGGCGCGTGGCAGCCCGGAGCGCACCGCGTGGTTCTCCCAGTGGCTGGCCGACCGCTGCGGCAGGCAGGGCCGCCTGCGATCCGACTCGACGGGATTCCATTCGCCGGCCCGGGCTCTCGGGGCCTCCGGGGGGGCCTCTCGGGGCCTCCTGGGCGCAACCCAGGGGCTTTGGGGGATCCTGGCGCCATCCTGGGGCGGGGGGCTCAATCTGTCAGCTCATATGCCCCATCTCGGGCTCCCTTCGGGCCGTTTTGGGGCCTCCCGGGCCGCCCTCCCGGTTCAGTCCGGTCGGTTCAGTCCGGTTCGGCTCGGTTCGCCGGCATCGGCCAGGGACCGCCGGAGCCAGGCGCGGCGATGCGAGATCTCGATCCGCTTCGGAGCGGCTCGTTGGCGATCCGACCCGTTGCCGATCCGACCCGACTTCGCGAGTCGATCCAGCTCACGCCTGGCAGGGATGGCAGCGGTGATCGGGGCACGAACAATGACATAAACATCAAATTGTGGAGGTTCGTGCGGATTTCTCGGGTCGGTGCTGGAGCCCCCTGGCGGCGCCTCGGGCGCCGCCTCTGGCGCGCTCCGCGCGCCAGGGAGGGGGTTCGGGTGGGGCTGGGACAAAGATGATCCGCTCCAGAGCGTTCCCGAACTCTTTCAGAGCGTTATTCCGCGGGATCTCACAGCGCTCTCAGAGCCGCGGGATCTTAGAGAATCTCGATTCATCATCCTCGCCCGAATTTATCCCCGTCCTTGCCTCGTCTCAGGTCCAGCGCAGATCCAAGACATCCGCGCGGACCTCCGAAAGCTTCTTCACGTGGCTTACGTGATTCCGCTGACCCCCACGAGGAGCGAGTGTTGGAGACGATCGTGGAAGTTATATTTTGGGTCAGGAGGCTCTTGGATGCATATGAGGGGCTCTTGGGGTGCTTCTCGGGAGCCTCTTGGAGGGCTTTTGGTGGCATCTGGCACGGCTTTTTGGGTGCCTCGTTGGGGCCTCTGGCGGGCTTCTTGGGGGCGTCTTGGAGGCCTCTTGGGGCCTCTTGCAGGGGCCTTGGGGGCCTGAGAAGCTCGAGGAGCCATCTTGATGGGAAAGCCTCGACGTGTCAGCTCGTAGACAGTATTCCCCCTTTTGGGCCTCCTTGGGGCGCTCTTGGGGCCCTCCAGGGGCTGTCTTGGGCCGTCTTGGGGGGCCCCTGGGGCTGTCTTTTGGCCCTCTTTTTTTGCCCTCGTTAAGTCGGGCGTGTCCCTCTACAGGAGAAATGTTCAAACAGTCCGGGGGCTATTTTTCCATTCGTTTTTTGGAACCATTGTCGAGTTGTTTTTTTTACACACGTTTTTTTTGGTTTTGTTTTTTTCCTCCCAAATCCCAGATCCCCCTGTATAGGAGGACATGCTCGACCTACAGTCAACAACCCTAATAAGGACGCGCGACTTTGCTCAGGGTACCCTTGCGTCCTCGCTCTTCCTTGCTCTTGCGGCTCGTCATCGGCCTCTCTCGCTTGCCCCAAAAATCCCAACTTCGGCTGCCAAGGGTCTTGCGTCCTTGCCGCGCGTCCTCATTACTCCAGATTTAGAAATAAAGCGAGAGGGGTCTCATTTCGGGGGGGGTCTCTTCCAGGCTATCTTGGAGGGCCTGGGGGGGTCTGGGGACGATGTTTTGGAGGGTTCTCCCACGGGGGGGGGGTCTGAAATGGCTTGTCTTGGAGGGTCCAGACCCCCTCCCTTTTATTACGAAATCTGGAGTAGGGTTTTTGACTGCAGTGCTTGCTCGCCGAGGTGACGCCGAGAGCCAGCTCTTCGGCGAGCGCCGCGCCCCGCTGCAGGGGGGCGCCGAGGGCCCCGGGCTGCTCCCAGCGGACCTCCGGCGCGAGGTGCGCGTCGCGGGCCTCGAGGAGCTCCGCGC
This sequence comes from Prorocentrum cordatum, assembly GCA_963575745.1. Lineage (NCBI taxonomy): Eukaryota > Dinophyceae > Prorocentrales > Prorocentraceae > Prorocentrum > Prorocentrum cordatum. Next base: position 78,497 of record CAUYUJ010021130.1, on the reverse strand, counting down.
GGCCGTGGAGGAGCACTCGAAGCTGAGGTGGGACGACAGGCCTCGCGGGCGAAGGACTCTCGTTCCTCCTCCCTCCTCCTCCTGCTCCTCCTCCTCCTCCTCATCCTCCTCCTCCTCCTCCTCCCCCTCCTCCTCCTCCTCCTTCTCCTCCTCCTCCTCCTCCTCCTCCTCCTCCTCCTCCTCCTCCTCCCCCTCCTCTCCCCTCCTGCTCCTCCTCCTCCTCCTCCTCCCTCCTCCTCCTCCTCCTCCTCCTCCTCCTCTCTCCTCCTCCTCCTCTCCTCTCCTCCTCCTCCCCCTCCTCCTCCCCCTCCTCCCCTCCTGCTCCTCCTCCACCTCCTCCTCCCTCCTCCTCCTCCTCCTCCTCCTCCTCCTCCTCCTCTTCCTCCTCCTCCTGCTCGGGCCGGACGAAAAGGGGGGATTGGGGAAAGGGGGAGTTACGAAATCTGCTGCATGCGGCTGGTTTTGGCCCCACCGAGGGGCCCATTCCTCGATGCATAGCCGCCTCCGGCGCCGGGAGGCGCCGGGAAAATCAGCTACGTGAGCTGATTCTCAAACCCCCCCTTTGCTATCCCCCCCTTTCGCCCGACCCGACTCGCGGGCGAAGGATGAGCGCTCCCCCGACAGCATCGCGTCGCGAAGAGAAAAAGTCAGGGCGGGAGGCCTCTGTGACTCTCTTCGGCCCTGGGTGGGGCCCTCGCTGGGCCTCGTGGCCGTCAGAACACGGCTCGGGGCGAGAAACGGGCCCCAGGGAGAGGGTCGGGACTTCCAGGGACCCCGCGTTGACAAACGTCAGGACGTCGCATGTCTGGAGACTTGGCCACGCGCAGAGTCGGAGGCCTAGAGGTTGGCACAAGCGCCGATATCGGCGGCGTGCCTCCACCGATGGCAGACGATCTCGATCTCGGTGACGGTGGTAAGATCCGGGCTTCCCAGGTGGCCGAGATGTTACCACCAGCACCGAAATCTGTGATCATCTTCCCCCTGCGGAGGCGAACCCACTGTGTCGGTGCTGGTGCCCGTTCCCAAGCCTCCAGCAGAGGGGAGTAGGGGGAGGGGGGGAGGCTTCTTAGAAGCACCCCGCTTCTTGGAAGGCGCGGGCCCTGTCTGTAGACGTAAGGCCCGCACCTCTTCAGGAGCAGCCTCCTTCCAATAAGCCCTCCCCCCCCCCCTGCCCCCCTCTGCGGGCCGCAAACAGAGGGGGAAGAGGTGCCAATACTTTAGAAGGAGGCGCCAGGGCTCGAGCTAGACGGTGTTTTGGCGATTTCGTGGGTCGTTTTTTCGTTCTGATCTCGTTTCGCAGCAAGGGCAGAACGAAGACGGAAGGAAGGACAACAAACACACGGCGATAACGAGCAACACTGTTTAGCTCGGGCCCTGGAAGACGCCGTGTGCCCACACGCCACGTGATCGATATTCTCATTCGGCCACATCCGCAGCCTCGAGGTGAGGCAATGCGGGCCGAAGCGAGGAGCGAGAGGGGAAGGAGAGAGGAGGCGGGGAGGGAGGGGAGGAGCAGATCAGATCAGGGGCAACGATAGGGGGGATAGGCCTAGGGCCTAGGGGATGCATCGACGCCCCATCTCCCATTGATCGCCGGCAGGGGCCCGATAGCCCCAACCTGCCCAGGAACGTGCGGATCCATTATCGGGGGCCTATCGCCGATCTATCGGCGATGTATCGCTGTTTCCAGGTCGATGTGCCCCCCTGCTATGCCTGTCCCCCCACTCGCCCCTCATCAGAAGAGGAAGAGGTACCCATACTGTAGGCCTCTCAAATTGAGTCCGAGTAGACTGGGTTGAACGTTCGCTCCGCATCGCCGATGCATCGGCGATGCGGCTCGATGTGGATCACGGTCTGCTTCACTTTGATGCCGCGTCGTTTCGGCCGGCAGCGACCCCACCTCGTTCGCGGTAGGTTCGTGTCGTGTCGACCGGCGGCGAAAAATCAGAGTAGGAAGATGCACTCCGGATTCCATAATACAGTAGGGGGGGTACATTTGGCGGGGGGGTCTGATTTGATCTGTCTTGAAGGGTTAGGGGGGGTCTGGGCAAAGTGCCGCCCTTTCATGGATGGTCCGGGGGTGTCCAAAACTTGTGGTCTGGGAGGATTGTGGCCCCCTCCCTCTTATCACGAGATCTGGAGCACCGATGCCGCTCCCCGAGGCTCGATCGAGACTCGAGGTTCGAGGTCCTCGAAGGTTTTTTCGTCGAGTCTTGGAGGAGGAGGATGAGGAGGAGGAGGAGGAGGAGGAGGAGGAGGTGAGGAAGGTCGAGGAGGAGGAGGAAGAGGGAGGAGGAAGAGGAGGAGGAGGAGGAGGAGGAGGAGGAGGAGGGTGCTCTCTGGCGGCCGTGCCTCGCCGAGAGCGTGCCCGGGGGTGCCCGAGTCGCCCCGAGCGGCCGCCGGCGAGCCCAGAGCCCAGTCGTGGCCCAGTGCGGTCACGTCGGGCCTGCCCCCCTACAGGGGGGATTTTCGACGAAAGATCAGAAATAGCCCAAACATAGTCAAAAAGTAATCCCAAAATAGTCTGGGGACTATGTTTGGAGTATTGTTTGACCTTCTTGGGGCATTTTTGGGGTATTTTTAACTTTTCGTCGAAAATCCCCCTGTAGGGGGACAGGCCCGACTTAACAGTACGGTAGTTTCGCGTCGTGTCGGCTGGCGCCGACCCCGCCGGCAGCGCTCAACGTTGGGCGCGACGCCGCCGGCGACCCAGAATCGGTCGACGTTGAGCGATCTGACGTTTGGGAAGTGGCTGATCGTTCCACTGTGAACGATCCCCGCGGTGTCAGGAACCAACGCTGGGGTCGGCCCGACACGAACCCGCGGTACCGATACTGCTACTATACCCTTGCCTCGTTTTCACCTCTGTTGGGTCTCCTGGGAGGCCCTCGTCGCCATTACTGAAATCGACTCGAATTCTGGTCAGAACGCACCCTAGGAGAGGTCTTGGGAGCAGTGGTATCGGTATCGAAGACGACTACGTCGAATTACCTCCGCCCCCTGCCTTTTGGAATCGCCAACGTGGCCGAGTGATGTGGCAAGAGCTCTGCCAAGCTATCGGGCCATGTGCTCCCCCAGCCCTTGTAGAAGACCTTCGGGGAACACTTGGGGGAGGATGGCGGGGACGATCAGGAGGAGGAGGATGAGGACGAGGAGGAGGAGGAGGAGGAGGAGGAGGAGGAGGAGGAGGAGGAGGAGGAGGAGGAGGAGGAGGAGGAGGTGGAGGTGGAGGAGGAGGAGGAGGAGGAGGAGGAGGAGGAGGAGGAGGAGGAGGAGGAGGAGGAGGAGGGAGGAGGAGGAGGAGGAGGATGGGGCATCCTTGGAGCCTCCGGGGGGGCAATCTTGGGGCCTCCTTGGAGCTTCCAGGGAGCCTTTTGGAGGTATCTCGGGGGCCTCCTTGGGCCTCTTGGGGTCTTTGGGGGCTTCTCGGGAGCCTCTTTGGACGTCTTAGGGCATTCCTGGTCCGTGGGGGCCTCTCCGGGCCGACTTAGGGCCCTCTTGGGTGCTCCAGGGCCATCTTGGAGGCCATCTTGGGTGTTTTCGAGGCCTCTGGGGCCGTTCTGGGGCTGTCTTCGGGACCTCTTGGGCCGTTCTGGGGTCATCTTGGAATGCCTCGTGGGCGATCTTGGGCGCTCTTTGGGGAATCTTGGGCGGTCTTGGGCTGTCGGAAGGTCGAAAAGACGCACATGCCCAAATCCTACAAAAAACCTAAGGCAATTGTTAGCCTCTTCGGGCCTTTCTGGAGGCCCTCCTGGGGGCCTTTTGGGCCGTCTTGGAGACCTCTTGGGGGCTCTTCGGCCGTCTTGGGCCATCTTTGAGCCATCTTGGGCCGTCTTGATGGCCTCTTGGCCCGTCTGACGCCCTCGGAAGCCGTCTTGAGGGCTTCTCTGGGCTGACTTGGGGCCCTCTTGAGGTGCTCTAGGGCCGCCTTGGAGGCCACCTTGGGCGTTTTCGAGGCCTCTTGGGCCGTCTTGGGGCCCTCTTGGGAGCGTCTTGGGGGGCTCTTGGGCTGTTATGGGGCCCTCTTGGAGGCCCTTTGGGCGATCTTGGGGCGACCTTCGGGGGCTCGTGGGCCGTCTCGGGCCGTCGGAAGGCCGAACAGAAGCAAATGTCGAAATCCTTCAAACACCCCTTGGTAAATCGATGATTCTGGCCTCTTCTGGCCTTCCTGGAGAACACCTTGGAGGCCTCTTGGGCCGTCTTGGAGGCCTCTTGGGGGCCTCTTGGGCCATCTTGGAGCCATCTTGGGCCGTCTTGATGGCCTCCTGGCCCGTCTGACGCCCTCGGAAGCCGTCTTGAGGGCCTCTCTGGGACGACTTGGGGCCCTTTTGGGGTGCTCCAGGGCAGTCTTGGAGGCCACCTTGGGCGTTTTTGGATATCTCGTGGGCCATCTTGGGGCCCTCTTGGGGCAGTCTTACGGGCAGTCTTGGGGGCCTCTTCGGCCGTTCTGGTGCCTTGTAGGAGGCCTTAAAGGCGATCTTGAGGCGACCTTTGGGGGCTCTTGGGCCGTCTCGGGCCGTCGGAGGACCGAAAAGAAGCACGTGCCCAAATCCTTTCAAAAACCTAAGGCAAGTCAATGATTTTGGCCGCTTCGGGCCTTCCCAGAGGACCTCTTGGAGGCCTCTTGGGCCGTCTTGGAGGCCTCTTGGGAGCCTGTTGGGTCATTTGGGGTCATCTTGAGGCTACCTTAGGCCGTCTTGGATGCATCTTGGAGCCCTCGTAACCGTCTTGGAGGCCATCTAGGCCATCTTGGAGGCATCTTGGGGGCCATCGTGGGCCATCTTGGGAAAATGTTTCCGAGAATTTCGGACCTTCCGGGTGGCCGGCGGGACGGGCCGAAGCCCTAGGGAGAGTTCTCTTGAACAAAAAACTCAAACCATCCAGTCTAGGGTCTAGGGTCCAGCCCGCCCGGCACCCTTGTGGCAAGACCACAGGGGGCGGCGGATCGAAGACGCCTACGGCGAATCACTGCCGCCCCCTGCCTTTGTGGAAGCGCCTATGTGGCCGAACGTTGAGGCCAGACCTGCCAAGCCATCGGACCATGTGTTCCCCGAATCGGTTTGGAAAGCCTTCGGGGAACACGTGGAGGTCTTGAAGGTCATCTTGGCCGTCTTGGAGGCCTCTTAGGCGATCTTTCGGCGATCTTTGGGGGCTCTTGGGCCGTCTCGGGCCGTCGGAAGGCCGAAAAGAAGGAAATGCAAAAATCCGTCAAACACCTTACGAAAATCAATGTTTTTGGCCTCTTTTGGCCTTCCTGGAGGCCCTCTTGGGGGCCTCTTGGACCCTTTTGGGCCAGCTTCGAGCCAACTTCGGCCATCTTGGTGGGTTCCTGGCACGTCTGACGCCGTCGGGAGCCGTCTTGGGGGCCTTTCTGGGCCAACGGAGGACCCTCTTGGGGCGCTTCGGGGCCGTCTTGGAGGCCATCTTGGGCGTGTTGGAGGCCATGGGGGCGGCGGATTTAATGGCATTCGGCCCATCTCGCCACCGTGCCTGCATTGTATGTGTGAACCCTATTGGATGTTCGTTGGGATCTCGTGGGAGGCTTCTCGGGGGCCACTTGGAAGCAGTTTGGACGCCTCTTGGGGGCCGTTTGGGGGCCTCTTGGGACCTCTTTTGGGTCTTCGGTTCGTTTTCTTTCTTTTGGGCCACTTTTGGGGCCGTCTTGGGACCCTCTTGGACCGTTGTGGGCGCCTCTTGGGTTGTCTTGGGGCCCTCTTGGGCCGTTGTGGGGCCCTCTTAGAGGCCTCTTGGGGCGGTCTTGGGGGCTTCCAGGGCTGTCTGGGAGCGTCGGGGAGCCGAAAAGGCGAGAACGCCCAAACCCTTCAGACACCAAGGGAAAGTCAAGGATTTTGGCCTCTTGGGGCCCTCGTGGGAGGCCTCTTGGAGGCCTCTGTTTGGCGTCTTGGAGGCCTCTCGGGCCGTCTGGGGGCCATCTTGAGCGTCTTGGAGCGATCGTTCGGCGACTCGGGGCCTCCTTGGACCATCTTGTGGTCTTCTTGGGGCCCTCTTGGCCCGTCTTGGGGCCCTGTTGGGCCTGAAGAAGTCACGCGACAGACCGCGCCACGCCCCGAGAGATTTGAGACGAGGGGCTCCGAGCCCCTTTGAGAACCCTTCGGGAGTGATGACTGGGGCTCAGAGGGGTAGCGAGAGAACCCGAGGACACGCCCACTCCGTGCCCAGAGGCACGGTGGCGGACCTTTTGGCGGAGGAGGAGGAGGAGGAGGAGGAGGAGGAGGAGGAGGAGGAGG
>CAUYUJ010021130.1:27500-72149 GCA_963575745.1 Prorocentrum cordatum | reverse complement strand
AAAAACTGGGAGGTCCGCGCGGATTTCTCGGATCGTCGCTGGGCCCCTGGCGGCGCCTCCGGCGCCGCCCCTGGCGCGCTCCGCGCGCTAGGGAGGGGGGTCCAGCGCGGATCCGAGAAATCCGCGCGGACCTCCGAGTTCTTATGTTTATGTCACTTTTTGTTCCCCCAGTCGAGGCTGGTCGACGTGTGCAACGAGCTGGGCAACGTGCTGCAGGACGACGAGACCGACGGGACCTCGCAGGTGACCTTCAAGCACAAGCGCCTGACGGCCTGGCTGCCCACGCGCACGCTCACGCACGTCCGGGCCCTGGTGCTGGTGGCCCCCAAGGATGAGAGGCGAAATGCAGTCAATGCGCCTAGTAAGGACGCGCGCCTTCATCTAGGATACCCTGGCGTCCTTGCCTCTGTGGCCCGTCTTTTGCCGTTTTCACTGTCCTTACCACGCGTCCTTACCACGCGTCCTTAATATACGTTTTGACTGTGAGGACGTACACGTACGTGAGTCCACGCTGGTTTCGAGAGGACTCGTGGATCCGGGGGCCATGTTCATGTGCGTGATTTGGGCGCGTACGCAAGTTGTGGGCTCCCTATAAAAGGAGGAGCTCCAGCCCGCCATAGAGGCCCACTCCGCCCTCAAGTGGGACAAGAGGCTGGAGGCCGTGTGCCAGCAGGAGCCGCGAGGAGGACGGGGGCACCCATGTGAGCGGACAACCGACTCGGGTGAGCTGGCCCGAAGACTTTTCACGGGCGCCCATAGCTGTAGCCGAAGCCAAAGCTGAAGTGCACAGAAAAGTGGAGAGGGTCCACTCTGCAGATTTGGCTGACATCACATCGTTGAGCGGTGCTGCAGCCCCCCCTGAGCACAGCCCCCCCCCGAAGCATCAGCCAGACAAGTTGGGTTTGCACCCGCATGCCTGGCAGGAGCCGGGGGACGAGAACCACGGTGGCCATCCACGACCAAGGCGTCGCAGGATCCTGTCTACGCCGATCTTGGCCACGGTCCATGCCTGGCGTCGCCGACCCGTGGGGATGATCCACGAAGCGACGAGGGCCGAGATGGACGATGGCCAGGTTCGGCATCGACGCTTCCGCGCTCAGCCTTGGCCATTGCCCTCGTTCTCTTCCCCTCCGAGCTGGGCTGGACGGAAGTCGCAGGCCTAGAGGTTGGCACCAACACCAATTTCGGTAGTGTGCCTCCACCGAGGGAAGAAGATCCCGATCTCGGTGATGGTGGTAATATTCTGGCTTCCAAGGTGGCCGAAGTATTACCACCAGCACCGAAATCGAGGATCATCTTCCCCCTGTGAAGGCAAACCCCTGTCTTGGTGTTGGCGCCCAGTTCCAGGCCTCCAAGGAAGGGGGGGGGATCAAAGGGCACGAGGGGGGGGTGGCGACATCTGCGGCGTGCTGCCTGTCTCGGCCCCGCCGCGGGACGCCTGCCTCGATGGCAGCGGCGCCCCTGGCGCCGGGAAGCTCCGCTGCGTGAGCTGCTCCGCTGAGCCCCCCCTCCTGCTGTCCTCCTCCTGCTGTCCTCCTCCTGCTGTCCTCCTCCTCCTCCTCCTCCTCCTCCTCCTCCTCCTCCTCCTCCTCCTCCTCCTCCTCCTCCTCCTCCTCCTCCCCCCTCTGTGTCCGACCCGACGGTGGGGCCGTTGGTTCAGAAGTCTGCTCAGGCGGCTTCAGGCCCTGGAGGGTTTCTTGTCTACTCGGGGCGGCAGTGATGTCCGTGGCCAAATCCGCGCGATGGGAGTTCCACAGGAATGCGGACCCTGGACTCCTTTTCCAAGCATCCACGTTCCTTACCTCCTAGTTCTCCTGATGATCATTATTCCTATCCTCCCTCCTTCCTCCTTTCTTCTCACATCCAACCATGTCTGGGTCCTGTCAGGCATGCAAATTTTGACGGGTGACGGAACCCTTTTGGCATTTTCACCACTTCCAAAACAAATCCGTGGCAGACGCATCCTGCCGCTGCACAGCTCTTGTCGTGCAGAGGGTCATTGTCATTGGTTCGTTTCGCAGACATGCGACGCTTTGATTTTTTCAATACGGGCCCCTGGGTGTCCAGACCCTTTCCCCGGGACCGGTTTTTCATCCTGAGTCGTTTTTGAGGCCCGGCGAGGGCCCCCCGAGGCCGAAAATGGCCAACACCCTCCCGTCCTGATGTTTGCCCCGACGCGATCATGTCTGGGTTCGCGTTGGAAAAGACAATGCCCTCACCGTTCTATCCCCCCCCCCGCCCTCTCGTCCGGCCCTGTCCCAGGAGGGCGAGGTCCTCAGGGTGGACGACGCCGACGGCACGTCGCGGGTCCGCTTCCCGCCGCCGCTGAGCCTCACCGCGTGGCTGCCCACGGGCTGCCTGTGCCCCGCCAGGAGGCCTGACGAGGTGCGGGTGGCGCCGGCGGAGGATCGGGGTCGTCCAGGAGGGGGGTGGGTTAAGGAGGAGGGGGAGGAGGGGGAGGAGGAGGAGGGGGAGGAGGAGAGGAGGAGGAGGAGGAGGAAGAGGAGCAGGAGGAGGAGGAGGAGGAGGGGTAGGAGGAGGAGGCGGAGGAGGAGGAGGAGGAGGAGGAGGAGGAGGAGGAGGACCAGGGGAAACCCAAGAGTCATCAACGATGTTGGAATTGACCCTCCCTCCAAGCTCCCTGTTCATTTGCCCCTACAACGGTTCACTTCCATTGAGGGAACTGCCTCGTTGGAAGACAACAGTTGAAGATCCTGAAGCGTGTCAAAACATTGTTCTCGGGATTTCAACGCTACGTATCAACCTGACTTCTGCGTCTTTACGATCCAGAATCGTGCCAAAACACCATTTCGGGGACTTGCACACAGCGAATCAGCATAACTGTTGCGCCCGCATAATCCTGAATCCTTCCAATGCACAGTTTTTGTGTCTTGATCATGGGAATCCGTGAAACGCTGGCAAATCCTAAGAACGAATGTATGCGCGGCGCTAAGGCGAGAGCCACATAAAAAAAAAACGCCCTCAATTCGTGAAAATCGTGCATTGAATCCAATGTGCGCGGCGCTAAGGCGAGGGCCACATTCTGAAGACCACCCGCCCTCAATTTGTGAAACTCTTGCAATGTTTTAGAATGAATTTGCGCGGCGCTTAGGCGAGAGCCACATTTTGAAAACGACCCGCCCTCAATCAGTGAAGCTCTTTCAACTTTTTGTGCACGAATGTGTGCAGCACTAAAGCGAGAGCCACATTTTGCAAACCACCCGCCCTCCATGTGTGAAGCTGTGTGCCACTTTTTCAGCTTCAGAGTCTTAAATGGGGAGGAAGTCTGACGCGAAACGCCCAGCCCGTCCTAAAAACTGGCCTCGGGGTGCGACAGGGAGGAGTTATCCATAAGGAGAAGGAATGGAGGAGGAGGTGGAGGAGGAGGAGGACTGCTGGGGATGTCTCCCTGGTAGAGCTGCCCCGATACGCCCGTATTGAAGCGCGACACGTGCAGTGTTCACAAGACGTCGGTGTGTTAACACGCTGCGTGTGGGTTCAGCGTATATTGGCCCACGTTTCGGCGAGCGTATCGCGTCATGCCTGCGTGCTCAGTCTTCGTGTTGCGCACCGTGTCAACACGCTGCGGGTTGCGTGCTGCTATCGGGGCAGCTAGGCTCCCGGATTTCATGGTCCCTTCATCTTAGCTCAACGCACATGCCAATGGCCATGATTTGAGCGTCCCTCTGGACGCCCCCCAGAGGAGCTGCGACAGGCCGTCGACGCGCACGAGGACGTGGAGTGGGACCCGGCGATGGTGCCGCTCGGCGGCAGCACCGGCGTGGTGACCGAGAAGGAGGACGCCAGCGGCCTCTCGCGGGTGGCGTTTGCACTGCCGGAGGGCGGCTTCTCTCACTGGACCCTGCCGAGCTGCGCGCTGACCGAGGTCGGCGGTGAAATCCGGATCCTGCCCTCGCCGATCAATGGTTCAGGCAACCCGATGGGCGGCGGGGGTAGGTGTCGGAATTCGTCGAGCCCGTGGCGAAGTCCGAACCCGACCCCCGCCTCCCATCGATTCAGGAGAATCGGTGGTTGGTGGGAGTAGGATTCGGATTTCGCCACCCACGAGGTCACCCCCTCGGGATCTGCGGGTGCTGACGACACGGAGTCCAAGAGGCAGCGCACGGGATGAGGTTGTCGCGTCCCGACATGTTCGACCGTGCCGTCGCGCGCGAGGGCGTCCCGGGCGGGAGGGAGAGGGCCGTGCAAGGATGATGATGATGATGATGATGATGATGATGATGATGATGATGATGATGATGATGATGATGATGATGATGATGGATGAGGATGAGGATGAGGATGATGATGGATGAGGATGAGGATAGGATGAGGATGAGGATGAGGATGAGGATGAGGATGATGATGATGATGATGCTGATGAGGATGAGGATGAGGATGAGGATGAATGATGGATGAAGGAGGATGAGATGAGAATGATGATGATGATGATGATAATGATGCTGATGATGATGATGATGATGTGATGCTGATGCTACTGCTGATGATGATGATGATGCTGATGCTGATGCTGATGCTGATGATGATGATGATGATGATGATGAGATGATGATGATGATGATGATGATGATGATAATGGTGATGATGCTGATGCTGATGCTGATGTGATGCTGATGCTGCTGCTGTTGATGATGATGATGATGCCTGATGCTGAGCTGCTGCTGCTGCTGCTGCTGATGAGGAGGAGGAGGAGGATGAGGAGGAGGAGGAGGAGAGGAGGAGGAGGAGTAGGAGTAGGAGGAGGAGGAGGGGGAGGCGCAGCGCGAGGAGGAGGGAGATGTGGAGGAGGAGAAAGAGCAGGAGGAGGAGGAGGAGGAGCAGGAGGAGCAGGAGGAGGAGGAGAACTCCACTGCGTGTCTGGCTTTACGCCAGGCGCTGCACGGGCCCTTCCCGTGCCTCTGAATGCGCTCCGGTCGGAGCTCGCGCCCCTGCCGAGCTCGTCCTCCTCTGCCTCCCAACTCCTATGCTCTGACGAACGATCAATACGTACCCGTACCCATACCCATAGGGGGTACTCAATACGTACCCAATACGAATGAGCTATGGGTGCGTGTTGCCGGATAGGGGGTCCCCGCTCGAACGGGAGCCTCCCCAGGGGTCCGACAACTCGCACCCAGACCCATGGCCAGTCCTCCTCCCTCCGACCTCCCTATGGGTGCGGGCGATACTTATATCCATATCCAGAGCGTCTTGGACTTTTCGGGAAGGGGTGTCGCAAGGCCGAGGCGCACTGGATATGGATAAACATTTGACCTTGTGGGGCCAGATCTTTATCCGTATCCAGTGCGCCTCCCGCTTCTTGGGAAGAGAGCCCAACACTCCAAGACGCACTGGATGTAGATATAACTATTGCCCGCAATGGGTATGGGTGTGTGCTCCTCGTTCGTCGTGCTCGACCTGCCCTCGCAGCTGCTGCTGCTGCTGCTGCTGCTGCTGCTGCTGCTCCTCGCTGTTGCAATCCCTAAGATTGACACGCCAAAAGGCGATGATAATCTTAGGGAGTCGCCCTCAAAAAGAAGGGAATCCCTAAGATTGGCATCGTGACGAGGAGGTGCCCAGCATAGGGATAGGGATATGCTCCAGGCTGGTAATGCCCTCGCAGCTGCTGCTGCTGCTGCTGCTGCTGCTGCTGCTCCTCGCTGTTGCCCCCCTCCGCGCCGCGCGGGCCCTCGCCCGCCGGGCTCCCCCCGGGACTGGCCCTCGTCGCAGCGGCCGCCTTCTCCGCACCGGGGCCGAGCCCAAGCGGTGCGTTTCGTTGTCGTCTCGTTTTTGTTTTTCGTCTTCGTTTTTTCTTATATATAATGTTCGTCTTGTTATCGTTTTCGTTTTGTCTTGTTTTTCGTTTTCGTTTTCGTTGTCGTTTCGTTTCGTTTCTGTTTTTCCCTCGTTTTGTTTTCAAGCCGCCTCTACTGCAGGGCGAAATCGAGACGAAAACGGCCCACGAAGTCTCCAAAAACACCGCTTCGGTCCAGCCCTGCTACACAAAATAATGATTCCTCCAGGAAGTCGATGCTGTGCGATGAAAAGAGCGGGAGAAAGAGGCGCAGACACTGCCGTCGCGCTGCTCGCCGTCGTCGTCCTGACCTCGCGGTGGCTCCGTGATCCCAAGGGCGCCTCAGGAATCACCACCTGGAGCTCTCGCGCCCGATCGAGGGTTGCTCCCAGCGCGCACGCCTACACCTCCTGCTCTTCCCCTCCATCCTCTAGCGCTCATCCTGTAACCGCTCATCCCCCTCTTCCCCTTTCCCAACTCCCCCCTGGAGTACACCTAGAACACGTCATCCCTGAATGGCAGCATTTCTGGTGTGGCGGCCTGGCGTTCAGCTTGAGGACATCAAGATCTCTGTCCTCGCAGAACTACCCGTTGGTGGGCAACATGGTATTTTCTAGCCATGGCCTGCAGAGTCTCAATTAAATGCTCGCCGACGCGGTCACAAGCATGCAGACCCACTTCAGCCGGCTTTATCCCGATCACGCGCAGTCAAGGGCTCAGGGATGGACATCGGCTTCCTGCCACGCAGTGGCACGATCAAGGGCATTTGAATCGAGGCACGTGTCACGACGCCACAGCGATTGAGGGCGAACGGTGCATCCACGCCGGGTGGGCATGTTACACAACTCGCAGACAATAGCACACGAGCAGACATCACCCACTCAAATATCGGCTGCGGCTTTACTATGGCACAGTCGTTTCCACTATGACGTACGGCGTGGGAATTTCGATACTGACTGGGGCACTCGATGCATGTACGCAGAACAGGGAGGATCTGGCCAGAATGATCAAGACCAGCTGCAGCAGCGCAGCTGGCAAACTACAACACGGACGCGAACAACACGAGCAGCGAAACATCTCATGGTCGATCATTTGGCGTCTCCGAGGATGCGACGTGTGTGGCAACCCATGTGTTTCATCAGACCTCGCAAGCGCGCACCACGACTGCGATGAGGACCGTCCACCCCTGCGCACGACGACTGTGACGAGGACCGTACGCCCCCAAGAGAATGGCGGACCCAACATGTAATACAGTCGTGGTCTGGTTTCGTCCACAGGAGCAAACGCAGAGCCGAGGAGTTGACGCGAGGTTCTACCGACATTGACCAGCTGCGCGCGGCAAGGCCCGCCACAGTGCCAGTCCAGCACCTCGGGTGACGTCTGCTTTGGGGGCGCACAGGCGGAGGCCGCAACGTGTGACATCTTCTGTCCTGAGGCTTGGGGGAGCCCTCAGACGTGACACGCCCATCCACGTCGTGCCGGGGGTTCTCTTCTCGTCTTCGTCGTCTCCCTTCTTCTCTTCCGTCCGTTCTTGGGCTCATGTTGGCCAGTCTTGCGGCTCCCTCGGGCCGTCCTTGGGGTGTCTCGGGGCTCTCTCGGGCCGCCTCGGGGCCGCCCGGGAGGTCTCTTGCTGCCGTCGTGGGGCCGTCTTTGGGCCGTCGAGGGGCTCTTACTGTCGTCTTGGGTCTTGGAGGCCGTCTCCAGCCAGTCTGTGGCCCTGGTTCGGCACACCCCTCACCCATCTTGTGGCCCCGCAGGGGGCTCCACCGAAGGCCCCAGTGGTAGGGTCCGCATGCACCCCCGCGCCCATTTCGTCACACCCCTGAGACGTTTCGTGGCCCCATAGGGTGGTCCACCGAAGGCCCCAATGGCAGGGCCCGTATGCGTCCCCCCGCCAGTTGCGGCACGCCCCTCGCGCGCTTCGTGGCCCCACAAGGGGGCTCCACCGAAGGCCCCAGTGGCAGGGTCTGCGTGCGTCCTCCGGCCCACGTCGTCACACCCCTAACACGTTTCGTGATGTTTCGTGGTCCCACAGAATGCTCCTCCGAAGGCCCCAATGGCAGGTATGCCCCCCCCCTCCCGCCCATTTCACCCCTCACACGCTTCGTGGCCTCACAGGGGGCTCCACCGAAGGCCCCAGTGGCAGGGTCTGCGTGCGTCCCTCCACCCATGTCGGCCCACCCCTGACGCGCTTCGTGGCCCCCCCGCGAGCTCCACTGAAAGTTCTTGTGGCATGCTTCGCATGGGTCCCCCCGACCACGTCGGCACACCCTTCACGCCCGTGACCCCACAGAGAGCTCCACCGAAGGCCCTAGAGGCAGGGTTCGCATGCGCCCCCGCGCCCATTTCGGAGCACCCCTCGTACGTTTCCTGGCCCCACAGGGAGCCCCACCGAAGGCTCCAGTGGCAGGGTTCGCATGCGCCCCCATGTCCACTTCGGCCCGTCCATCACACGTTTCGCGGCCCCGATTGGGAGCTCTGGGGTGGTGCCCACAACTGCACATGGTCGAGCCCTTCGCGTTTTGTTGTTGTTGTTGTTGTTGTTGTTGTTGTTGTTGTTGTTGTTGTTGTTGTTGTTGTTGTTGTTGTTGTTGTTGTTGTTGTTGTTGTTGTTGTTGTTGTTGTTGTTGTTGTTGTTGTTTCTTTTTATTTTTTTACATATTTTTATTAGAGGGGGGGATGGTGCCAAGAGGCTGTGCCGAGCACCGCCCTCGGCGAAGGGGGCCTGCACGGGGCAACCCCCTCGCGCGGGTGCTCCCGCGCGTCTGCGCACGTGTAGTCGATCCCGGCTGTGAGCTTGCCGCGTAGCCGAGCGTGGGACGGCAGAACGCGCGACTGGCGAGGTTCGAACAGGATTTTTCGGCATCTGAAGGCCCGTCTCGGGCCCCAGGATTGCCGGGAACGGGATGCAAGACTGGCGAGGGTGGACCGCTGCGCGCGGCGCTGGGATGATTCTGACTTGGCCTGGGTCGAGAGGAGGGGGGCGAATGTGTGCGGGCCGTATTTGTAAGAAGCTTAGCGCTCAGAGAGGGGGGTCTAGGAGCGGGGCCTGTGTAAGGTGGCAAATCGAAGGGGCGGTCACACGTCAGCTCTCTCCAAAGTTGCGGTTCCGCGCACTGGCCCGCCCGTCGCAGCGGCCCCGCGTTCGCCGTACCGAGTCGCGTCGACGTCGTGCGGCTTGTTCTCTCGCCAAGACGCGTCACCATTTCGCCTGTGTGCGCTTCATCTCGAGACCCGTGAGGTATTCCAGCAAGGTCCTTGCCTTCGGGGACCGAATCAGTTGACATCTCATCCTCGGCGGAAGGCGGCGGAAGGGCGGCGAAGCGTGTTCCCGCGACGGACCCGACCATGTGGTGCGTATCCTCTTTGGTGGAGCTCCCCATGGGGCCACGAAGCGTGTAAGGGGTGTGCCGACATGGGTGGCGGGGGCGCATGTGGTCACAGCCATTGGGGCCTTCGGTGGAGCTCCCCAGGGGGCCACGAAGCGTGTGAGGGTTGTGCCGAAATGGGTGGCGGGGACGCATGCGGACCCTGGTGCCTTCGTCGGGTGGCGGGAACGCATGTGGTCACAGCCATTGGGGCCTTCTGTGGAGCTCTTTATGGGGCCACGAGGCGTGTGAGGGGTGTGCCGAAATGGGCGGCGGCGACGCATGCGGACCCTGGTACCTCCGTCGGAGCCCTCTATGGGGCCACGAAGCGCGTGAGGGGTGGGCCGAAATGGGCGGAGGGACGCGTGCGGACCCTGCCACTGGGGCCTTCGGTGGAGCTTCCTATTGGGCTATTGGGCCACGAAGCGTGCGAGGGGTGTGTCGAAGAAGGCCGGGGGACGCATGCGGATCCTGTCATTGGGACCTTCGGTGGAGGCTTCCTATGGGGCCACGAAGCATGTGAGAAGTGTGCCGAAATGGGCGGGGGACGCATGCGGACCCTGCCACTGGGGCCTTCGATGGAATTCCCTACGGGGCCACGAAGCGTGTGAGGGTATTCTGAAATGCGCGGGGGACGCATGCGGACCCTGCCACTGGGGCCTCCTTGGTCACGAAGCGTGCGATTGGTGTGCCGAAGTGGGTGGGGGCGCGCGTGTGGACCCTTCCACGGGGGCCTTCGGTGGACTACCCTATGGGGCCACGGAGCATGCGAGGAGTGTGCCGAACTTGGCGAGGAGACGCATGGGAACCTTGTAACTGGGGCTTTCGGTGAAGCTCCCTATGGGGCCACGAACCGTGTGAGCGGTGCGCCGAAATTGTGCACATGCGGAGAGCAGAGGGACGATGTCGACGATGGCGATGTTGCTGCTGCTGGTGATGATGATGATGATGATGATGATGATGATGATGATGGTGATGATGATGATGATGATGATGATGCGAATGATGATGATGCTGATGCTGGTGATGCTGCTGATGATGATGATGCTGGTGATGACGATGCGGTTGCTGATGATGATGATTATGATGCTGATGATGATGATGATGGTGGTGGTGGTGGGAGTGGTGATGCTGCTGCGGATGATGGTGATGCTGATGATGAAGATGAAGATGATGATGATGATGATGATGATGATGATGATGATGATGATGATGATGATGATGATGATGATGATGATGATGATGATGATGATGATGATGGTTATGATGCTGATGATGATGATGACGATGGCGACGATGATGACGACGGTGATGACGATGATAATGGCGATGGCGATCGATATCGAGAGTGAGAGTGAGATCGATGGTGGGATCGATTGTGCAATTCTGGGGATCGATGGCGCCATCTCATTGCCATCACAGTCATCGCATTTGTTGTCAGTGGGTTTTCCTTTCTACCCCAACATCCTTATCCCCCGAAGGTTGGTCTTATAGTTATCCAATTCCTATACGACCACTCTTCGGGTGACATGGGGGTATGGGGGGGGAGGGCGAACCAACGTCTCATTCGATCGATCTCACATCGATCAAACTCTCGACCTCACAACAAATCTCATTATCGATCTCACAGCAGGTCTGACTATTGATCTCACTATCGAGCTCACTAACGATCTCACAATCGATCCCACTAGCAATTTATTAATCGAACCCACTACCGATGTCACAAACGATCTCACGATCGATCTCACAGCAGATTCCATTATCGGTCTCCCAATCGAACTTGGCATCGATCTGACAAGCGAACCCACTATCGATCTCACATTCGGACTCACTGTCGTTCCCAGACGAATTCTCACTATCTGTCTCACGATCGATCTCACAATCGATCTCACAATCGATCTCACAATCGATCTCACTGCCGGTCTCACAACCGATCTCACAATCGATCTCACGATCGATTTCAGTATTGATATCACTGTCGATCCCACTAGATCTCCACCAGCGATGTCACCATCGATCTCACAACAGATCTCATTATCGATCTCACAACAGATCTCATAATCGATCTCACAACAGATCTAACAATCGATCTCACTTTCGATCTCGCTATCGATCTCACCGCCGCGCCAACGACGGGGCACCCCGCGCCACCGACGAGACACCTCGCGCCACCCACAGGACACCGCCGCGCCACCGCCGCGTCACCGACGGGACATCCCCGGCCACCGCGCGCCGGAGGGAAGGGGAGGGGCGGACAACCAGCTTCACAGCCCCTGGCCACGGCGGCATCATTTCTCTCGCGCGCCCACGCAGTTTCGTCTCGCCCGCACGCACGACACGAATACGAAACCGACACCGATTTCCCGGTGTGGGGCTCCCCGTTCCGTTGCGATCTCACCCCCCAAACCTCCGATGTCCTCTTCCGCGCTGTCACAATGTGTGCCTACATTGTGCATGTCTTGTCGACTCGTTGATCGTATGTGCTCTGGTATGCTGTGCAATTACGTGTTACTCTGCGCTTTCTGATCTGGAGTTTGCTCTGGTCTCAACTATGAAGCTTCAGCGGTTTCTGTGAGCGGGGAAATGGCTTGGCGGGTTGAAGGGAAGGGTGGAGGGCAAGCAGTAC
Organism: Prorocentrum cordatum; assembly: GCA_963575745.1. NCBI lineage: Eukaryota > Dinophyceae > Prorocentrales > Prorocentraceae > Prorocentrum > Prorocentrum cordatum. The sequence goes on along the minus strand of CAUYUJ010021130.1, from coordinate 60,361 downwards.
AGGCAGAAGCGGGAGCACGAGAGGCTGGAGCCGCAGCCATTTATCCCGCTGACGGGAGCCTCGAAAACGCTATACTAAATGGTCCCACGTTAGTAGATCCAGCGATGAGCGCGACTTGATCTTCAGATCTGGCAGCAAGGGAACAAGAGCATTTGCGAAGGCGTTTCCGCTCACCAAGCTGCAGACAAGACGCCCAGGCTAGGGTTCGGAGGAAGAGGCGATTCGGGCGGATTGTGCAGCGAGAGGAGGCTTACCTGGAAAAGTCGGACGGTGGCATGACTCGAAGAGTGCGGTTCTGGCGTTCTCTATATCCCAGCATTGCGGCAGACGACCTCGGATAATATTTCAGCGCTGTATCTGGTGCACGATAAAGCCGCCCTGTCGTCGCCACGCTGGGCGAGGGGCTCTGCGCATCGAGCTGCTTCGAGGGCCTCTCGGCGGCCGTGGAGGTGAGCATCGGAGTGGGCCTTGCCTTCTTGACTCTGGCGACGACGAGGTTGCCGATGAGGTCGACAAGCAGATTCCGATGCAAGGGCCACGGAGTTTTCCACCGCATAGAGACATCCTAATCTTCGTCTATGTGCAGAGAGAGGTAGTGAGAGAGAGAGAGGGGGAGAGAGGGAGAGAGAAAGAGAGAGAGAGAGAGAGAGAAAGAGAGAGAGAGAGAGTGAATGCGTGTGCGGCGGTCTCATCGAGCAGCGCCCACACGCTGCTTGACACGCGCACCTCCATGACAGTTGCGTGGGGGCTCATCCGTTCACATGCGCGCACCGCCTTCTTCCCCTGATCTCCGTGTGCGCCGCGGGCATCGGCCGTCGCACCGCCCAGCCAGCACCCCGCCGCCGTTCTCTTGCCAAGGACCTCCTGCCGCATGGGGCCTCTTCGGTGCCCCTGCGCTCCATTTCGGTGACCGTAGGTGCCTTCGTTTTGCACGCCTTCCTTCGGATGCAGCTCCCGGGAGATCAAGTTCTGATTTCGCTCTGGTGAGGAACTTGGCTTAATCCGGCCTAATCCCGCTTAACTCGGCTTAATCCCGCTTGATCCCGTTTAGTCTGGCTCACTCCTGCTCAATCCGAGGCCCATTCTGGCGTAACAGCCCCCCAGTGGGGCTTAATCCTTCTCCATCACTCCGACGAACAACTCCCAGCAGTTGCCTCCTGAGATCCTCCAGAGCCGCCAGATCTCTCAGAGATGCCCGAGTTCTCCCATGTTCAAATCCGAGGCCCACTCCGGCTCAACAGCCCCCCAAGGGGGCGCACTCCTCCCCTATAGTCCTTCCGACGACCTGGCATCTCTCGGACGTGTGCACTTCTTCCTCGGCGAGAACCATGGAGGAGGAGGAGCACCCTGGATGCCTTCGCGAAAAGAGAAGGCACGCACGACATCGAACACGTACGCGAGGAGTGGACGCCCGAGCGAGGGCGAGGCGAAGACCTCCGAGTGGCTGCCTCCTTGCCCTGCCCGTGCCCCTCCGCCCCCCGCGGTGGCCCCATGCGGCGCGCCGCGCTCGCGGCCGCGCTCTGGCGGCCCGCGCACCGCTCGCTGGCGGCGGTGCTCGAGGAGGCCCCCGGGGGGGGGGGCGACCACGGCGCTCTGGGCGAGCCTGCCCCGCGGAGACCCGCGGCGGCTCCGCGGGGCCTTCTCTCTCTCTCTCTCTCTCTCTCTCTTCGGGGCCCAGAGGATCTACACCACCACCACCACCACCACCACGTCGGTTCCTCCTCTCTCCTCTTGCCAGCGAGAGGGAGGGGGGGGGGGGAGGTGGTGGTGTCTATTGTTTGGGCCCCCCACCTCTCCCCCCCATACAGCCAAGATGCTGAAACCAGGACCGCTCTGGGTTCGGAAAAGGGCTCGAAGTGCGGGCCGTTCCTTAGATTAGTGTCGCGGGATTTGCTCGTGGCCTAGGCCCACCGTGGCCAGACACGCCCCGTTGTTCCTCCTTTGGCGTTCCTTCTGGCAGTGCCATGACTGTATCCCGTCTGCTCCCCTCCCCGCCGTCTCGTGAGCCCCATGTCCCGAGGCCCCTCCCCCCCCTTCCGCTCCCCGTGCCCCGCCCTCTCCCATTCCGCCTCCTCACGTCCACGCGTACCTCCCCCCATGCTCGGTCTCATCCCTTCTTCCTCTCTTTTGCGTTCTCCTCGACGTTCTCCTCCTCCTCCTCCTCCTCCTTCTCGTTGTCCATCTCCTCGTCCTTTCCCCACCTTCCGTCCACAGTGCGAATTTCTGCTGCCTCTGGAGTGGGGGATGCTCTGTGGATAAGCCGGGTGTGCAAGGAGGGAGGGGGTTGAGATATGCCTCCGGGCCTCAGGGGGTGAGGGCGTGAGGGCGGGGAAGGGTGCGAGCACGAGGGAGGGGTGGGGAGGAGTGGGGAGGAGGAGGGAGGGAGACGAGGAAGGGATTCTCTTACCTGCCTGGAACATATCCCTATCCCTATGCTGGGCATCTCCTCATCACGATGCCACTTTCAGGAATTCCCTTATTTTTTGAGGGCGCATCCCCAAGATTGTCATCGCCTTTTGGCGTGTCAATCTTAGGGATAGGGATAAGTGCGAGGCTGCTAATTCTCTGGGTTGCTGAAATTATCTGTTGCAGGGACCTGTAAGAGAAGACGCAGCATCCCACCATGTGACTGAAAGTATGAGCTGCACCCCACACATTGCAACAAGCAAGCGCTGGCGGCAGAAGACAGCACCGATGAGGACATTCAGCACGGGCGCCTAGGAGCTCTGAGAGCAGTGAAGAGGGATACCCGCGAAGGAGCGAACGTGACGCGTCGACCCGAAGCGCAGGGTATAGCGAAGGACCAGCGCAGAGGCTAGCGAAGGAAGGAGGCATGGTGGAGGAGGAGGAGGGGGAGCCGGATGATGATGCTGCTGCTGATGATGCTGATGATGATGCTGATGCTGATGCTGCTGATGACGCTGATCTGATATGATATGATGATGTTGCTGCTGTTGTTGATGATGATGATGTCGATGATGATGATGATGATGGTGATGGTGATTCAGATGATGATGGTGATGATGATGTTGATCATGCTGATGATTATGATGATGACGATGACAATGATGTTTCTGCTGATGGTGATGATGATGAAAATGATGATGATGGCGGTGGTGGTGGTGATGATGATGATGATGACGAGGAGGAGGAGGAGTAGGAGGAGTCCTCTCTGCACCTGGCACGCACGCGCGCGCGAGTTTGCGCTCTCTGGAGGCGCCTGCTCTCAGCGATGAGGATTGGAAGTCGGGCCTGGAAGACCAGTCCAGTTATGGCGCGCTCTCGAACGGGTCAGGGACATACGACTTTGACGACCTGGGCGAGCAGTTCGATGTCGGACATCTTTTGGAATTGGACAGTGCTGGCATGGACTCCGAAAGTTACGACGGCGACGACCAGGGTCGTTCTGAAGACGAGGCGTACAACCACCGCGAGCCTATCGTGAACCTCCTCCCGGAGCAGCGCCTGCAGAAGCACAGGCAGAGCTATGAGGCAGACATCGTTGTGAAGCTCAGCATGACGGATATGCTCCGCACTGGAAAGGTGCTGGGCCTGAAGCTCAACGTAGACACAGATTTCCAGCCTGTTGTCATCAAGAAGGTGAAGAAGAAGGGCCTCGCGCAAGATTGGAACGAGGCCAACCCACGAAATCAGATTCACGTGGGCGATGAGATCGTCCGTGTCAACGACATCACGTGGCATCACAACAGCAAGACCTTCGTGCAGCGCATCAAAGGCCAGTACCTGGCTGCCCGCCACAAGACAGCCGGTGCAAGCCCCTTCCTGGCGTTGTACATTCAGCGACCCCGAATAGACAAAAGGAATCGCACACATATGCAGCGAGAGGATATGCATCACAAGGAATATGCGTTAGACTACGTGGCCACACTTTCAATGCCAGGCGACAGCATCAGTGCGAACATGCTAGAGGGCATGGGCTGGACACTGGGCTCGCAGAACAACAAGTCGTGGCACCCCCTCACGATCCTGGATATCTTTTCAGACGGGGCCATTGCCAATTACAACGAACACCATCCGAACAGCTTGATCTGTCCTGGCGACGAGATTGTTGGAATAAACAACATATCCTGGCACGAGAACTCGACGCGCTTCCTCGGTCGTCTCGAGAGTCAGTACCAGCGATCCCGCAGCACGCCAGCCGGACACGCGAGAAGTTTCGAGCTCAGCTTCCGGAGGCCCAGGGACGTGCAGGAGATGTTCGACGCTGCTTTTCCTGTCGTGGAGAAGGTGCGCTGGGACACGGATGACATCAAGGTCCGTCGTAGTCCAACTCCAGGGAGCGCCCAGGGGCGGCAGGACGGGCTGGGAGCACCCAATCAAGATTTAATTCTCGACGCTTCGCGTATCCCCACCAGCCGGCCCGTTCGCGACCTCCCGCCGCTGGCGCTTCCGCCTGCGGCTGTAAAAAAAAGATATCCCCACCAGCCCATCCAGAAACGATGCCCATGAGAGCTGACGGGGAGAGATAGGAAGAGACACGCATAGTCATACAGCGAGGGAGGCTTAGGAGGCTCCGTTGCCATCTCGAGCCGTCTTGGAGCGGTCTTGGGGGCGCTTGGAGCATCTCGGGAGCCATCTTGAGCCAGCTTGGGCTATCTGAGCCATCTTGGAGGTCATCTTGGGCTCTCTGAGGCCGCTCGGGGGCCTCTTGTGGGCCTCTCGGGTGCCTCTTGGAGGCCTCTTGGGACTGCTTCGGGCGCTCTTTGGGCCCTCTTGGGAGCCTAGGGCCTCTTGGGGGGGCTTCACAGAAGGGTCGCCCCCCTGGCTCGCGCTGACCCGTGCTGCTCGTGATGGCTCGGATCTGCCCGCTGAAGGCAAGCCCATGGACGTCGCGTCTGCATCGTAGCAACTGCGCATCGCTCGTCTCAGCCTCACAGCGACCTCGCATGCACGCATCACGAGCGGCTCCACCCCACCATCTTGCAGCCTCCCAGCACCTCTCCCCGAGGCCGCGCGCAGCCACACCGCTGCCACGCCGCAGTGGCCCATTAGCTTCGCCACGTGGCCATCGCAGTCACATCGTAACTACTGACCTCCTGGTCACCTCGGTGCCGTTTTGCCTCTGACAGGCGAGGGCCCATCACGTGTCAACACCGTGTCGCACACGAGCCGAGCCATTATGAAGCCGTGGCTCTGGCACAGGGGAATGAACAATGACGTAAACAATAACAACTCGGAGGTCCGTGCGGATTTCTCGGATCGGCGCTCGACCCCCTCCCTGGCGCGCGGAGCGCGACGGGGGCGGCGCTGGAGGCGCCGCCAGGGGGCCCCAGCGCCGATCCGAGAAATCCGTGTGGACCTCTGAGTTTTTATGTTCATGTCATTGTTCGTCCCCCGACGGCAAGCGCACGGGTATTGACTTGTTCGTGCTCAAGCCTGCCAGAAGGATATAGCAGTGTTTTCGCTCGGAAGGCAAGCCCACACATCGTTCGTCTTTCAAGGGGGCTTTTCTCCCGCAGTGGGCAACAGCTCGCCTGAACATCCAAATCATGAGGGGGCTGAGGCCAAGAGGGTGACTTGCAGCGTCATCCCCCTCCTCCTCCTTTTCCTCCTCCTCCTCCTCCTCCTCCTCCCTCTCCTCCTCCTCCTCCCCCTCCTCCTCCGCCTCCTCCTCCTCCTCCTGGGTTTACTCTTGTGCTCCTCCTCCTCCCCCTCCCGTTCTCGTTCCTCCTCCTCTGCCTCTCCTTCTTATACAGAAGTCTCGTTGTCACAGTATCAGACGTGCCGCCTGGGCGGTCCGGGCGTTTCGTCTGGGCACCCCCACTGCCTGTGATCCTGCAGCTCGAAATCTCCAACAGTTGTACGGATGGAGGGCGGCTCAGTCGGAGTATGGAGCTCTCGCTGAGGCGTCGCGTGAATTCGTCTTGAAGATTTCGAGCAGCGGCACTGATTTATGGCGGTGCTTTTTCGACATTGGGCTATCGTCTTGGTGTCGCGGACACTCGTCGTCACAGTGCACAGCAGCTGCACGGATTGAAATCGGCACCCTATCGAAATGTGGCTTTCGCTTGAGGCATCCTTATGTCTTACGACATGCAAGGCATACCGCACTTTCACGGACGAAGGGCGCTTATTTCAAATGTGGTTCTCGTCTGATTGGATACGGTATTTGATTGTCTTGGCCCGACACAGCAGCATGTACACCAGCTGCACAAATCAGCGGCGGTCTCTTTCTAGCAACATGTTGTCGTTTTGCACTTCCTGCCATCCTGCCATCCTTGTGCAACATCTTGCCATCCTGCACTTCCTACCCGACCCATAGACACCTCCTGAATACCTCGCGTGTTCCCCCTGTCTATTTTGGAGCAGCCCGATTTGGACTAACAGCTACGATATGGTTGCCTCTCGTCCACCATTCCACCTCGCAGCTACCGTGGAGCTATCTTGTAGCCATTCGGGCTGCCTTGCTTTCACTTATCGTGTGTGATTCGCAGCGTACGTATGCACACTTCGCCTGCTAACTACTTCATGGGTACCCCTTATCCGCTATACTGTGCACGCTTGCAGGCTTACTTTTTGTTGCGCTACGGGGTCGCCGATTTTTTAGTTTCGGGACGCTTAGGCGTGGTTGCTGATTCCTGCCTTGTATCCTTGGACCCCTTCCCATTCACAGCGTTTCGCCTGTCCACGGTCTTCCTGACAATTGCTTCTGGGTCCTCCCGGCGGATCAAGGTCGCGCTGCAAGTCCCTGCGGCCAAGTCGAACGATGCGCTCACGAAGGTTGTCGGCTGGCAGCTCATCGGCCTGGACGAGAAAACTCCTCCCGTGATCGAGAAGATCCGGGCCGAGGGCATGATCGCCAATTTCAACGCCGCTTTCCCGAGCCAGGCCCTGCAGGTCGGCGACCGCATCGTGAGAGTGAACGACATCCGCTGGCACAACAACACCCAGGCCTTCATGACCCGCATCGCCGGGCAGCTCGAGGCCTCCCTGGCCCAGGTCCCGGGCGCGAGCCGCCACCTGGCGCTCAGGGCGCAGAGGCTGCGCAGGACGGTGACCGAGATCCGCCCGCCCGTCGTGGAAGAACAACCAACTGCATAAACACGCACTTCTGGCGGTCCGCACGGGTTTCTTGGACCTGCGCTGGGCCCCCCACAGCGGCGCCTCCAGCGCCGCCCCCCGCGCGCTCCGCGCGCCAGGGAGGGGGGCCCCGCTCAGATGCGAGAGCTCCGCGCGGGCCGCCAACAGTGACTGCTTGCCTGCTGCTGCTTTGCTCCTCCACGCGTCCGCCTGCCGCTCAACAACTTCGGGGGCAGCTCCAGCGCCAGGGTCGCCTTCTACCGTGGCCAGCGGGCCCCGCGGCAGGCGGCCACCCGCGGGGCGCCGGGGGCGGGCGGCGCCGCGCTGCGGGGGTCCGCCGATCGGGGGCAGGAGCCGCCCTGCTGCTGCTGGTCGCCTCGAGTCCGTAGGGGTTTCTATCCTGGTTCGAGGCTCGAGGTTTTCGATGATCCTCGTCGGTTTTCGGCGGTATTCCAGCCTCGGGTGCACTCCGGCGGCAGCGCCTCGCCGAGAGCGTTCGGGGGCGCCCGTCTCGTCCCGAACGGCCGCCAGAGAGCCCAAAGCTGCTCGGGACAGTCAGAAAGCGACTCAGGATGAAAAATTGGTCCTGGGGAGTGGGTCGAGACCTGTGGGGGTCGATGTGATAAAAAATACTGACGTCGGGGTCTGAGACCCCTGCTGCTGCTGCTGCTGCTGCTGCTGCTGCTGCTGCTGCTACTCGGGTCACCTCGGGCTTGCACGGTAGCTTTGCGTCGTGTCGACCGGCGGCGACCTCGCCATCGGTGCTCAATGCTGAACGCCGCCGGCGACTCAGAGTCGGTTCGGAAACGGCCGATGGTTTCAATTTTTAAACGTTTCCCGCGGTGTCAGGAACCAACGCTGGGATTGGCACAACACGAGCCCGCGGTACTGTGGTAGGTTTCAGACCCTAAAGGGTTCCTCGACTACTGTCGATGCTACTCATACCGATACGACCACCCTTCGGGTGATAAGGAGGTTCGGGGGGGAGGGGGAACCAACGTCTCACTCGATCGGTCTCACTATCGATCTCAGTATCGATCTCACTATCGGTCTCGCTCGATCGATCTCACTCGATCGATCTCACAATCGATCTCACTCGATCTATCTCATTCGATCGATCTCACAATTGATCTCACAATCGATCTCACAATCGATCACACAATCGATCTCACATTCGGTCTCAATATCGATCTCACTATCGATATCACAATCGCTCTCACAATCAACGTCATCATCATCATCATTAACATCATCATGAGCAACATCATCATCAACATCGTCATAATCATGAGGGCACCGTCATCATCATCATCATAAACATCATCATCAACGTCAGCATCATCATCGGGACAACGTCATCATCATCATCATCATCACCATCATCTCATCATCAACATCATCATCATCGGGGCACAGTCATCGTCATCATCATCAGCATCATCATCATAATCATCATCATACTCGGGACACCATCATGATTACCATCGTTCTCATCATCAACGTGATCATCAACATCGTCATCATCCTCGGGACACCATCATCATCATGATCATCGCAGCATCATCATCATCGACATCATCATCAACAACAACATCATCATCATCATTGGGGCACCCTCATCATCATGAGCAACATCATCATCAACATCGTCATTATCATTATTATCATCATCGGGACACCATCAGCATCACCATCATCATCATCACCATCATCATCATAATCATCAGCATCATCATCGGGACATCATAATCATCATCAACATCATCAGCATCAACATCATTATCGCCAGGACACCATTTCCATCAACATCATCATCACCAACACCATCGGAATCATCATCATCATCATCATCATCATCATCGTCAACATCATCATCATCATCATCATCATCATCATCATCATCATCATCATCATCATCATCATCATCATCATCATCATCATCATCATCATCATCATCATCGGAAAGAGCGTGTTCTACCGCTGCTGGCGGAAAACCAGGGGGGGTCATTACCGGTTCGAACCCCTCCCACCCCCCTCCCCCCCTCCGGAAAACCGGGGGGGGGTCCCTACCGGTTCGAACCCCCCCCCCCCCCCAGCTCATCATGAAAAGGGGGGGGGGTCACTACCGGTTCGAACCCCCCCCCCCCCCCCTCGAAAACCGAGTGGGGGTGCGGACAGTGGTGGGGACGGTGTTGGTGGGGACAGTGGTGAGGGGACAGCGGGACAGTGGTGGGGACAGTGGGGGGACAGTGGGACAGTGGTGGGGACGGTAGTGGTGGGGACAGTGGTGGGGACAATGGTGGGAACAGGGGGGACAGTGGACAGTGGTGGGAACGGTGGTGGTGGGGACAGTGGTGTGGGGACAGTGGGAATGAGGTGGAAACACTGGGACAGTGGAGGGTACAATGGTGGTGGGGACACTGGTAAAGGCGGTGGCGAGGACGGCGGTGGGACAATGGGACAGAGGTACAGTGGGGACAGTGGTGGGGACAGTGGGGACAGTGGTGGAAACAGTGGGACAGCTCAGTGGGACAGCGGAGGAGTCAGTGGGACAGTGGGGACAGTGGGGATAGGCAGTGGTTGGGTCCGTGGAGACAGTGGGGAGAGTGGAACCGTGGTGGGAACAGTTGTGGGAACAGTGGGGACAGTGCGACAGTGGTGGGGGCATTGGTGGGGACAATAGGGACGGTGGTGGAACCAGTGGGGACAGTGGTGGTGAGGACAGTGGTGCTGGGAACAACAGTGGGGGATGTGATGCGAGCGGTGGTAGGGACCGGGAGTCGTTTGCTGGCGGTGCGTGGGGGGGGGGGGTCGAACCGGTAGTGACCCCCTCCGGTTTTCGAGGGGGGGGGGTGGGGGGGGGGGGTTCCAACCGGTAGTGACCCCCCCCGGTTTTCCGGATCCCGAGGGGGGGGGGGGGGGGAGGGGTTCGAACCGGTAGTGACCCCCCCCGGTTTTCGAGGGGGAGGGGGGGGGGAAGGGTTAGGGGGAGGGGGGGGGTTTTGCCGGAGGGAGGGGGGGTGGGGGGGGGGGGGGGGGGGGTCCGGCAGGGGGGGGGGATTTTCGGAGGGGGGGGGGGAGACCCCCGGGTTCCGGAGGAAAAGGTTGGCAATTTTCCACAGTAAAGCGGCGGTGGATCACGCTCTCTCCATCATCGGGACACCATCATCGTCATCATCATCAACATAATCATCATGAGCATCATCATCTTCATCATCGGGACATTATCATTATCATCATCATCATCGACACCATCATCAACATCATCATCATCATTTTCAGCGGGACACCATCATCATCATCAACATCATCATCATCATCATCCTCATCATCATCATCTCATCATCATCTCATCATCATCATCATCATCATCATCATCCTCGCGGGACACCGCGGGACACCGGCGGGACACCGCGGGACACCGCGGGACACCGCGGGACACCGCGGGACACCGCGGGACACCGGCGGGACACCGCGGGCCACCGGCCGCCCGGAAGGAATCATTTGGTCCGGCCGCGCCTCAGCCACACGGGACACCGGCGGGACACCGGCGGGACACCGCGCGCCACCGGCCGCCCGGCGGAGAATCATTTGGTCCGGCCGCGCCTCAGCCACAGGAGACTTTCCTTTCGCCCGCCCACGCAGCTTCGCCTCGCCCGCACGGCACGCACGAACACGAAACCGAAATCGATTTCCCGGTAGGGGGGCTCTCCGTTCCACTTCGATCTCACCCCACAACCTCCGACGTTTACATTTACGTGTACTTCTATGTTCGCAACCATTATTGAAACGAGGACTTCTGCGATTACTTCAACTACTATTGATATTACTACTCCTATGACTACTACTACTGCTACTCGTAGTACTTTTATTATTACTATTACTACTACTACTACGAGTACTACGACTACTACGATTACATCTGCGACTATTATATTATTACTGCTGCCATCACTGCTACTACTATTACTACGTGTACTAGTAGTACTATTTCCATTACTCTTGCTATTACTACCAATTGTTATACTCTTACTGCTGCTACTACTGCGACTACTATTCGTACTACTACCACTACTACCACTACTACTACTACTACTACTACTACCACTACTACTACTACTACTATTACTACTACTACTACTACTACTATTACTACTACTACTACTACTACTACTACTACTACCACTACCACTACCACTACCACTGCCACTGCCACTGCCACTACCACTACCACTACCACTACCCCTACCGCTACCACCATTACTACTACTACTACTTCTACTACTACTTCTACTACTTCTACTACTATTATTACTCCTACGATTATCATTATACTTCTATTATCATTCAACTACTATCACCACTACTGTTACTACTGTTACTTCTGTCACTACTACTACTACTACTACTACTGCTACTACTAGTACGACTACTACCGCTACAACGGCGACGATTATGAATATTGCTTCCACGATTACTTTTACTACTACAACTACCACTACAGCAGCTACTAGTATCACTTTTACTACTTTTGCAACTGCTACTGCTACTACTACTACTACTACTACTACTATTGATGCTACTGCTGCTACTACCGCGACTATTATTACTACTTGCGTCATTCTTCGTCTTATGATTGGTACGACTAGTATTCTGTAACTTGCTACGGCTAATACCGATATTATTCCGACTACTACTACTACTACTACTACTACTACTACTACTACTACTACTACTACTACTACTATGCCTACTCCCATGCCTACTACTACTACTACTACTACTACTACTACTACTACTACTACTACTACTGGTACTACTAGTACTACCTTTTTTGCTGTCACGACTGGTACTGCGACTACAACTTTTACTTCTACGGCTACTGCTACGACCATGCTGAAACGATCGCGTCATGAAGCGGATGCGTTCTACTACCCTTGCATCTGCTACGACCACTCTGTCGTGAACGTCCTAAGCAAACACGACAGCAACACAGTTGTTATTCGGGAGCAAGCAATCTCAAGTGAATAATTGCATCTTTCTAGCGCGAAGCCTCGGTAGTCCATATGTGGGGATCACGCAGGGCTTATAACCCAGTGCGCGTCTAATGCGCAACCCAAGGGAGCCCTCATGTGAAGCACAGGTAGCCCCCATCTGATATATGACTGTATAAATATATTGCCATTTTTATATATACACGTATGCTTTTTCACACGACACCTCAGTGCAGCGCTCATGTGAAGCCCGTGCACTTTCCGTCTGCAGCTCTGTCGGCCTCAATCGGAAACTCTCGATGCGATGGACCCAACCCACCTACAAACATTGAACACCACAGTTGCCCAACTGTATCACGGACGATGGCGTGACAACGGCCGTCATCTGTCGCAGGAGATACATTGGTGGTGCTCGCGTTGCGGGGCTTACAAGACACGGACAATAAGGCGAATCGGCTCACGGAAAAGGACGTTTAACCGCGAGCCCTGCGTTACCAAACAGGTTGGCGATTTCAGCACCCTGGACAGCATTGCGCAGAGAATCTGCGTACGATCTGGCTGTACTGGCTCCCGCGGCAGCCTTTGAAAGTGGCGGCAGGTCCACGCTTCCATCGAATTCCAACGGGAACGTGATGCAATTATCAGGTAGCCCCGCCTTCAAATGTCGCCTCGCCAGGCCAAACATATATTAGATTGGATTTGTTGCGCTTCCAACGTGCAGCCAATTCACTCTTCATGTGCACGCTAAACGCTTACAGTCGGGAGCCTACACGTTCCCGAATGGAACCTGTACAAAACGCAACGCATCACAGACAGGGGTGGCTCTCATGTGACAGTTTGCCAACACCCACCCTGCGCTATACAACCTGTATGGGAGAAGTCGCAACCTATCATGTGCACATTGAACGGACCTTACGCCAATCAACCGAAATCGCCGAAGTCCCACATAATGGTTCGCGGCTCACATGCGCAAGACATGCGCTTGAAGTGTGGCACCGTTCTTCGCTTCATATGATACGTTAATTGAGCATGCGCGTTGTATGCGCATCACAGTTGGACGTGCTCCCCGAACTGTGCTCGCACGTAGGATTTCTCATTCCTCTTTCAAGGGCCTGAGCCTGACGGTCGGTCTGGCGGCTATGTTGACCCCTTCGCCGCCCCGTCGCCGCCGTTGCCGCGCGTTGCACCGCGTAGAGTGCGCACTATAGGGCGCGCCACATACATTGCACAACATATATGGCTCCACATATTGTGCATATCGTTCGTATCACTCGATCTTTTTCGCATTATGTGTTCTCAGAAAAAAAACTAGGATCCCCCCGCCCCCCGGCTTATGGCACTTTACAAATGATTCTGCCCCATCGTCCATGACTTCGCACCATCCCTGCCGAGCCGGTATCGACCCCCCCCCCCGCCTTCCCCCGCAATGTGCCATGCGCGCGCGCTCGTGCATGACAAATCGTAAGCTTTCAAGAATTGCTTGCAACAAGTTGGACGAAGTGCGCACGCGCGGGTCGCGTCGCGCGCGCGCCGAAATCCTTCGACCACCTTCAGTTTCGGATGGATTTCAAAGTCGAGCGCCCCAAAAAACATCAAACGTATGGTTTCGCAACGCGGGTCTTCAAACAAAAACACGCGCGTGTTCCTGCGAATTCCCACGATTTTTCCCACCCAAAAGATGCAGGACATGTTACCAAACGGGCTTCGCGCGCGCATGTCGAAATCGTTTGAACGCCCTTGCGCGCGCGCCGTCGCGAATATCATTCGCACAAAAATCGGACGACGCGCGCGCGCGCGTCGTCGCGCGCGCGCGCCTGAATCCTTCAAAAACCTTCGGTTTCGGACGGATTTTAAAGTCGAGCGTCCAAAAAACATAAAACATATGGTTTCACAACACGGATCTTCAAACAAAAACATGCGCGCGCGTTCTTGCGATTTCTAAAGAAGTGTGTGTGTGTGTGTGTGTGTGTGTGTGTGTGTGTGTGCGTGTTTCTTTTTTGTTTGTTTCATGTATACTTTTTTTGTGTGGTTTTTTCCAATGATTCAAAATTTGAAGAACATGCTACCAAGCGGGCTTCGCGCGCGCGCGTCGAAATCGTTCGAACGCCCTTGCGCGCGCGCCGTCGCGAAGATCCCTCGCAAAAAATTGGACGACGTGCGCGCGCGCGTCGTCGCGCGCGCATGCCGGACACCTTCGAAAACCTTCGATGTCGTAGCGGCTCCAAAGCTGAATGTCCAAGACACATTCAAAAATGATTTGTTTCGCAATTTCAGTTTGCAAGGCAAGCTTGCGGGCGCGTCAGTGCGATTTTTTCTGAAAGCCGCAGTTTTTTCCACATTTTCATGACATTCCGCCAAGCGGGCGTCTGGCGAAGCACGTCGACATCGTTCGCGCGCCCTTGCGCGCGCGCGCGCTGGGGGGGGGGGGGGGGGCGCCATCCGTGTCGAAGAATGCCGTGCGGGCCGCTCGCGCGTCGGCTGCGCGCATGTCGGGCGCTTTCCAAAACCTTCATCACCGACGCGAGGACGCCGTCATCGTCGTCGGCGTGACCGGAATCGGCGCCCGCGCTGGCCGCGCCTTCGTCGGCGCGAACATCGCCACCAGCATGGCCACAATCATCGCCGCGTCTACCGTTGTCGGCGTTGCCATGATGCCGCGCCCGCCCACGTCGCCGACTCGCAGTGATGTGCCCGCTAGGATGCGCCCAGCGGTCAGCGCCGCCGCGGCCGCGTCGGTCGCGTCAAACTAGCTGGCGGCCGCGCGCGCGTGCGCGGGCTAGCGCGGCCGTAGGGGCGCAGCGGCCACCGCCAAGCATGCGTCGCAATCGCCGCCGCGTGGGTTGTGCAAACCAAGTTGCGGGTAGGTGCGCGGGATGTTTGCAAGAAGATGGGATGTGCCAGCTCGTTTGTTCAAATCAATTTCAATGCATAGATTGCGCAACGTATGCTGCGCTGCATCGATTGCACCGCGCATGTTGCACCCCGTAGGTTCTCCTCTCTGGAAAGAGAATGGGCTCTACCCCCCTGTCGGGCTTATCGACCCCCCCTTGTCGCATTGCAATTTGCTTATGATTCTGCCCCGAACGTCCATCCTGAATATGAACTCATACCGTCCCAGCCCAACCGGCACCGACCCCCCCCAGCCATCCTCTGCGAAACAAGACATGCGCGCACGCTAGTTTATCCAACGCCTGAAGTTTGCGATAATCCCTTGCAGAAGCGGGGCGAAGAGCACGCGCGCACGTCGTGTCGCGCGCATGTCGAAATCCTTTATAAACCTTTGATTCCGTAAGGCTTTAAAAAATGGAGTGTCAATTATTCACTGCGTGGGGGTCCACATATGTGCATCTCCTTGCTGGCGCTCCCTTGGTGGTGGGACTCGGTGAGGACGAATCTGGATTTAAGTGTGACTGAGCTGCCTCTCTCTCTCTCTCTCTGCTCTCTCTGTCTCTCTCTCTCTCTCTCTCTGCCCTCTCTCTGTCTCTGCCTCTCTTTCCCTGCCTCTCTCTCTCTCTGCCTCTCTCTCTGCCTCTCTCTCTCTGCCTCTCTCTCTCTCTGCCTCTCTCTCTGTGCCTCTCTCTCTCTGCCTCTATCTCTGCCTCTCTCTCTCTCTCTCTCTCTCTCTCTCTCTCCTCTCTCTCTTCTCTCTATTCTCTCTCTGCTCTCTCCTCTCTCTCTCACTCTCCCTCTCTCTCTCTCTCGCTCTCTCTCTTCTCTTCTCTTCTCTTCTCTTCTCTTCTCTTCTCTTCTCTTCTCTCTCTATCTCTCTCTCTCTCTATCTCTCTCTCTCTCTCTTCCCTCGCTCTCTCTCTCTCTCTCTCTCTCTCTCTCTCTTCGCTCTCTCGCTCTCTCTTGCTCTCTCTCGCTCTCTGTCGCTCTCTCTCGCTCTCTCTCTCTCTCTCTCTCTCTCTCGCTCTCACTCGCTCTCTCTCGCTCTCTCTCGCTCTCCCTCGCTCTCTCCCGCTCTCTCTCTCTCTCTCTCTCTGCTCTCTCTCTCTCTCTCGTCTCTCGCTCTCTCTCTCTATCTCTCTCTTCTCTTCTCTCATCTCTATATATATCTCTCGTCACTCTTCTCTTTACTCCTTCGCTTCTCTTCTTTTCTCTCTCTCATCTCTCTCTCTCTTTCTCTCCATCTCTCTCTCGTCTCTCGTCTCTCTCTCCCCCCCCCTCTCTCTCCACTTTCTCTCTCTCTCTCTCTCTCTCTCTTCTCTCTCTCTCTCCCTCTCTAATCGCGTCTCTCTCTCCTCTTCTCTCTCTCTCTCTCTCTCTTCTCTCTCTCTCTCCTCTTCTCTCTTCTTCTCTTCTCTGTCTTCTCATCTTCTCTCTTCTCTCTCTCTCTCTCTCTCTCTCTCTCTCCTCTCTTCTCTCTTTCTCGTTCGCCTGTCTCCTCTCTCAACTCCCCATTCTCTCTCTCTCTCTCTCTTCTCTCTTCTCTCTTTCTCTCGCCTGTCTCCTCTCTCAACTCCCCCTCCCTCTCTCTCTCTCTCTCTCTCTCCGCTCTCTCTCTCTCTCTCTCTCTCTCTCTCTCTCTCTCTCTCTCCTCTCCCTCTCTCTCGCTTCCTCTCTCTCTCTCTTCCCTCTCTCTCTCTCTCTCTCTGGCGACTAGGAGGCCCGGGTCGACTCCTCTTTGGGAAGCCAAAATGCTGCCCCTGGCAGCGTTTGGTGACTATGAAGCCCCTGGTGGACCCCCCCTGGGGCTCCCAAATGATGCCCCTGGCAGCGTTTTGTGACCATGAGGCTCTCAAGAGATACATGTTGGGGACGCCAAACGGCAATTCTAGCTGAGGCGTCCCACCAAAATCGGCGCGAACGGGCTCGTGAGATCAGCCAGGGTGGCTCCCCCTTGGGGCTCCCAAATGATGCCCCTGGCAGCGTTTTGTGACCATGAGGCTCTCAAGAGATACATGTTGGGGAGGCCAAACGGCAATTCTAGCTGAGGCGTCCCACCAAAATCGGCGCGAACGGGCTCGTGAGATCAGCCAGGGTGGCTCCCCCTTGGGGCTCCCAAATGATGCCCCTGGCAGCGTTTTGTGACCATGAGGCTCTCAAGAGAGACATGTTGGGGAGGCCAAACGGCAATTTTAGCTGAGACGTCCCACCAAAATCGGCGCGAACGGGCTCGTGAGATCAGCCAGGGTGGCTCCCCCTTGGGGCTCCCAAATGATGCCCCTGGCAGCGTTTTGTGATCATGAGGCTCTCAAGAGAGACATGTTGGGGAGGCCAAACGGCAATTTTAGCTGAGACGCCCCACCAAAATCGGCGCGAACGGGCTCGTGATATCAGCCAGGGTGGCTCCCCCTTGGGGCTCCCAAATGATGCCCCTGGCAGCGTTTTGTGACCATGAGGCTCTCATGAGGCCAAACGGCAATCTCACCAAAATCGGCGCGAACGGGCTCGTGAGATCAGCCAGGGTGTTGGGGGATGCGGCAGCAATGAGGCGAGCAATTTCTAGCTGAGACGTCCCACCAAAATCGGCGCGAACGGGCTCGTGAGATCAGCCAGGGTGGCTCCCCCTTGGGGCTCCCAAATGATGCCCCTGGCAGCGTTTTGTGACCATGAGGCTCTCAAGAGAGACATGTTGGGGAGGCCAAACGGCAATTCTAGCTGAGACGTCCCACCAAAATCGGCGCGAACGGGCTCGTGAGATCAGCCAGGGTGGCTCCCCCTTGGGGCTCCCAAATGATGCCCCTGGCAGCGTTTTGTGACCATGAGGCTCTCAAGAGAGACATGTTGGGGAGGCCAAACGGCAATTTTAGCTGAGACGTCCCACCAAAATCGGCGCGAACGGGCTCGTGAGATCAGCCAGGGTGGCTCCCCCTTGGGGCTCCCAAATGATGCCCCTGGCAGCGTTTTGTGACCATGAGGCTCTCAAGAGAGACATGTTGGGGAGGCCAAACGGCAATTTTAGCTGAGACGTCCCACCAAAATCGGCGCGAACGGGCTCGTGAGATCAGCCAGGGTGGCTCCCCCTTGGGGCTCCCAAATGATGCCCCTGGCAGCGTTTTGTGACCATGAGGCTCTCAAGAGAGACATGTTGGGGAGGCCAAACGGCAATTTTAGCTGAGACGTCCCACCAAAATCGGCGCGAACGGGCTCGTGAGATCAGCCAGGGTGGCTCCCCCTTGGGGCTCCCAAATGATGCCCCTGGCAGCGTTTTGTGATCATGAGAGAGTGTGAGTGTGAGTGAATGTGACTGTGAGTGAGTCTGAGTGAGAGTGAGTCTCATCTTATCTTATCGAGTCCTATCTTATCGAGTCCTTGTCATATATCTTATCTTACCTTATCATATCTTGTGCTATATTATCTTATCTTGTAGTATCTTATCTTGTCTTGTCTTATCTGGTGATTATCATTGGGAGGAGGGGGGCGCGAGCGGGAGGAAGGAGGAGCAGTGGGAGGCGTCAGAGTAATAACAAGAACCCCAATCCTTAGGATATGGGGAAAAACACATGACAACGCAGGGTTTCGTAACGCGGATTCCCCCAAAAAGCTCGCTCGCGCGCTTTCTTCCGAATTCTCAAGGAAACCATTTTTTCAGCGTTTTCACGGCGTGTTGCCGCGCGGGCTTCACGCGCGCATGCCGACATTATTCGGGCGCCCTTGCTCGCGTGCTGGGGGGGGGGGGGGGGGGGGGGGGGGGCGCGGCCCGCGTCAAATAATGCCGCGCGGGCCGCTGTCGCGCGTCGGCCGCGCGCGCGTATCGAACTCCTTCCAATGCCCGCATCGCTGGCGCGAAGACGCCGTCATCGTCGTCGGCGCGATCAGCATTGGCGCCGTCGCTGGCTGCCCCGTCGTCGCAATCAGCGTCGCCACCAACGTCGCCACTATCATCGCCGTGTCTACCGTCGTGGACGTTGCCGTGGTGCCGCGCCCGCCCACGTCGACGACTCGCAGGGAAGTGCCCGCTGGGATGCGCCGAGCGGTCAGCGCCGCCGCGTTCGCGTCGGTCGCGCCAAACTAGCTGGCCGCTGCGCGCGCTAGGGTTGGCGCGGCCGCAGAGATGCAGCAGCCAGCGCCATGCGCGCGTCGCAATCGCCGCCGCATGGGCTTTGCAAGCCATGTTGCAGGTGGGCGGGCGGGATGTTTGCAAGAGCATGGGATGGGCCGGCTTGTTTGCTAAACTTAATTTCACGACGTAGATTCTTTATTATACAGAGACAATCGACTCCTCTCGCTCCCCCCCTTCCCGTGGGCAACTTCAAGTTGAGCATTGGTGGATTCTCTCTTCTGACAAGAGAGTGGACTCTACCCTCTCTCGGGATTATCGGTACCCTGCTTCGTACTGCGATTTGCATATGAGTCTGTCCCACCGCCCATCCTAGAAATGAAATCATGCCACCTCAGCCCAACCGACATCGCCCCCCCCCCCCCCCCCCCGCCATCCTCAGCAAGAAACATTATGCGCTCGCGCTCGTTCATCAAAGTTCACGAGTTTCTGACAATTTCTTGCGACAGATGAGACGAAGCGCACGCGCGCGCGTCGTCGCGCGCGCGCCGAAATCCTTCGAACACTTTTGATGTGTTTAAACATCGAGTGTCGGAAGACACATAAAACACATGATTCCGCAACTCGTTTTTTTTTTTTTTTTTTTTTTTTTTTTTCTGCAGAGAAGCGTGCGCGCGCGTTCTTGCGAATTCTTAGGACAACCATAGGTTGTTTGTCTCAGCCTAACATGCTACCAAACAAGCTTCGCGCGCGCATGTTGGCATCGTTCGAGCGCCCTGGCGCGCGTGCCGACGCTTTCCTTGAAACATCTTAGGGTGTCGTAACGATTTCCAAACCGAATGTCCAACGCGCATACAACAACACATTGTGTCGCAAAGTCAGGTTTCAAAAAAAAAGCGCGCTCTTGCGAATTCTTCAGATTACCATAGTTTTTCCATATATATATACACATTCTGCCGAACGGGCCGCTGTCGCCGCATGCCGACATCATCCGTGCGCGCTTGCGCGCGTGGTGGGCGAAGGGGGGGGGGGCTGCGCGGTCCGCGTCGAATAATGCCGCGCGGGGCGCTCTCGCGCGTCGGCCGTCCAAAAACTTCATCGCCGACGCGATGGCGCCGTCGTCGTCGTCGGCGTGATCAGCGTCCGCGCCGTCGCTGGCCGTGGTCGTCGCTGTCGGCCTCGTCGCCAGTATCGCTACTATCATCGCCGTGTCTACCGTCGTCTACGTTGCCGCGATACTGCGCCCGCCCTATAGTCGCCGACTCGCAGGGAAGTGCCCGCTGGGATGTGCCCAGCGGTCAACGCAGCCGCGGCTGCGTCGGTCGCGCCAAAGTGCATGCGCGCGCGCGGGCTGTCGCCGCCGCAGAGATGCACGGGCCAACGACAAGCGCTCATCGCAATCGCCGCCGCATGGGGTTTGCCAACCAAGTTGCAGGTGGGCGGGCGGGGTGTTTGCGCGAGCAGCGGAGTGGGCAACTTCAAGTTGAGCTTTGATTAGTTCTCCTGTCAGATAGACTCTCCCCCCCGGGATTATCGGTGTCCCTTGTCGTATTGTAATTTGCATGTGATTCCGCCCCATCGCCCACCCTGAATATGAACTCGCATCATCCCAGTCCAACCGGTATCGACCCCCCCCCGTCATCCTCAGCAAAACATAATGCGCTCGCATTCGTTTATCCCAAATCATCAGTTTTCAAGGAATCCATTGCAAACGTGGGACGATGTGCGCGCGCGTTTCGTCGCGCGCGCGTGCCGGAATCCTTCAAATACCTCCGGGTTTCGTAAGGGCGTCAAAATCGAGAGTCTACAAAAACATATAACATCCATAGTTTCGCAACGCGGGTTTCCAACAGAAAGCTTGAGCGCCCGCTCTTGCGTTTTATCCTGGGAGGAAAATTATTGTTTTTTTCCACCTTTCCATAACATGCTACCTAACGGACCTGGCGCGCGCGCGTGTCGAAATCGTTCGACCGCCCTTGCGCGCGTGCTGGGGTGGCACGGTCCGTGTTGAATAATTTCACGCGGGCCGCTTTCGCGCGTCTGCCGCCCGCGCGCGCATTTCGAACTCCTTCCAAAACCTTCATCGCCGACGCGAAGACGCCGCCGTCGTCGTCGTCGTCGGCGTGACCAGCATCGGCGCCGTCCGTCGCTGGCTGCCCCGTCGTCGCAATCAGCGTCGCCGCCAGCATCGCTATTATCATCATCGTGTCTACTGTTGTCGACGCTGCCATGATGCCGCGCCCGCCCATGTCGCCGACTCGCTTTGAAATTTCCGCTGGGATGTGCAGAGCGGTCAGCGCCGCCGCGTTCGCGTCGGTCGCGCCAAACTAGCTGGCCGCTGCGCGCGCGAGCATGCGCGGGCCAGCTCGGCCGCAGATTTGCACTGGCCAACGCCCAGCAGTCAGCGCACTCGCTTCTGCATAGTGTTTGCAAGCCGAGCTGCGGGCGGGTGGGTGAGATATTTGCGCGAGCGGTGGAGTGGGCAACTTCAAGTTGAGCATTGGTGGATTCTCCTGTCTAACAAGATGACGGACTCAACCCCTCTCGGGATTATCGGGGCCCCTTTTCGTAATGCAGTTTACGTGTGATGCAGCCCCATCGCCCATCCGAAATATGAACTCGTACCATCCCAGTCCAACAGGTATCGCCTCCCCCCCGCCATCCTTTGCAAAACCAATATTTTGCGCGCGCGCCTTTCTTCCCCGAACCCTCCTTGGTTGGGCATTCGTTTTTAATGGTGCACTGCGGTCTCCGTCCTTCCTTTTTTCCTTCCCGCCTCCCTCCTGCCTCCTCCTGTCTTGCCTCGGGGGGGGGGGGCTGCGATCTGTGGAGCTGTCGCCGCTTTCGAGGGTTGCTGGGGGGCCCAGCGCAGTGACGTCCTACGCAGATGCAAATTCGTCCTGGCCATCCCTGGGGGGCTGTGATCTGTGAGACTGTTGCCACTTTGGAGGGCTGCTGGGGGGTCCGGCATAGTGTGGTTCCACGCGGGTTCAAATTAGACCTCGCCATCCCCGGGGGGCTGCGATCTGTGAAACGGTCGCCACTTTCGAGGCCTGCTGGGGGTCCAGCACAGTGACGTCTTGCGCGGATTCAAGTTAGACCTCGCCATCCCTGGGGGGCTGCGATCTGTGAAGGTGTCGCCGCTTCCGAGGCCTGCTGGGGGGCCAGCATAGCGACGTCCCACGCGGATTCAAATCGGACCTCGCCGTCCCTGGGGGCTGCGATCTGTGAAGCCGTCGCCCCTTCCGAGGGCTGCCGGGCGGGCCCGGCACAATGGCGTCCTACGCAGATGCAAATTAGACCTTGCCATCCCCGGGGGGGTGCGATCTGTGAAACTCGCCACTTTCGAGGCCTGCTGGGGGGTCCAGCGCAGTGACGTCTTGCGCGGATTCAATTTGGACCTCGCCATCCCTGGGGGGCTGCGATTTGTGAAGCTGTCGCCTCTTTCGAGGGCTGTTTGGGGGTCCAGCACAGTGACGTGCTGCGCGGGTTCAAACTAGACCTCGCCATCCCTGGGGGGCTGCGATCTGTGAAACTGTCGCCGCTTTCGAGGGCTGCTGGGGGGTCCGGCATAGTGGCGTCCTACGCAGATGCAAATTCGACCCTGCCATCCCTGGGGGGCTGCGATCTGTGAAATTGTCGCCACTTCCGAGGCCTGCTGCGGGTCCAGCACGCGATGCTCCCCAAGGCCGCGAAGGTCAACGATCTCCCGTTGATCTGGGGCCCGGGGCTGCAGTCCTTTCTCGCGGGCCGCCCGCGGACCTCGCGGCGCGCCTGCGTGCTTTGAGCTCTTGCGCTGAAGCGTGCTGGAAAGAGGCCCAGCTGCTGGCAGAGCAGCTCGGCCTTGCGGATTTTTTGCGTTGACTGCGCCTGTTTGCTGGCGTGCCTCGAAACATGGCCCCCTGCTTCTGTTGCCATCCTCTCGGAGACTCTCGTCGTCGCCCCCTTCCCTCCGGCCGCCTTGTTCTCGCTGCTATATCTTCTTGCTGCTGCCAGAACGCGATCCAGAGGTAGCGTGCCTATGCTGTCCCTCCAACTCCCCACCCCTTCTCCCCTTGCGCCCCTTCGCCCCATTGCTGCCGCTTCCGCAGGTCAATTGCTGGCATTTGGGGTCCATGATGGGGCGCGAAGAGCGCGAGAACTGCGCTGAATTTGCAGCTCCATTGGAAGCCCCGCCGCGTTACCACCTCCTGATAAAGTGTCCCAAATTACTCGTGCCCAGCATTGCGCAGGGATTGGGTGCGTCGCGAAGGCATTTTTTTTTGGGGGGGGGGGCAGGGCACATTTTGCGACAATTCCTAGTAGCAGTGGGACGAAGTGCGCGCGCGCCATCGCGCGCGCGTGCCGAAATCTTTTTACAAACCGTAGGTTTCGTTTGGCTTTTAAATTCGAGTGTCGAACACATAAACGCATATGGTTTCGCAACACGGATTACCAAACAAAAACGCTTGCGCGCGCGCTCTTGCGATATCTGTCGAGAAAGCCGTTTTTTGTTTTCATGGCGTGCTACCAAACGTGCCTCGCGCGCGCGTGTCGAAATCGTACGAGCGCCCTTGCGCGCGTGCCGGGGTGGGACGATCTGTGCCAAAATAATGCCATGCGGGCCTCTCTCGCACGTCTGCCGCGCGCGAATTTCGAACTCCTTCCAAAACCTTCGCCGCCGACGCGAAGACGCCGTCATCGTCGTCGGCGTGATCAGCATCGGCGCCGTCGCTGACTGCCCCATCGTCACTGTCAGCATCGTCGCCAGCGTCGCTATCATCATCGTCGCGCCTACCGTTGTCGACGTTGCCATGGTGCCGCGCCCGCCCAAGTCGCCGACTCGCACTGAAGTGCCCGCTGGGATGTTCCGAGCAGTCAGCTCCACCGCGCTCGCGTCGGTCGCGCCAAACTAGCTGGCCGTCGCGCGCGAGCATGCGCGGGCTAGCGCGGCCGCAGGGATGCACCGGCCAACGCCCAGCACTCATCGCAATCGCTTCCGCGTGGGTTTTGCAACCCAAGTTGCGGTTGGGTGGGTGAGATGATTGCACGGGCAGTGGAGTTGACAATTTCAAGTTCGGCGAGCGAATTCTCTTGCTAGGAACAATCAGGATCCCCCCTCCCCCCCGGGCTTTATCGATCCACCTTTTCGTATCGCAATTTGCAGATGGTTCTGCCCCATCGCCCATGCTAAATATCAACTCGTACCATCCCCGCCGAGCCGGTATCCGCCCCCCTTGCCATCCCCCGCAACAAATATTACGCGCGCGCTCGTTTATTTTAAAGTGTCAGTTTCCAAGCATCATTTGCAACGAGTGGGGCGAAGTGCGCGCGCGCGTCGTTGCGCGCGCGTGCCGAAATATTTAAAATTACGTTGCCGAGGAACCCCGCATACTTATATTATGGCTGGGGTAAAGATAGCTGAAGTGAGTCATGGTAGAATGATGTTGGTGGCCGTTGCCCCGCCGATACTGCAAGGGCGACCGTCGCGGATAGCGGCCGCGCTCAGGGGCCACCGATGTGCTGCAGTGTTTCGGATGGCGCGCCCCCTGTGGCGTCGAAGGAATACCGCGCCTGCCGCGCCCTGGGGGCCTACAACGCATGGTGCCCCCACCCCCAGCGCGCCCCCTGTGGCGTCGAGGACATGCCGCGCCTGCCGCGCCCTGGGCCTGCAACGCATGGGGCCCCCACCCTCAGCGCGCCCCCTGTGGCGTCGAAGGAATGCCCTGTGTGGTATGCTGTGCTGTGCTGTGCTGCGCTGCTGTGCGGTGAGCTGTGCTGTGCTGTGCGGTGCTTTGCTGTGCTGTGCTGTGCTGAGCTGAGCTGAGCTGAGCTGAGCTGTGCTCAGCTGTGCCGCGCTGAGCTGAGCTGAGCTGAGCTGTGCTGAGCAGTGTTTTGAGGAGGAGGGAAAGAGTGAGGTGAGAGAGAGAGAGAGAGAGAGAGAGAGAGAGAGAGAGAGAGAGAGAGAGAGAAGAGAGAGAGAGAGCGAAAGAGAGAGAGAGAGAGAGAGAGAGAGAGAGAGGAGAGAGAGAGAGAGAGAGAGAGAGAGAGAGAGAGAGAGAGAGAGAGAGAGAGAGAGAGAGAGAGAGAGAGAGAGAGAGAGAGAGAAGAGAGAGAGAGAGAGAGAGAGAGAGAGAGAGAGAGAGAGAGAGAGAGAGAGAGAGAGAGAGAGAGAGAGAGAGAGAGAGAGAGAGAGGAAGAGAGAGGAGAGAGAGAGAGAGAGAGAGAGAGAGAGAGAGAGAGAGAGAGAGAGAGAGAGAGAGAGAGAGAGAGAGAGAGAGAGAGAGAGAGTCGGAGAGGGAGGTGCGAGGTGTGAGCGTCGCGGGTGCGGCGCGGCAGGGGAGAAAACCAGAGCCCCACGAAGCATGTGGGGGACAAAAACCATAGGTTTCGGAATGTTCGCAACATCGAGTGTCCAAAGAACATATAAAACCATTTGGTTTCGCAGCGCTGATTTTCAAAACTTGCGCGCGCGCGCTCTTGCGGATTCTTTGCGAAGCAGTAGGTTTCCCAATATTTTCAGAACGTGCTGCCAAGCGGGCTTCGCGCGCGCGTGTCGAAATCGTTCGAGCGCCCCTGCGCGCGTGCCGTCGCGGGGATCCCCTGCCGCAAATGGGGCGAAGTGCGCGCGCGCAACGTCGCGCGCGCATGCCGAAATCCTGAAAACATTTTCGGCGCTGCATTGGTTTCAGAACCGAATGTCCCTCAAACATGCATAACACGCGGGTTTGCCACGTTTTGTTGTTGTTGTTGTTGCTTTGTTTTGTGCTGAATTTTGTTATATACACACACATATATATATATTTGTACACGCGCGCTCTTTCGAATTCATGAGACAACCATCTGTCGCATGCCGACGTCGTTCGCGCGCCCGTGCGCGCGTGCTGGGGGGGGGGGGGGGGGCCGCGCCCCGCGTCGTAGATAATCGGTCGGGCTGCTTTCGCGCGTCGGCCGTGCGCGCGACGAACTCTTTCCAAAACCTTCATCGTCGACGCGAGGGCGCCGTCATCGTCGTCGGCGTGATCGCCGTCGGCGCCCTCGCTGGCCGCGCCTTTGTCGGCGCGAACATCGTCGCCGGCATCGCCCCTATCATCGTCGTGTCTACTGGCGTCGGCGTTGCCGTGGTGCCGCGCCCGCCCAAGTCGCCGACTCGTATTGGAGTGTCTGCTGGGGTGCGTCTAGCGGTCAGCGCCGCCGCGGCCGCGTCGGCGGCGCCAAACAAGCTGGCCGCTGCGCGCGCGTGCTCGGGTTGGCGCGGCCGCAGAGACGCGCCGGCCACTGAAGTGGCCGCTGGAATTTGCCGAGCGGTCAGCGCCGCCGCGTTCTCGTCGGTCGCGCCAAACTGGCTGGCCGCTGCGCGCGCGAGCATGCGCGGGCTAGCGCGACCGCAGAGATGCACCCGCCAACGCCCAGCTCTTGTCGTGATCGCTTCCGCAGGGGTTTTGCAAGCCAAGTTGCGGGTGGGCGGGTGGGGTGATTGTGCGAGTAGTGGAGTTGGCAACTTCAAGTTCGGCAGGTGAAGTTTCCCCATGAGTATCGGCCGCCTTGTCGTGTTGTAGTTTGCGCAAGATTCTGCCCCACCGTCCATCTTAAATAGGAAATCGCACCATCCCAGCCGAACCAGTGTCGACCCCCCCGCCATCCCCTGCAACCCGTGCTGCGCGCGCACCCTCGTTTACTAAACGTCATTCGTGTTCAAGAACCCTTGGCAACAATCGGGGCGATGTGCGCGCGCGTCGTCGCGCCCACGTGCCGAAATACTTCAAACACTTTTGGTTTCGCATGGAATTTTTGACCGAGTGCCCAAACGACAAATTTAATTCATGAGTAATGTTTCGCAACATGGGTTTTCTAAGAAAATCTAGCGCGCGTGATTTTGTGAATTCTTTTGAACGCAATCTGCGTTTTTTTTGTTAAGCATATATATATATACATATATATATATACCTATATCTATATATCTATATCTCTGTATATATATATATATATTATGAATATTACTGCTACCAAGCGGGCTTCGCGCGCGCATGTCGACATCTTTCGAGCGCCCTTGCGCGCGTGCTGGGGTGGCACGGTCCGGGTCAAATAATGCCGTGCGGGCCACTCTCGCGCGTCTGCCCAGCGCGCATTTCGAACGCCTTCCAAAACCTTCACCGCCGTCGCGATGACGCCGTCATCGTCGTCGGCGTGATCAGCGTCGGCGCCGTCGCTGGCTGTCCCGTCGTCGCTGTCAGCATCATCCCCAGCATCGCTACTATCATCGTCGTGTCTACCGTTGTCGACGTTGCCATGGTACAGCGCCCGCCCAAATCGCCGACGCGCACTGAAGTGCCAGCTGGGCGCCCAGCGGTCAGCGCTGCCGCGGCCGCGTCGGTCGCGCCAAACTAGCTGGCTGGCCGCCGCGCGCGCGAGCATGCGCGGGCTAGCGCGGCCGCGGATATGCACCAGCCAACGCCGGACACTCATCGCAATCGCTTCCGCGTGGGTTTTGCAAACCAAGTCGCGGGTGGGTGGGTGGGGTGTTTACAAGAGCAGTGGGGTGGGCAGTTTCAGATTGAGCAGCGGTGGATTCTCCGGCTGAAAAAGAGAACCCCCCCGGGTTTATCGGTGCCCCTTTTCGTATTGCAAGTTGTATATGATTCTGCCCCATTGTCCATCGTAAAAATGAATTGCTACCGCCCCAGCCGAGCTGGCATCGCCCCCCCCCGCCATCCACTGCAACAAATATTAAGTGTGCGCGCGTTTATCAAGCATCAGGAGTTTCCAAGTTTTCCTTTCAAAGAATGAGACGAAGTGCGCGCGTGCGCGTCTTCGCGCGAGCATGCCGGAATCCTTCGGTCGCGGTTTCGGAAGGAATGTAACATTGAGTGTCAACACACATATTAAAAGCATGGTTTCGCAAGGCGTATTTCAACAAACAACGTGCGCTCGCGTCCTTGCGCATTACTGGGGGCACCATTGGCGTTTCAACATTATCAGAAAATGCTACCAAACGGGCTTCGCGCGCGCATGCCATAATCGTTCCGACGCCTTTGCGCGCGTGCCGTCGCGATAATCCTTATGCAAGAACAGGGGCGAAGTGCGCGCGCGCGTCGTCGCGCGCATGCCGATATCATTCAAAAGCTTTAAGGTTTCGTAATGGCTTCAACAGCCGAGGGGCCATAACGCAGTTATAAAACAATCGCATGGTTTCGAAACATCAGTTTACAAAAACAGCGTGCGCTCGCGCTCTCGTGGCTTCTGATGCAAACCATCGGCTTTTCAACGTGCTCATGGAATTCTGCCACACGGGTTACTGGCGCCGCATGCCGACAGCATTCGCGCGCCCTTGCGCGCGTGCTGGGGGGGGGGCAAGATCCGTGTCAAATATAACCATGCGGGCCACTCTCGCGCGTCTGCCGCGCGCACTTCGAACTCTTTCCAAAACTTTCATCACCGTCGCGAGGACGCCGTCATCGTCGTCGGCGTGATCAGCATCGGCGCCGTCACCGGCTGCCCTGTCGTCGCTGTCAGTATCGTCACCAGCATCGCTACTATCATTATCGTGTCTATCGTTGTCGACGTGGCCATGATACTGCGCCCGCCCAATTCGCCGACTCGCAGTGAATGCCCGTTGGGATGCGCCCACAGGTCAGCCCCACCGCGGCCGCGTTGGTCGCGCCAAGGTAGCTGGCCGCTCCGCGCGCGTGCTAGAGTTGGCGCGGCCGCAGAGACGCACCAACCAACGCCAACCATGCATCGCAATCGCCACCGCATGGGTTTTGCAAGCCAGGTTGCGGGTGGGTGGGTGGGATGTTCGCAAGAGCATGGCGTTGACAACTCACCGCGGACAAAAAGTAATTGCACCACGTAGATCGCACCAAATACATTGCACCACGTAGATTTTTTGTTTTAGAAAAGGCACATATATATACTCTACCCCCCTGCGTTATCAGTTCCCCTTTCGGGTATGTAAATCATATATGAGATTCTGACCACATGTCCATTCTACATATGAATTTACACTATCCCCGGGGGTGGTGGTATCGACCCCCCTGAGGTTCCTTTGTCAAAAACGATACGCGGGGACATCTTCTGTTCTAACATAAGACTTTTTGCACGAAGCCCTTCTGCAAAAAAACGAGACGAAGTGCGCACGCGCGCGTCGTCGCGCGCGCATGCCTAAATCCTTCAACAACCGTCGGTGTCGGAAGGATTTCGCAACGAGTTTCCAAAAAAACATCCAAAAACACAAGGTTTCGCAACATTGATTTGCTAAAAAAGCTTACGCGCGAGCTCTCGAGACATCTGAAAAATCGCAGTTTTTTTTTCAAGATTTTCAGAACATGCTACCAAACGGGCTTCGCGCGCGCATGTCGAAATCTGTCGAACGCCATTGCGCGTGTGCCGTTCTGCAAAAAAAACGAGACCAAGAGCAGACGCGCGCGTCGTCGCGCGCGTATGCCGAAATCCTTCGAAACCCATCGGCTTCGGACGGATTTCAACATCGTGTGTCCAAAAAACTTACAAAAACACAAGGTTTCGCAACACGGATTTTCAACAAAAGCGGGCGCGTGCGCTCTTGCGTCGTCGTCGTCGTCGTCGTCGTCGTCGCCGTCCTCCCTCCTCCCTCGTCGTCGTCGGCGTCGTCGCCTACGTCGTCCTCTGTCTTTCGTCGTGTTCGTCGTCGTCGTCCTCTTTGGCGTCGTGGTCGTTTCCGTCGTCGTTGTCGCCATGGTCGTCTTTCCTCCTCCTCCCTCGTCGTCGTCGTCGTCGTCCGTCGTCGGCGTCTCGTCGTCGTCTCTCCTATTTCGTCGCCGTCGTCGTCGTCGTCGTCGTCGTCGTCCCTCCTCCCTCGTCGTTGTCGTCGTCGGCGTCGCCGTCCTTCCTCCTTTTTCGTCGTTCGCGTCGTCGCCGTCCTCCCTCCTCCCTCGTCGTTGTCGTCGTTGTCGCCGTCGTCGTCCTCCCTCCTCCCTCGTCGTCGTCGTTCGTCGTCTTCGTTGCGACGTCGTCGTCGTCGTCGTCGTCGTCGTCGTCGGCGTCGTCGGCGTCGTCATCGTCGTCGTCGTCGTCGTCGGCGTCGGCGTTGTCGTCGCCGTCGTCGTCGGCGTCGTCGTCGTCGTCGTCGCCGTCCTCCCTCCTCCCGCGTCGTCGTCGTCGTCGTCGCCTACGTCGTCCTCTGTCTTTCCTCGTGTTCGTCGTCGTCGTCCGCTTTGGCGTCGTGGTCGTTTCCGTCGTTGTTGTCGTTGTGGTCGTCTTTCCTCCTCCTCCCTCGTTGTCGTCGTCGTCGTCGTCCGTCGTCGGCGTCTCGTCGTCGTCTCTCCTATTTCGTCGCCGCCGTCGTAGTCGTCGTCGTCGTCGTCCCTCCTCCCTCGTCTCGGAGGTGGATCGACCTCCTACCCTGACACGTCGATTAGTGAATTGTCCGTTTTCGGTTCTCGAGAGAGCGCCGCGGCCGTTATTTTCCAGGCTTGCGCTCGCCAGGTTTGGGCCCGAGGTCGTTTTCACTAAACCACGTTTTACTAAAGGGAGGTCTGTCCATCCCCGATCGTCGTTGTCGTCGTCGGCGTCGCCGTCCTTCCTCCTTCTTCGTCGTTCGCGTCGTCGCCGTCCTCCCTCCGCCCTCGTCGTTGTCGTCGTTGTCGCCGTCGTCGTCCTCCCTCCTCCCTCGTCGTCGTCGTCGTCGTCGTCGTCGTCGTCGTCGTCGTTGGCGACGTCGTCGTCGTCGTCATCGTCGTCGTCGTCGGCTTCGTCGGCGTCGTCGTCGTCGTCGTCGGCGTTGTCATCGTCGTCGTCGTCGTCGGCGTCGGCGTTGTCGTCGCCGTCGTCGTCGTCGGCATCGTCGACGTCGTCGTCGTCGGCGTCGTCGTTGTCGTCGTCGTTGGCGTTGTCATCGTGGTCGTCGTCGTCGACGTCGGCGTCGGCGTCGTCGTCGGTATCGTCGTCGGTGTCGTCGTCGTCGTCGTCTTCGTCGTCATCGAAGTCGTCGGAGACGTCGTAGTAGTCGTTGTCGTTGTCGTCGTCGTCGCTGTCGTCGTCGGTGTCGTCGTAGTCGTTGTCGTCGGTGTCGTCGTAGTCGGTCTTAAGAGGTTTTGCAAACCAAGTTGCGGGTGGGTGGGTGGAATGTTTGCCAGAGCATGGGATGTGTCAATTCATTGGTAAAGATCAACTGCACCACATATATTCCACAACAATTTTTGCACAACATGTATTGCTAAGCACACGCTGTGTGTGGGGTACGCGCTGGCTATCATAATGTACTATGAAGCTGGCCAGTTCTCCACGTGAGGGAGTATTACGTGATTCGCTTATGAAGCCTACATAGCTCTCACAGTGAATTTGTAAATCGTCAAATGACAACTCACCATTGTATGATGCAGCTGTGTCATGAAAGCTGCCCAGTTCTCATATGATAATTACAGAGTTCCATCGAGCTCCAGTCTCTTAGCGAAAGGCCCATCCACATGTATGCCTTCAGTGGATCTCCGTGTGTGGCCATGTACCGTGTGAGCGGTGCGCCGAAATGGGCCTGGTGGGCGCATGCGGGCGCTGCCATTGGGGCTTTTGCTGGAACTCCCTATGGGGCCACGAAGCGTACGATGGCTGTGCGGAAGGGACCTGGGGACGCATGCCAGCGCTGCCCCTGGAGTCTTCGGTGGAGGTCCCTATGGGGCCACGAAACATGTGAGGAGTGTGCTTACATGAGCTGGGGGACCGCATGCGAGGTGTACCATCGGGGCCTTCCTTGGAGCTCCCTATGGGGCCATGCAACATGCAAGGGGTGTGCCGAAATCAGCTGGAGGACCGCATGCGGTACCCCCCCCCTGGGTCCTGATTGGAGCCCCCCATGAGGCCACGAAGCGTGTGACAGGGGGTGTGAAGAAATGGGCTGGGGGACCGTATGCGGTACCTGGGAGAAAGGGTCGTGGTCCAAGTGAGATGAAGTGACGCGAGGCGTTGTCTTCAGAACGAGGACCTAATACCACAGGTTGGTGGGACACAACTACACAACTCCCAGATGGAACGAAGTGAAGTGGTACTACTTCCAACTCTGGCACTCATGCTGTCTCCCAGAACAAATGTTTACGTTTACGAGTTGCATTTCATTCCTGGAGCGTACTAAATCGCACCACGCTCAGAATCCTGCGTACGGCTTGAGGGGGCCGTTTGTAATTTGTACTGGTCGGTTGTTCGACCAGTTGGGAATTGGCCCGATCGGTTGGAATTTGTACCGGTAGGCTGCGATTGGTCCGTCATGTGGGTCCAGACCCCTTCCCTGGGGCCAGTTTTCAACCTGGGGCCTGTTTTTGATGGTCCCGTGGTCTGGCAGCTGGCCCTAGAGGCCGAACTCCAGGAGCCAAGCCCAGGTTGAACAAGTGACAGCCCTGCGGCAGAAGACCCAGAGCAGCTTTGCACAGCCCACGATGGCGGGCCGCGGCGGGGCCCCATGGGGGGGGCCACGACGGGGGGCTACGATGGGGGGCCTCGATGGGGGGCAAGTGGAGTCCACGCTGGGGGCCCGCGATGGGGGGCCACAGTCGGCACCGACGTCGGGGTCCGGGGCCACGGTGGCCGCGCTGGGCCACCGGGTGGCCCCCAGCGTGGCCCCCAGCGTGGCCCCCCGGTATCGTGCCCCCCCTCGTGAGCTCGTGTGCGGCTGTGCAGGGTCGTCTGCTGCCCTGGCGTCGTGAGCTCGTCTCGCCTCCCGCGGGCCTGTGGGGGCCTCGGCGAGGGGGCCGCGATGAAGGGGGTCGCGATGGGGGGCCGCGATGAAGGGGCCATGGGTGGGGAACCACGAGGGGGGGCCACGCTGGAGAGCCAGCGACGGAGGGCCCCGGTGGGCCCGGGTGGGCCACCCACTGCCTCGAGGCCCCGCGTCGCTCACGGGGCGTTGGACATAGCACATGCAACATGCAGCCAAC